>JAPMOR010020779.1:254920-271926 GCA_026543865.1 Argiope aurantia
ATATATATATATATGAGATACTGATGACAACTTTTTTGGAAATGAATGAATTTTTTTATTTCAATTTGTCATAAAATTAATTTCTTTAAAAAAATTATATCAATAAAAAATATTGGTTGGGGAAGTTGCGGTAAGTAAAAGACATTACAAAGTTTATAGGCCTAATCTGATCCTTCATATTAGTATCACATATGAAATATTGCTATTTATTTTACTTTTTGCATAGTAGAATTACTGTGTTCATATGCCCATTAAAATATATTCAATCCAAAAGGATTTTGACCAAATCTGATGCTGAAATTAATAATAACTATAAGCGAAATTTTATGTACTTAATTTATTGCGTTTCGAATTCCAATATCCATGAATGGAAGAATAGATTTTGTTCCAAAATTTGTAAGATATCTACAATTTTGTTTCGAAAACATATGCCAATACCAATACAATAAAAAAAAAGCTTTAATATGTTTCCCAGACAAACTTAGAGATAGTAATTATCTTTTTTTTTTCGAACACAGGAAAGTATAAAACACAAATTCAACAGATTTGATTTCGATATTTGATATTTTCGAAATTTTCTTTCTGCATATAAAAATGCAAAACAGCGAGCATCCTCGAATTTTAGTAAATTATCAATTATTAATGATTTCATTTAAAAAATATATGCAGGATTTTATTTATATGTTTTAAATACAGGCGATATTAATTTCATATTTCAATTCAGCCAAAATATGACACAGGTTTGGTAGAAACAAACAAAAATTATGAACTTTATAAAATAAGAAAACATGTCAAACATGAATATCAAAAAACAGAAATAAGTATAATTAATAGAACAATAAAATAAATTAATTAATCCAAAAACTGCTCAGGATATTAAAAAATAATGTTATATAACGAAAATCAGTTGTTGTCAAGAATGATAAAATTCAATTCCAAAAATGTTGAAATCCGCATTTATGCAAAAATGAGTCATATCTGGTTCTGCCGTATTAAATTAATATTTTAATATATTTTGAGATCTGGAATGCTCAGGAGAAATTGTATGCGAACTCATATTTCACATGATTTTAATAACAAGAAAGATATTAAATGCTAAGTTTTAAATTTTAAAATGAATTTCTATATAACAAAACGTTTCTGATATAATAAATGACATACCAAACTTTGTATTGTCTTTTGAAATATCAATAAATTTTGAAAAGAAGATCATTTCTGAAGACTATAAACTAGAAAAAGCAAATGTGCTTGTTTTATCTTTAAAAACATTTTTTGTAACATCTTTCCAATATAAATAAACACCAAAAAATAAAAAAACTGCAAAGCAAGCTAGATTTCGACGAAATAAAATAAAAACGGAACATAAAATATTTCATAGTAAACCATAACTCACATAAAACATGCTTGCAAAACTAATAATTTAAAAAAATCACAGCAAGTATCACGCATTAAAATAAAAAAAAATAGAAAATCAATTTTAGTGAAAAATTTAAAATGAAAATATTGTCAGCTGTTCAATGAAATTCTAGCTAGTTGATTACAGAAAAAAAATTAACTCTTGAAGTAATAATCTGCCAGCTTTCCGATCAAAGATAATTTTCCTTTAATATTTCTAAAGTGAGGAGTTAAGTAATGTCAAATTTAGGTGAAATAAAAATTTAAAAAAAAACTACTTTATTACAACATAATAAGAGGTAAAAGACATTTTATCAATATATTATAATCTTCAAGAATTCTCATTTGAGGCAATGTTCCAATCACATGCCAATTGCATGCCATATAGATATTAGCAATAAAAAATTAAAAGCTAAAGAAAGAAAAGAAAACTCTATTTCAAATCTTTAAAATATCAAGAGGATTTTTAAATTAACAATACAGATACTAGATCCTTTGATTTCGAAATAGTAGAGAATGTATTGGGAATTTAAGTACCGTAAAGTTCAAGTAAATTGAACTTTACAGTACAAATTGATTCTTACAGTAACGACATATAAGCAGTGTCAATGGTATCATTTGTGACTTTTAAAAATATTAACTTTAAAAAAAAAGAGAGAAATTTATTTCAGATGTGAATATCAAACATATATAAGTATAAAAATGTTTTTCCTTTTTCTGCAGCTTGATTTTGTGTTCAGAAGAAATAATTATTGGCATAAAAATAAAGTAATGCTGTTAAATATATTAATCTGTGCACAATAACTTTTATGCATGTTTAAGAAAGAATATAAAGATAAGCAAATTTACTTTTTTTAAGCTAAATATCAATTTGAGATTGAAAGTTTTAAGTCTATGCTTATGAAATGTTTCTGTGAAATAATATAAAAGGTATCCATTCTTATTGTGGCCCAATGGCTAATTTCTAAAGCACTAGAAATATAGTTCCAAATGCCTTTAATGAAAGAATCATATTTTATTTTGTTTGAGTCAATAACATATTTCGGAATAAGTTACAAATTCTAACTTTTTAACCCGTCCCCTAGTGTTATCAATCAAGTTTAGTAAGATATTCTCGACACTATAAAATTTAAAAAAAAAATCAATTCTTCTGCAACTAAAACGGATCGATTTACGAAACGTTGAAAATCGCTATTTTAGACAAATTTTAGAGTTAAATTCAGACCTACGAGAGAGATATGTAATTATGAACTCATGTATTACTCTTCCAAATTGTTCCTTAAAATATATTTGTATGCGACATCTATTTAAGTTAAACAGTAATAACTCGATCACTTTTAGTCATAAATAGATGCGATTTTTTTTTATCGAATGTTTTAAAATGTCGACAGATGTTTACTGAACATGACTGATAACATTGGGAGACAATATATAAAAGTTATTCAGAAACATATTTATTGACTCAAACATAAAATAAAATTCTTCCCGTCATTTAAAGCATGTTTCCATCCCTAACTATATGTCTATATCCAGCGGATTACAAATTAACTATTGGGCCACGATGAGAGTGAACACCCTGTATATACAATTCTAATTTTAATCAAAAAATTATCAAATGATGCATTTTTTCATTTAGATGTCTATTTATCTAATATCCCTTTTTCTATTCATAGTCTCAAACTTCGATGCACTCTTGCATTGAAAGATGCCACTAAATATGGATATATTAATATGACAAATTCAATCGATACGCATGAAAAAATCAAAAGAAATGGATACAATACGGAAAAGTGCTGTAACTTTCAGAATCAAATCGATGCATGCTATGATGAAGATCTTGATATAAAACAACCTTCTAGAAGAAGTATCATTAACGAAGTCATAGTATTTTTAATGAGGCTCTCTACTGTAGAAGCTAAAGAAAAGCGGTCTAAATTCATCCATTGTTTCAATTATCTGTGGAGATCCCGATCAACACCTTATGTCAAAGTGAATGAAATATCAGAAATCATTAATACGGAATGGTTCAATAAAAACTGTCCTTATAAATGTTGGTTAAAACTGAGACCTCTATGTGATGATTATATAGCAGAATTCCGTGATATTTCCCAAGGATTGGTACAACCCAGGTCTTTAAAGCATCTGAGCAGATGTGCAGTGAGAAAAAGTGTCATTAGATCCTACTTTTGGAAAAATGGCATAGAAGAGCTTGACATTCCTGAAGAGCTGAAAGCTTATTTAAATCTGGCATTTTAAGTACACTAATATAAGCATTCAGTTACAGAATAAAAATTTTTCAACATATAAGTAAAAAAGATTTAAAAAAAAATAAAAAAAAAACGTCACCAAGTTTTAATGTAATTCAAAATAAATAAATATATAATAAAACATTTATAATGTGCCAGGAAATATGCATATTACTGCAAGTTAATAAAAATTTTTAACAAATCCAAAAATTTTCGAAGTGGAATGATGATTGCCAAATGTTTATGTAATACTTATAAAATAGAATACACTCAAATCTGCCACAAATGGCTTTTAAAAATCCCAATTATACAAACAAATTAAAAATGAATTTTAAAAAATTGATTTATAAATAGCTCTAAAAAGGATCAACAATTTGATGCTTACTGATAAACGATGCTTATACGAAAAAATAATCTGGGAACTATCATCCATGTAATAATAAAAGTGAGCCTAAAAAATTTATGTAATTTTTTAAAATCGTTCGTATAAATCAGAATCCTTTTTGTTTTACATTAATTCCTTTTAGATAATGTTATTTTAATTCAATGATTTTTTTAATATAAAACAAAGCGACATGGTTTAAATGGTAATGAAAGATTATATTCTTATATTTAAATTACTAATATAATCATTTAAATGTTGATATAGAAACCATATTATTGCTTCAAATAAAACACTAAAAATGAAAAAAAAAATATTTAATGAACTTTTGTTTGTTTAAACTTATAAAAAATAACAAAATTTTATAACAGGGTGCGTAGTTAGAAATTGGTGCAAAAATTACGTTAGAAATTGGTGCACTTTAGCCAAAACAAAACTAAGCACCTTGTGTATGCACACATAAATCTGCATTTTTCCAAGCATAGGATGTTTTATGCTTTATAACAATGAATAATTTTTATTGAAAAGTTTTTTTTTTAAGTTTTTAGAGTGTATTTTTTAATTTTTATTATTTATTACTGTATTTGCATTACGTTTTCTATTGTAAAACAAATTATATCTTTTTTAGTTTAAAAAAAGCATAAAAATGAAAAATATATATATATAATTATCAAAAAAGTAAGTCAACCTTTACAAGTTCGATGATAAAAAATCTTTGACCTTTTTAAACAGATCTGAAAATTTAGAAATTATTGAAACTAATCATTTCTGAAAATGTCGACAGATTTAAAAACATAGTGAAATTTAAAAAATTTATTAGATTTTTTTACATATACAACAAATAAAATTTGACATAGTTGGGGTGGAAAGTGTAAACTTCCTCTTGTGCTAACTCACTATATTTAGCTAACTAGAACATCTTATTTGCAGCTTTATAAAGCTATAAACTAAAGCATTGCAAGATGGTTGCCATAATAAAATTTGCAAAACTGCCATGAAATAGGGGATAGGACATTGCAATGTTTTAATTGAGATTTTTAATTAAAAAAAAGAAATAGCAGCACCTAGAAATGACCACTATTAAAAATTATATTATATCTTCTTACTTCTGCAGTTTAGTAAAGGGCTTTTCCAATCCTTCACATTTTGAAAATTTCAATAAAAATTGCTTTTTAAACAACATGAAAAATTAAATAAAATGTTAAATGAGCTGTGCCACACTATTGGGTAGTAGCCCTAGAAGATGTTTACTTATTTTTAGAATTTTCATTTGACGTTCGAATAGATTTAGGAATAGGGTCATGTCCCCATACTGAAGGTCAAAGTCAGGGAGCAATTTTTTCAAGTTAAATGTAGCTTGTTGGTCTGCAGGTAAAAGTTCAAGACCAGAAGTCTGCTCCAATTTCTGACATTTTAAAAAACATTCTTAGTGGACCTTTAATATCAAGAAACAACTTCTTGCTAAATTTTCTATTCCTAACTTCAATAGTTGATGTGAGTCGCTCTGTTAATCCAGACAAACCTTTACCCAACCCTATATAAAGAAATTTCACTGAAAAATAAAAAATATGTAAAAAAGAAAAGGCAAAATTCATTGAAAATTATAGAATTTAAACCCCAGAGAATAATTTTTTTTAACTTTTTATTTCTTTAAAAATTTTAAATATCAAATGTAGCAGATTTTTTTTTTTTTTTTTTTTTTTTTGAAAAAACAAAAAGTAAAATTTGGCAAGATTGGTCCAACATAATAACTTTTAAATAAATGGAAACTTTGAGAAAAAAAAATTATGATTTTGAAAATGTATAGCTTCAAATTAAAATAATTCCATCAAACTGGATTTTATGCAATTCATTGATGTAATTACACATTGTAATGAATCCCAATTTTATATAATACATAAAATCCTTTTAATAGGTCATTCATAGGATTGCTCAAAACAGTTTATTAACAAGAAAGACAGTTGAATGAGTAACATATTACAAAGGCTTCTCTAATATTTGATATGTCTTTGTGACACACAAACTCATTTTGCTATATTCTTAATTTCCGTTGACTGGCCCAATATGCATATTCTACTTTAATAACACATAAAAGGATAAAGATGCATTTATCAGACATAACTAAAAATTTTATACCACCTAAAACACAATAAATTGAAATTCAAACCTTTTTTTAAACTGTAACAAGTATGACACAGATCATATTTTGCACTGCCCTTTTGGGATAACTATTCCAGTATTTCAATAGACAGTAATGCCACTGTTGAAGTAAGAGGAAACAGTAAAGTAAGGTCACTAAGCATTATCTTAATATCTGTTGGCATCCCTGGATCTATTTCACTCTGGGTTTCTTCTATTCCTTCCCTTTTGTTGGTTTTCTTTCTTGATATATTTGGTAAATAAACTCCTATGATCTTGCTTTTGACTAATTATATTTAGTCTCTGAAAAAAAAACCCTGTTTTCATTGCACTTTTTGAGAAAATCAAGCACTTTTAATTTATTTAAAAATGGTTTTCAAATTTAATCCTTTTTAATGATACTAAGCATGAAATGTTTCTTAAACAGTTTAATAAACAAAATCATTAAATTCTTTAAAAAACTCATTTAAAATAGTTAAAGAATAACTTATTGTATAAGTCATTACTTTTTCTAATAATATTTTAATAGGACTCCCATCTATTAAATTTATATATATTCACCCTCAACTAATTTTACCAAAATGTCAAATAATGTGTTTGCAATCATTACAGCAATTTAATTTCAAAGTACAGTTTCATTTTCAGTTTACAATTTCATTTTAAGTATCAAAATGTAAATTTAATTTCCAGTCACATATACAACTACAGCACCTATATAATTGGAACATCTACTAATGTTATTTTTGATTATTCAGAGTGTGCAGGATATTTAAATAAGTTAAATACATATTGGACATTTATATCTTGATATTTACTACATTTTGATTCAAAGAAAGAAAAAAAAATATGGCACTTAATGCATTTATCATTCCTAATCTTCAAATTTAGAATGTATATAGATAAATATGATTCAAACTGACACTTTCATAAAATGTATCAAATCATAGTAATACTAATTTACTACGAAGTACACCAAATTGCCTCTAAAAAAATTATGAATGAAGGTGCATCTTACTTACAGCTGTCCAGGAGATCTGACATTTCTAACAAAATCTTTTTTATTATTAACAGATTGAACTTATACTGTTCAGGTCCATTAGAAAAATTTTTACAATATTAGATACAAAATTTGTATTGAACATTGATTCCAGATATAATTTTTATGAATCAAACTTCATAGTGCACACTGTAACAATGAAAGCATCCAATTTAGAACAATTTTAGCATTTATCACTATAGAGAACATTAATAAGTGCAAATTTTATGAACTGACAAAATCACATGAATTAACAAAATTGAAAAGTTTTTGAATTTCTATAATTATTTGTGAGATTAATATTGTTATGCAGTTGATTTAATATCTTTAAAAAGACAAATGATATTTTTTGTAAACCAGGCTTAAAAGATACCTTAAACAAAGATTACTTCATCTTACTTTTTTGTTACAAATTGGAATAAACAGAGCAAACATTTATGCATTTTTCCTATCATTTGTTATAAAATAGTTTTTTGGCTACTTCTATATATATTAATGAAGAAAAATATACTGCATATATATTAATGAAGAAAAATGATTCTACTAAATTCCTATAAACACTTCCAATAAATCAAAGGTAATTTTTAAATGTATCGCAAAAGTAGTAAATTGCAAGAAAACAATCTTCTAGAGAGACAATTCCAAATTTGCTTTTTGTATGCAAACATTACTAATTAAAGTTCAATAATGCATATATTTAATGCCATTGAATGTTATTAAAAAATTTGAAAATAAAGAAATAAATAAAAAGTAAAGTAAAAACAAATAATATGAATCACACAAAAGTTTCAGATACAATGATTCATATTTCATAAAAATATAGAATGAAATTTATTTTAAGTCTATTCATTCTATTGTGCTTATTTTAAAGTTCCATTTCATAGTTTTAAGTTATACAACAACCAAACATTTCTTTAAAAAAATTGTAATTATGATACAATTTAATACCTTAAGAGCGAGTGATTTTTTTTTCCATACCCATGAATTTCTTTATGAACAAACTGAATAAAGAAAATATGAGTATGAGCATTGATTTGCATATATTTTTTAACAATCATAAGAAGGCATTGCTCAAAAAATTATCACGCTGGCAAAAGCATGTTTAAAAATCAATATATTCAAAATAGAAAATATTATATCTTAGATATACACTTTAATCTCAAATATCAGTAACTTCTCTATTACTCTCATAAAAAAAACGTAAGTAATTCCAAAATATGTCTGATTGGTTATGTTAACATCATATACTAAGAAAATATTGATAAAATGAGTTACACTTCCACTTGAGATAATCATAAAGTAAAATCTTACAGTAATGAAAATTTGATTACTAATTAACAACTGTAAAGATAAATAAGATAGTTTCCAGTATCTTTTAATGTTAAAGAATTTTCAAAAGAAAAATCCAGTAAATCACTCAAATTAAAAGTTATCAAGAATTTTTTATTTCATTCAATTAAAAGCATAAAAAGATATAAAAATCACTGAGGTATTTTTATACAAAAATATGTCAAAATATAAATATATTCATTTGCAACTCTCTAAAAACTGTTCCAAAGTTACAGCATCAACAGGGATGTACCAAAGCTCACAACCTTCCACAGACTAAAAAATAAAATAAAAAAGATATAAAAGCAAGTAGAAGATTTACATTCACAAAAAAGTAAACAATTTAAAATGCATAGGCAAAGAAAACTCACTTTACGAGAAGATAGTAATTTATGATTTTTAAATTCAGAAAGTTGAGCTTGCATTGTTACTTCACTGGTGACCAAAAATGCATCCCTACATTCCTGATACCATTCATGAAATGAAATTCCTGTATTTGGAGGGGGAGAAATCTCAATTAAACAGGTTCAACAACAATGAAATAATTTCAAAATATTTTGTAAAAGCAATAAAAGTAGACATATTAACTCCTGAGCCTCTCCTCATCTACATGTGCAAAGTGCAAATTACATAACTGTGGATCCTAAGTAGCTTTTATTTAAATAAAATCTGTATCCACTTAATTTAAATTTTTAAAAATCATGTTTAAAAATGAAATATGAATAAATATTATTGGTGGCAAATATATATATATAATATTATTTAAATGCTTAGATCTGAAGTATGCTTATTATGAAATTTTAATTATATTTTAAATGGCCATGGTATCTTGATAGAAAAGTCTTATCAATGAATTTTTAAAAAGTGGGTTTGAGATGTAATTGCATTGCACTTCTGTTCTGCATATATTATTGAGGATTCTAACATCATTGTAATTATGTGATTTAAAATTTTAAAGAATATGAATCATGCCTCCAATAAATCTCAAACACTTCAAATATAATATGTTAATCAAATTAAATCATTTATTCAAGAATTATTAGGAAGAAGAAAAAAAAGATGAAAATTCTGAAAATAATTGAAACGTCCATATATTAGTGCAACATGAAAGTTAAGAGAGTGTGACTGCAGATCTTACTTTTTCAGATTGATATGTTAATCTAAATTAAATTCAACCCAGATTTTTTTTTTTTAAAAAGAAAGAATTTATAACTTTCACTAAACTGAAGATTCCAATATTTATAGTGTTTAAAAACTTTTTTTATAACTTTTTATAACTTTTTATAAACTTTTTTTAAAAAAGTATTCAGCAAAACTATAGTCAGATTTATAGTTTTTGTTAGTTTCCTATGATAAAACTTATCTGTAAAAATAACTTACCTAAAAATGACTGATCCTTTTGTTCAAATTGATGTTGGGCAAGAATTTTAAATACTCCTTGTCCATTTGAATTCAATCCATTATAAACATTTAGGAGAGAACTAAGTAAAAGATGTGATGACTTGTGTTTGAAGATAGAATTCTCATAGGAGGTTTCAAGGATATAAGGTTCAAATGTAGTCACATCAAACCATACCCACTTGAAATTATTCAACATTATTTGATCCCACACTAAAAACATGATTTATGGAATGATATATTAAATAATGATTTTTGATTTCATATTTTGTAATCAGTCCATATCAAAAAATTATAGTTGGGCTTAAAAAACAGATTTCTATCACATTTATTTTAAACAATATGGTATGGCATTTTTCTATAAAAATATATAAATTGTTTTTTAAGAGGTAAATTTTTAAATCGGATTTCAATATTATTAGTATTGACAACTATTTATCTCAAATTATTTTTAAATAACACATTAATCAATCAAAGTATCTATTGATATGTTACTTTGCTGTAAACTTTTTGCTTTTTTCATTAGCAAAATAATATTAATAAACAAATAAAATTTTAAAGGAAATTTTAAATAAGATAGTTATTTGCAAAAGAAAATTTTATGTTATTCATCTGATTGGATACTAAACTGGATTTTAAAATTTTATATTGAATATTTTAAATTTTATAATATAAGAAAAAAAATATATTTATCTTTTTTAAAAAATGAAATCGGAAAAAAATTAACAAAATCAGCAATTTTGTTGAACCTAAAGAAATGTTATCATGATTTTTTAATGCAATAATTAAAGAAAAATAATATGAAAAATGAAAATTTAAATTCATTATAGATATTAAGAAAAAAATCAATTCGAATTCATAACAGAAACTTCATTTTTGATTCATGAAAATATGCAGCTGCATTTTAATGTAGTTCTTTTAAATAAAAAATATTTTAACACATATTCAAAACAAAATAATTCCCTGACATTAAATAGAAGGCAACTTTGTAGATTTTAGCTAATTATTTTGAACTATACAATTTAATCTACACTCTTGTAAATAAGACAATTTAAAATATGAACAGTGATATTGATAAATTTTATGCTGCTTTTTACAATATTAAATTAAATCCATTTTAAACACCATCCTTTTTTTATTAATGCATTTTCTAAATAAAATGCAAAAATCATAGAAATGTATTGCTAAGCCATATAAACAAAAAAGTTAACTGTTACCAGTATTGAAAGAATTTATTTCTTTTTCAATTGGTAGCCAGTCTCTCTTCTCGTTTTATATTTGACATTATTGGAATGGCCATGTATTTTACATTGTTGGTTTCAGAATTAGTCAAAGGTGATTTTCTGAAACCATATCTTATAGATTACTTTAAAAGAATTTTAATAACTGCATATTAATTATTCTAACATAGAAAAAACCTTCAAGGTTATTTTTTCCCCAGTCTTAATTCTGTTTTAGTAAAAATAAAAACATTCCCAAACTTTATTTAGCTTTATATAAAATTATGGGATAGTTATATAAATATATAGAATTTAAAAAATCATATATCTCTATAGAAGTATTTAAAAAGAACAATTTCAAAAATGCAATAAAAAAAATCTTACTTAAAGGAGCATTTATATGATCTATACTGGCAAGAAAATGAATATTAGGAACAGTTGCTAATGAAGAAAGCAATGATTGTGTTTTGGTATTCCGTAGAGATATTCCATCCAGGTTGTGAATTATTAGGTAGAGTGCATCTTTTCCTGTAATATATATATATATATATACATGATTATTTATAAAAAATTCAAAGCAAATGTTTTAAAATTATTCTAATTTGTGATATAGTGTTAAAAAAATAAATCAAAAATATATCAACTTAAGTTGGAACCAATTTAAAAAAAAGCTGCAAAATTTCAACTTACAAAAATAGAATTTAAAAGCAATAATGGATTTAGAAGGACAAAAATTCTACAGCATAATTCATTTTTTGTTTTAAATATGCAATTACAATTCTATTATTTTTCTTCATTTGGCAATTATGTTTATTAAATTTAATTTGAATACTTAAAAATTTGATCTGAAACTTTCAAAATTAAAAGAATAAAATATAAAAACCTTCTGAAAAATGCTTCTTTATATATTCAGTATGATCATAGTTACTAGAAAATTTCCCATCATATTCTAGAGCACCTTCAGTAATGGATGACAAAACCTAAGCATTAAAAAAAAAACAATTCATACTTTACTCTAAAAAATATATAAAACATAATAGAATAGAGTGTTATTGAATAAATTTTAAGTATTCAATTTAATATGTATATGTATAATTTTTTTCTTTGAAAAACTGGAAAATAGTTATATTCAAAAGATTTTTTTTAAATTCATTAATGGCTTACAAATATTTTTTTAAACACCATGTGAATTGTACAAGCAAATAAATTCTGTGCTATGCTGATGATATATTACATGGCTTCTTGTTCTGCCAGTTCAATTATCACCTCTAAATAATCAAATTCAGATTACGCTTAATTTCTATTAATAATAAAGGAGAATGTGTGTATATATGTTTCAGCACTCTACAGGGTAGTCCATTTGAACTATAGCAACCAAATTTGGCACAAATATTCTTTGGAAAGAGGAATATAAACCTCAGAGCGATTCTTCCAAAATTTTAATTCATTAAAAGAATCAAGCAATAATTTGTGGCTTTCCCATAATTAATGCTGAAAATATTACAACATAAAACTTATTTGCATATCATTTTTAATGCCTTTTCAATGATATCAGCTCAGCTGCTGTGTAATTTTTTTCCTTTGCTTTTGGCAATTTTTCTCAAATAGATTTTTTTTTTTTGTATAATTTTTAGTGCTCATTATACAATGAAATTTAAACTTTTGTCAACCTTTCTTAAACTTTGTCCAATTGATTTTCTTTGTGGTATGCTAAACAATAAAATAAATAAATGTTTATAATAAGGAGAGTTTGCATGAGAAATCAGAAAATGAAATTACAGTTCTGCTAAAGACGAAGTACAATTTGAACTAGATTACTCAGTATTTAATGTTACTATTTTGTCATGGAGCTCTATTCTATTAAGAAACTTCATACACATAATAAGCAGAGCAGTGTAAAATTATTAAAATAACTGTTTTTAATGTCTGTCACACTGTTTAATGCTTAAAAAAAATCATTTGTTGAGGTGATCCTTCAGTTATAAATAAGATATTTCATTTAAATTAAATTCAGTCAAATTCTATGTGAAACTGTTGGTCGCCAAAGGCAGCAATTTTAGAAACGAAAACTAACAAAAATGCAAATATAAAAGCTTACACAATATATTTTATAAAGTTAAAAAAAATTTATAAGCAAATAATTTGTTCAGTAAAAAACTGGGTTTTGTATCAGTAAAAAGGTTACATAATATATTTTTATGATAAAAATAAGCAAATAAAAACTTACTTGCTTTGCAGTAAGGGATGGAAAAAAGCCATTAACAACAACAAATAAAGAATCTGACAAACATTCCTTGCAAAACGAATTCAAAATATTTCGTTTGGAGCCAACACCATATAGTAAAATATTGAATCCTTCGCTGAAAAAGATATAACTCTTTTTATACAGATTTACAGAGAAGCTATGTTTTTTTTTTTTTTCAAATACTTTTCATTAAATCTAGAAAAGAGAAGACTAATTTTTTTTTTAAATTTCAGAATAAGAATTATACAAATGAGTCCATTACAATTATACAATGCAATTCTTAACAATTTGAAAGAAGAAAAAAAACTGACTTAGCATAAATCTATACTAATAATAAAGATGAAAGTGTGTGCAATTCTACTATGCAGACTCCTAAACATGCAACTGTCAAATTTGGCATAAAAAGTAGAAATGTTCAATTTTTGAAGCATTTTTTTTGAAATTTTAATTAATTAAAAATTAAGCTGTATTTGATGTTTTCTCTCAAAAACTTCTGAAACTATCATTGCACAATAATAAATTGTATATTATTTTTAAAAATTTTAAATTGTCTTTTTAAAAATATTTTTTGTCTAATTTCCGCCAATAGTTACACTGTAGCCCTGAAATTCAAACTATTTTCATTTTTCTTCAAATGTCTAATTACATGATTTTCTTCCATTGTTGAAAGCTAAAGAAGAAAGATTCTGTTTAACTGCATAGTTTACAAGACAAATAAAAAAGTGGTTGAAAAGTCACAAAATTTAAGACAGAGGAACAGGATATTTATGTTTTAAATAGTGCTTTTATTAGTGCTAGGACCGTCTCCATTAGAAAAGTTCATGTACATGATAAATAGAACTTAACTAAGACAATAAAAATAAAAAGGCTGTAATGTTAGACAGTTTGGTACGAACATGGAGTTATAAAAACTAATTCAGCTGAAATCAAACATAACTAACAACCCTAGCAAACCAACTTGTAGTCTGAGATGACTAGTCTTAAATAAAATAAAATGAATTTCAACTGTCTAACTGAAACAATTGCTTAAGTAATATTTAGAATTATAATACAATTCATCAATTACTATAATAATAAAAAAATTATGTATTTAATGAACAACATGTATTGCTTATAATGGCTTTAAACAAAATGCAACAAAGATATGGCCATGCAACAAAAATATCACAGCCATTTTAATTTGGCATACAAAAAATCATAAGTAATTAATGTTCCTTTCACAAAAGCAATCAAAATGCTGAAAAATGACTTTAAGAAAGCTGATAGCTTTATGAAGATAAAAAAAAAGTATACAAAGATAGATAAGGTAGGAATTTTTATCACTTTGGACAAAACATTGAAATAATAATGAACCAGAAGATAAACTATAAATGATAAACAAAACATTCAAGATAGTAATATGACATTAAGTATAATAGTTTTGAAACAGTAAATATAATAGAGCAAAAAGGTATTGTAAACAAAATCTTTTCATTCATAACAATAAGCTATCTTTGTCTCTTTGTATACACACTGCATTAAGCATTTAATATCAGCAAGTCAACAAAAACATTTGAGGGGGAGGGAGAGAAGTGAACACAATGACACATATGTTTACTGATTCTTATATACAAATTAGGGAGAAGAATTACACAATTTAAAATAAAAAAATATTATATGCCGGGTTTTAATAGCTTTTAATTATATTCATAAATATTACTAGTTTAAAATATACATCAGAAAAAAATAGAACAATCTTTCTAGTAACAACAACATCAGATACACAGCAGCATATTATTATTAATTTAAAAACAGATAATGTAAATTGAACATTAGTTCACTTTATGAACTAATATAATCTTAAGCATGCAAAGAGAAAAAAGATGATAATATATTTAATTTCTAAATAGCTTACTGTAACAAAAAAGTCCACTTTTCAAACTGAGATTGATAAATTTTAAATAAAGCTTCTTTTTCTTTTTTATGTGGATCAGGAATGCTTATTAGAATTTTTTGCAATTCATCAATATTTGTTCTTTCTAATTTCAAATTGGCTAGAGTGCGATTTGAAGTTGAGCTTCCTTTCTCTTTTTGGGCAGAAAAATAGGTCTCTGAAAACGTCTATAAATCAAATCAAACAACAGTTTTAGAAAAAATCACACATATGCATGTCAAATTAATTCAATATAGCCTTTAAATCATATTATTTTCATTGATACATGATTTTTAATTTTGCATTTAACAATTCAAAATAATTTGGTATGTACACAGGTATAAAATATAATAAATTTATTATTTCAAATTTTTAAATAATAAACACTTATAATACAATTAATAAGATAATTGTAAGGGATAAGATTATTTCAGTTTATTCATCTTAATTTTTTATTTCATTTGAAAATCATTAAGTCTGGAAAATAATTTTTATGTAATTTTCATCATTAACTGGTATGATAATAATCAATTAGCTAGCTTTCTCTTGATGCCCAAGTAATAGTTTTTTAAAAATTTAAGACAAAATAAATGCCCATTTAAATTAACCTTTCTACTAAGTCATTTAGTGACATAAAAAAAATAGATACCTTATTTCTTCTGCTTTATATGGTTGTTAGAAAATGCATCTATTTTTCTAAAAAAAATTCTATTAAAACTATATAAATATATTGATGCATAGAAGCCCTTTCAATGAAAGGAAATAGTAGTTAGATTTAAATGCATTACTTCCTTCGATAACAATTCGAAAACTCACAGCAGCAGAACTGCTTTTGTTCCTTTTAGGTGTCTTGCTGAAGAATTTCTTCTGCTCTTCATTCTCTGAATCATCGCTGGAAGGAACTTCATCACTGTCTTCAAGATCTGATTCAATATAAGAACTCTTCAATTTAGCAAGTTCTAGAAAAGAATTATGGAATAAACAAAATATCCATGTGCTTTCATTAAAATGATGAAATAAACAAAATATCAATTGAATATAATTATATCAACAGAAATTTCATATATTTTTAAAATGTTAAATGTAAATTGAAACATTTAAAAAATTTAGAATATATATATATATATATATATATTAGAATTATAATAATAACATTCAATGTAACATTACAGCACAAAATAATACTAATTAATTTTTTTCTCTGATTTTTTTTATTATAAGTTTATTATAGAATGATATTGTTATTTACTTGAACATTACTTTTTAATTTACATGTGTTACTGTTAATATTATTAATTATTGTTATTGTAATTTGCATGTTATTTCTTGGCAAGGCTTTGGGGAACAAGTTTGGCTAAGTATTTCACAACTCTACAGTTGAATTTGGGATTTCTGAGTATTTTCTGAGTAATAAGTCCTGAAAATGTGGATGCTTTATCAAGAAAGTTCTGTTTTAAAAATAGTCTTCCTAGTCAGGACTTGCAATTCTTAAAGAGGGGACAATTTTACAAATTTCGTAAATTGTATATACACTGGTGTGCAAAACTTAAGCAACAGGTATGTTTTTTGCCATAACTTCACGAGAAATCATCTGAGATACATGAAATTCAGAAATGAGATACAGCATTTTGTTCTGAAAGAATGACGAAAGCATAGTTGCGCAGAAATAAATACAATGCATACAGTATGGAATCAAACAAAAAA
>JAPMOR010020779.1:276926-327654 GCA_026543865.1 Argiope aurantia
ATGACAATAAAGCTTCAACATAAATTATGTTTACAAAAATAAATAACTTGTAATCATTTGGTTCACAAGCTAATCTCAGAAGGCTGTAAAGTTTCAATTTAGAAAACTAACTGTCAATTTCTTTAATTAGAAATTGTCTGTGCATATTTTAAAAGGCAATTTAAATTCAAATATACATTACATAAAACTGAAATGGTTCATAAAATATAATTGTATAGCAAGTGCTGTAACTTTTATAGTATTATTACATATTTATACCATTGTGCATATTTGCACACTTACATCTTTTTTTCTTTTTTCTTTCTTTTTTTTTTTTTTTTTTTTTTGATTTTCCATTGACTCTAAGAAAATATTTATTTTAATATCTTTAAAAATTTTATAATTCAAATAAGTAAATATTTTAACTCATTTTAATAAAACATTTCTGTTTGAAAATTTGTCTTCCAGTTCCTTTTAAAGTATTCTTTATAACATTCTTAAAATTCATATAAATATAATGAAAAAACAAAAAGACAGAGCAGTGTAGGATAAAAATAATTGTTGTCATTTAAAAAGAATATCTGTATGATATAACCGAAGTAAAAAATAAACATAACTGAATGCTAGTTATTAGCATTATTAAAAATAAAATCCATCGTTTTTGTTCAGTTTCCAGCTAAAAGATCAAATAATTTGATGCTTTTATGACAAAAAAGTTTTCTCTTGAGACAAAAATAACTACAACTACATGTAACTATCCCAATTCATATAGTGCCCTGGAAGAAAAAAAAATTCTATGTTAGAAAATAAAGTTCAAAGTCTGATGTTAAAATAGGAAGTGACAAAAAGGCGAAAAAAAATTATTACATCTATCTAAAGATGCATTGTGATGTTTTTAAATGAGAATATATGTAATGATATTCTTTGAGAAATTGTTCCTTGAAGATAATTTTTTTGAATTAAAATCAAAACTTCTTAAACTATAAACTGCAATCTTAAATAAGGTCAAAAAGAATAATCTTTAAAATTATAGAATTTTTTTTTATGCAAACTAAACTTTGCAACTAAAAACTATTGAAAAAAAAACTATTTGATGCAAAAGAAATATCATTCAACCCATTAAAAAATATATATTCTTAATTAACTTTGAATTTAATATTATTTTCAATTTTTTTCTCTCAAAAAAAATTTTTCAAAAAAAATTTTAATGACAAAATTTGTTTTAAACATTATTGATATTGCATATTATATATCTATATAATATTATAATATAGTCCCTTATATACTATCACTATATTACTGATAATATAGTCCCTTCAGCTTAAAAACATGGTAAGAAAAGAGAAAGGAAAGCCTAAATTCTATAAATATACATGTGTAAAGACCAAGCTTGATATTGGAAGGAGATAAAATTTACTCAAGTAATTATATTTCCTTCTGTACAGAGCAGCATAATCTTTAGATAATAAAATAGGAAAATAATCTTAGTTTTCTGACTCAATTTTTTAAATTGCATTTTATTTACAGATTAAAAGTGTTTAATCTAAAATTGCATAAGATTGTTGATAGATTTAAAAATGAAATATAAAATAATATGAATTAATTATTAAATTTATATAATACAAAAAAAGTTAGAAGTATCGTAATGCTTTTGCATAAGTACCTTTCACATATAAGTCATTTAAAAATATTAAAAAAATATCATATAAATAAAATAAAAAATTTTACTGGTGCATTAGTAAAATTTCCAATCATTTTTGCAGAAAAATGCATATTTTATTTGATTTCATTAACTGAAAATTTTTCTAAACTACTTTAGATTTGACAAATAAATAATACTTAACATACTGGCAATTATATATAATACATATTGAAATATATTGATATGCAAATATATTGAAACTAGTGTAAGAATATTGTTCTAAAGATAAAAATGATTGCAAGTGACAATATATATATAATACAAATAAAGCATTTTAGTTCAATAACATGGAACAATGAAACATCAGACTACCTTCACACATGTGTGGCGAATTGTTATACATGAAG
The DNA here is from genome assembly GCA_026543865.1 of Argiope aurantia. Taxonomy (NCBI): domain Eukaryota; kingdom Metazoa; phylum Arthropoda; class Arachnida; order Araneae; family Araneidae; genus Argiope; species Argiope aurantia. The sequence goes on from JAPMOR010020779.1 coordinate 278,955, forward strand.
ATGGAACCTGGGACCTTGTGGTTCGCAGCCGAGTAACATGACCACAATACAAAAGCAATTGCTCGTGTAGCGTAGCTGTTAACTGGCTTATAAGCTTTCACTACAGACTCTCCCTCCAGTGAGTCGGAGGTGAGACAAACGATATGGCTGTTGAGTGGTGATGTATTAGCTGTTGATTCTAATGTGTCTCTAGTACCAAGTGTTATGGCGAGCGTGTGTGAGTGAGTGGTTGCTGATGCTGTTGCTGCGTCAAGTGAGTCTGACGACCTTGGGTTGCTGTGACCTTTTTGTGTTTCTGCGTCAAGTGAACCTGACGACTTTTGGTTGCTGCATCAAGTGAATCTGACGATTTTTGTTGTGGGTAGATGGCACCACAACAGCTGTACGAAGGTTGAAGGTTCATCGTCCGAGGTCACCAATGTTGGTAGTTTGGAATGAGCGGGGATAGAAACTGGGACCTTGTGGTTCGCAGCCGAGTAACATGACCACAATACTAAAGCAATTGCTCATGTAGCGTAGCTGTTAACTGGCTTATAAACTTTCACCACAGATACATATACAAGTATAGAATTATTTTATAACAGTAAAAAGGATCATTTGAAATTACGTAATATTTTTTTCTTTTTATAATAATTAAGAGTAATTATTTTCTCTTTTTACTAATAATTATTAAAAGGATGCATCTTTGCTTATTTTCAATGATAAGTGATTAGGTAAGCTCACAACAGCTTCAAAATTCAACAAGTAAATTCAAAATATGAATTCTATTGAATCAATACTGTTAAAAAGAGAAAATGGAAACAGATTGCCATTGTCATTTCTGTATAGCCAAACATAGAACAAAAAGAGAATAGAGACTGATCAATCAGCTTAAAGGAAAATCAAAATGAATGAAATATAATATAGAAAACAATTAAGATGTTTTTAAAGGACTGGTGTTTATTAAACCAAGCAATTATAGAGATAATTATTAAAAGCAGCATAGATAAAAACACTCTTAAGTTGTGAAATATTCATGGTGCAAAATAAAAAGCTTTATGCTTAACATACTTTTGACAGATTTATGTTTTAATGGAGTAACTTTAAATATTTCTTTTCCTTCCACATCTTGTTCTCCAAACAAACCTGTAAGAAAATAAGAATAATTTTTTAAAAAGCATTCCTTTTTATCTTTTTTTTTTAATAACTGTATTCAAATGTTATAGAACTTTCTACTCTAAAACAAGAATTAAAGCTAGAAACTGAATAATAAATTTATTTTTCAGAAATAATTTTTATGTTTATTCATCCATTTTTACCCATCCCAGACAAACAAAGAGTTAAAAAAAAATCTTTATCTGGGGTTAGTATAACTAAATGAAACAGTCAATAAACCAATTTAAAAGTAACAAGATTTTTAATTTGACACTTGATTTCTGCAAAGATCTTAATTGTGCTGATTGTGAACCAAGCGATCTTATGATGAAAAGATTTAATAATAGCCAAAAATTACACAACCAACAAGAACAGCTTTAATTTAGCTTTAAAACAGGATGTTAATCTAATAAATCAGTTTTACCCTTTTCAATATATAGCAATTACATGTCTTCCAAATCAGTACAATCTGCACTTCATCTTTCAGCTTAAAATAACAAACTTCACTCAAAAGACAACCTCATATGTTGATATGGCAAACTTTTGCAGAATGGCATTATATTAAAAAGAATTTGTTTATAATTAACTCTGACCATTATTTTATACATAGGCATTGTTTCATTTTAGAAATCCAAGCTGTTATACAGCAAGAAAGTTTAAATCCTAATTGTTAAGAATCAGAAAGACTGAAAAAATCCTATATGTTAAATTTACCCTAGACGTTTTAGTTCAATTTCTCACTGATCAGAAGAGAAAAAACTGAGTGTGTTACAAGAAAATAACTGCTTATATATCACTTAAATTTTCTCATGCAGTATTCTTTCAGAAATAATAAATAAAGATAAATTATCATTATAAAATTTCACTTAACTAAGACTGGAATGGAAAAGATAAAATTTATATGGTCTAAATGTACCAAGCAAATTAGTTTTAAATGCTTAAAAGTAATTCAAGCAAGAATGAATAAATAAGTTCATATAGATAATTTATAACTCTAATTTTAAATCTATTTATATTTCTAAAAGAATTGGTAATAGTTAAAAATAAAAAAAATAAAGCAAGCACTGCATCATTATTTAGTAATGAAATTAACTTTCTGCATGGTAAATACTTTTAATACAGCCTAAAGAGATGCAGTTTAAAAAGTTTTGATTTTGTACTTACCAGAAGATGGCTGATATTCTTCACAAGGTTCAGATAAAGAAGTATTTGGTTTCATAGGAGCACATATAATATCCTCTTTAGACCTATCTATATTATTTAAAAAAACATCGGAAATTAATTATCAAAATACCCTTGGGAAAGATATAAAATTTGAAAAATAATTATTTTTCTCTAAAAAACACCAGCTTGAAGAAATTTCATTGGATATATATACTTTTCAAACAACTTAATAAATCAGGAAAAATCAAACATTTTTATCAATATAAGAAAAATAGTTGCATTATTCATGCTGCAAGCTTCCAAAATTCAGTTTTAAAAAAATTTTAATTCTTTTAAAATACATTAAATTTTAGCTGTGTGAAAATTTCCAAATAAGAATTTGAATTGCACAATTTCTGTCAAGACTTAAGATTAATACAGTCACCAAAACTAAATTATTTAGAAGCGGTTTCTTGCCAAATGTAATTTTGTCTAGTTTTCTATTGCAATTTTAAAAATCGTTTATTATCATTTCTAATAACTATCCAAGATAAAGTGTTTTCGGCAAGTTTTTGAAAAATAGGCATGATTTGATAGCATGAGCACTGATGTATGCAAGACTTAATTCTTACTCACAATTTTTTTATGGACATTCTAAAGAAAACTGTCACATAACAAAGCAAAAGAGTAACAAAATTACGCAATGAAAAATACTCATTTATCTCCAATGGAATTTTACATATTAAAACAAAATAAGCTTATTTACAAGACTATCTAATATAATAATTTACATATTTAATTATTTTAGCAAATTACGATAAAAGTAATTTATATTTAAAGAAAACAATTCAGCCTGTTTTTTTTAATATTTTCTAAAATGTATTTCAAAGAAATATACATTTAAACTCAAAGTTTAAATTTGAGAAATACTTAACGTATCTTTTACGTACATGATTGTTTACTAGTTAATTGTGAAATAAAGGAAAAAAGTAGTTAAATTTTTTTTAAAAAAATTATCGTACATGATTTTTTAGGTGTCGCTTTTTTCACACTCAATTTTCTAGGCGTTTTTACACTTCCTGTCCTAGGTTTCCCCATATTATTTGGCAATTATAAATAATATAAAAAATTTAGAATTAAAATTTATATAAAATTTGTATTGACAAATGATTTTGGCTGAAATATAAACAAACAAACACATTTCATTTAGGCGCGCTAATGAAGTTGCCACTTATGATCAGTTATGTAGAAAAATAAACTGAAAACTGGCTAGTTAGTAGAGCATTATTAACTGTAAAATTAAAAAGAAAAAAGAGAAAAAGAAAGCAAAGGTGGAAAAAGCAACAGAAATTAAAGAACAAAAACTATAAATGACTTCCATTTTTCAAATGAAAAATTTATAATTTGCTTAATACAATTATATGGAATCGAAACTGAATAAAAATTAAACAATTAGTTGAATTTTAAAAATGTTAAAGTAGTGGTTTGTCATCAAGAATACGCAAATTTCGAAATAAAGGAAAATAATATAAAGTTGACCCACGATAGTCAGTTTTATAAACATTAACTGTTACAAACGTTTGTCTGAAATTCCCTATTTTCTTAAGGCTTTTTTATTTATTTATTTAAACAAAGTTTTTATATGAAATAGAGATTAAATATAAATCACCATTAATCATTTAAAACTCTTCCCAGCATCTTTTTAAACTTAAAAAGATACTTTCGCTTTTCATCAGTTGTCATATGAAGCAATTAAAGCCAGTGAGAGTGGTCTGTCTGAAGCGTTTTCTCATTTCAATTAAGGTTTTAACATTTCCTCCCCTGATCCCGCAGAAAATTGTAATCTTATTTGCTTTCAGTAAGGTCTCATAGGCCTTATTTAGCATAAGCGAACAATAGTTAAGAAATATAGATCTTTTGCATAAAACTAACATTTTGCATGCAAAGATAATATACTGAATCTAACTGATTTGAGTCAGTCCTCTTATAAATTATTGTATTTACATGCATGCGAAAATACAGACTGACAGACAACTCTTTAACCAGTTTGGTTCAAAATATAATGATCAATATTTTAAATGCTAAACGTGTATACCAAATTCTATCTAAACAGCTTTTTGCGTTTTGGAGCTACACTTGTAATCGAATAACCAGTCAAACAGAGGAAAATGGAGCAACTGTCCCCCTGTTGCTCCTTCCCCTCAGTTCCATCGGTAAAAGTCTTCACTGCTTTGGAATGGTTGTAAACATTAACGCATATGATAATTTAAAAACCATCTTAAAGCTAATATACTGTCAACAATCAAACATTCCAAATTATGGTTTGAGTCGGCAGAAATAATAAGAAATAGTACGAGTAATAAGATGTTGCATTTTCTCGATCGATTAAGAAATCAATACGATGGATGTCGACGACGTTAAGTTTGTAAATTTTCAGACATCTGATTCAATGTCGTTCATTCAACTTATAATTCGCACTACTTATGGTAGAACAACTGACAAGGTGGAAAGTGAATGAGAAAGTTGCATGCCTGCAGTCTGTTCTTTGTCTTCTAGCTAAGATATAATCATAATTTATGAAAATTAATTCCATTCACTATTTCGATTGCCTGTCGATGAATTTTTTAAGAAAACAAAAACGTATTATTCACTAGTCGCGCCTTTAACGACTACTTGGCACATCGGGTATATTAGTTATCCTTAATTTCATTTAAATCGTTCAGATATAATTTCATACCCATGACACCGTGAAATTACACATTTTTAAGATGCGTTATTTTAATTGTTTTACATACATTCCACACATGAAACTTTCCAATAGTAAAAATGTAAACATGTGATTCATCTATCTTATAAATTTAACGGTATTGTAATTTTACTTTTTTATCCATTTCGTAACTACACAGATATTTTTTTTTAATCCTTTTTCTTTTACCCTCCAGCTGCGTATCCACGATTTCCGCGGGTTGGCGTTTAGTATATTTTCTGTTGTATCCTGCGTTTTTCGCAGTTTAGAGTGTTTATTTATATGATAACAGATTTTTATTATATTACATTATTATCGTGTAACATATAACGTCAATTCACTTCCTATGAAAGGTAATTGAACTTATTTACAAACATTGCATCTAAATAGTGATATTTTAAAGAATTACACAGTGAGAGGGTTAACTTTCAACAGCTGAATGAAATAACGTGATCAAATATTTGATGAAACAATAGAAAAAGTTCGAACTTCAAAGCTACAATGCAATCCGCTGGAAATTAGCCAAATAAATAAATAAAATTAAACTGCGAAAATTCGCTGCGATTATTAAATTGGTGTCTTTCAAAAGATATTTTTTTAAAAAAATTTAAACGGTGTAAAACTTGCTTTTGTGCAGTAATATTTTTTGAAGTCTTGGCATCAAGACGCCAAAACTCAGTTTAATTTTGAATTAATCAAAAATTTAAATAAATCGTTTTGAGGTGCATATTTCTGCCATCCAATATTAAATTTGGTAGCTGTAGATAAGCAGCCTGGCCTACAGAGCGTCAACGTACACTCATCTTCATTATTGATAGAGATGAATAAGGTTGTTTTGCCAGATTCTGAATTCACTGAATAGTTCAGAAAAGAATCGCCATTTTATCCATCTAATTGTTGATTTCCTGGCAATAAATTTGTAAAATTTTATAATCTGTTAAGCTTATTTGATTATGATAATTCTCTGACTAAAACTTGGTTAATGATTAAAGTAATGTTTATAAAACATAAGCAAATTAAATTGTTTTGCAATATTCATAATAAACCCTTTAATTCAAAGAGCTTTTAAATTTTGCATAGACTTTAGATAAATATATTTTAATAAAACGATGATTAAAATAGCTATTACAGAATATTTATATATTGCACATTGAGACAAGCCAGTGTATATAAGGATTGAAAGGGAGAAAAAAATGAGATGGAAGATTAGCTTGCAGGAGCTCCGAGGGAAGAAAGTACTTAATGATAAAAACGCGTGCCTAAAAATTAAATAGGAGAGTTCAAATTAAAGATTTAATTGTTTTTGAATAAAATACATTGATTTTTAAGTCTAAATATACACATATAAATGCATACATGAGTATTCAAATGCTTGAGTTGTACCTTTTTCAAATGCGCGTTTATTTTTCATTTTGAAACATTACATAAAAGAAAAAGTTTCTACATGTATTAATAAAATATTTTCACTAGCCTTCTTTAAAAAAATATCGCTGTATCTTTCTTGCATTCTATATTGTTCGTGTGAGTAAACATCTGCTAGTGATGCGAGCTTATTTATCTCAAACTCGAAACACTTCTGAATTTCTGCCTGCAATGATTATTCAAAACTTCAAACAAGTGAAAATACTGAATATTTCTTTAAAATAATTCTGGATTCCTAAGAAGTTTATATATATATAAACATTTGAATTTAGTTTCTACATTCATTTTACACAGCCACCATTATTATAAGAGAGTCATTCATCCATTCATTTAGCATGGTACTATTCAGGCGCAATCGACATGAAGTTCAACGTTTGACACTGACTACGATGAAAGACACACAAGTGTGAAGTATCTCGAATTAGTACAATTAAACTGAATAGTTCCATCTTAGGAATAAGAGCCAAGAAAAAGAATTCATAGGAAATTATTATATCATAAGTTCCTCTCTTAAAGACGATGAATGTTCTAATTTTTTTTTTTTTTAGTGTACCTACATTAAAGATAAATTATTTTTCCTCCTTCCTTTTCTGAATTGGAAGGATTTTATACAATTTATTATTTTTTTCCCCATTTTCTCTTGTCAACAATATCTTATACATCAATTCTTTTTGAATAATTATATACTGTAAAAGCATCATTCTTAAAAAAAAAACTAGTAAAAAATTAAGAATTTTTATTTCAACTTCTTAAATACTATTTTGCATATGTTATCATTACCCAATGATGATAATGTCGTGTCCGCGTTACCACGGAAAGAAGGTGCAGTAGCTTCTGAAGGTCAAGGCCCCTGAACACCCGAGGGCAGAAGCCTGACTTCTAGATCATATGAAAATGACTTACACATTTGCTTGCACAACCCCTTTTTACAGGGAAGCACATTCACACACCTCACAGATAGAGCACAGATGAAGAACAACCATGCCCGAACTGGGATTCGAACTCGGGACGCCCAAATCACGGGGAAGATGCGCTACCCCTATGCCAGTAAGCCGGCATCATTATCCAATATTAGCCACTTATAAATTACAATAGCTCTGTTCATTTATTCATCTTTATTGTAATTGAATTATTTTGTAAGCATTAAAAAAAGACCCAGAAGATTAAGAAATTTGAACCAAATTCAAAATAGTTAAAAATGTATTTCTCATTAAAGTCTGATTAAATATTTTCTTGCTCATGTTACAACAAATAGATGATTCATTGCCACAATCTGTATTTAGATCTATAATCTAGAAGGACATATAACCATACATTTTCTAGGATTAGATCTCAATGCAATTATGCTGGAGTCTCATAAAAATGGACTAAAATATTTACAATCTTTAAATGGTCAGTAAAAAAAAAAAAAAAACTGAGAATTTTTGTATACAAATATCCTAGACATTTCTTTTTTAAATTGAGAAAAAAATTACGTTCAGTATCTGAATAAAAAAAGAAAATTAAAACTGTGAAGAATTTAACTAAGGTAAGTAATACTTAATTGGATTTAATTAATTGCAAATTAATAATGAATTATTTGGAAGCTAAATTAGAAAGAATGTGCTTGCACAGGTTTGCTTTGCTGTGCAATCCGACAAATTTCTCCTGAAAGGATTTCATTTAAAATTTGTTATAAATCTACAAATTTGGTGGCACGTTCATATACTAAACTTTATCCATTTAGCTCAAATAGTTTTTGAGTTACTATGTTCACATGCAAACATAATATGAAAAATGTGTTTATCGAACTTCGAGAGATCTGAAACGTGGGAATTCCTTAAAATATCAAGTTCGAATTTTTTAATAATTACAGTGTTTTTCCTATACTTTGTACAAAATAAAGTAAGAAAATCAATAACGTATAATTTATACACAAGAAACTCCACAACACTGTTACGATGTCTTCAAAATATTGTATAACATTCAGATTCAAAATTCAGAGGGGGGAGGTGTCAGCTCAAGTGTCGTCCGCGTCATCTGGCAGCGGTTCAAAATTGCGTCCCAAATAGTCCAATTGTTGCTCTAAAACGGGGCGTTAATATAATTAAGTCAGAATATCATCAAATAAACATTTATACATGCTTATTCGAAAATAATTCTTCGCGACATATATTTTAAAAAAATATATAAATGCTTTATTTCGAAAATTCCTTTTCAGCCCAAGGTCCATGGCGCTAGGTCATGTCTTTTAATCGCGCTTTAAAATGCAGTCGCATCAACAAAGCTTTCTCCTTTGTGTATAAATTGTTTTTAATTTCATTAATGCCCCTTTTTAAGCAACAGAAGGTTATTTTAGGACGAACATCATCAATTTGAAACTAGATCAGATGTCAACAGTGATGCCAGCAGAAAGATGCTTACAATATGAAACAAGCTGCGATACTAATAATCAATTAGGAGTCTCTTTTGAAGTACTCTATATCTCCTCGAATCTTGTTGCAGATCATTTAACACGAGTGTTCGATTCATTTGTGCAAAGAAAGTAATAGGCAGCCGGAGTATACAAATTTGTTCACCCCAAATCGTCATCAGTGATTTAGTAAATGGCATCAAAAGCATAGTTTTTTTTTTGTGTGTGTGTGTGTGTGTATTACCTCTTTATGAGGATTTATTTCATAAAAAAAGATACAAATGCACGAATGCTTTGTCCCGGTGGCACCTGGAGCATAATGAACCTTTTTTCTCCCTCCCTAATCATTATGTCATTGGTTTTGTTGAATCACCCCGCTATGAGAGTCAAGAATAGAGAGGGTAGAATGAGAGTCAAGAAGATAAACAAGTATAATAACGCCACAGGCGTAGATCCAATCTCCTAATTATTTTAAAAGAGAAGAAAGTCCTTCTCTCTCTCTCATTTTAAAAATTAAAATACTCTATGTAAAATAATGTTTGAATTTCTATCTGGACGACATCTAAATGTTAACTTCAATGATAGAGCGCCATTTTCAAGTATAGTACATACATATAAAAGTACATACATTTCAGGTACATACATATAAAATCTTGATATTTAGATTGTTTTATTTTATTTTTTCAATTTGAGTAACTTAAACATTCTCGAGACGAATATTTAAACTTCTTTTGAATTTAAAATTCTTGTAAGTATGAAGAGGAAGCAGTTAAAAATTTTTTTGATAAATAACTAGTTCTTTAAAAAGAATCACATAAAAAGAAAATATTGAATTTTACAGACATGCTTTAAGAAAGATTAGTCATGTAGTCTTTATAACCGAAAAATGGGAAAAGGCATCACAAGTGAGGTCCAGCAGAGAACACTACTGCTTCAGAGAATTAGGCATTCGGACTAAGTGTCAAAAGGAGGAGAGCTGTATGAAAAGGTCTAGCTAATAAATAATTTCAGTGGGAGTTACTTGATTCAATCCTTTTTCCAATGAAAATTTTTATTTTATCAGTGGAATTACTGGCAGATTAAAATCACTGATAATGCTTAACTAAATGGCAGAGTTTGCATCTCCGAAACCTACAAAAATAAAATTTACTGATGATGACTAAATTACCTTTTAAGCTTTAGATCTCATCAAAGTTGGAAATATGAAATGTAATTTCATCAATAAAATGCTTAAATAAATATATTATGTACAGCAAATTAAATACACGGTCAACCTGTGCCCCAAACCAAATAATAGAAGTTAAAAGCACCATCAAGGTTGCTACTTAAATCTGGAAAAAGATTCCCTGCACGCATATTCCCGATATGAGAAAATGAGCGAATAGTACTCATGTGCTAGTTATAATGAAATACGGTTTTAAGGAGTGGAAAAAGCAAATTAAAGAAGTAACAATTTATTAGTATTATTAAAGGAACACAACATTATTCAAAATAATAGCATATTATATGAAGGCTTATATTTACATACAAAAAGAAAGAAAAGAAACAATTTATCTTTATTTATTAACTAGAATTTAGAAATACACAATTTATATATTAAGGGGGGGGGGTGATATATTACCTTCCAAGCTCTTTAATTGTAAGTCAGACAAAATTAAGTACTCAGTTGAAATAAAACACAAAAACATTTTTTTCTTTTGTTATCCATGATACGAATCATTTCAAAATCAATTGACTAAAATAATTACAAAGTAAGATTTTTTTTTTATTATTATTATCATTTACTCATTTTTGCCAATTGAAGTATTTGGATATCAATTTCCGCAGACTTTTCAATCATTAGTTTCATGGAGCTAATGGACCTAATCCGTAACACATAAGGTAACATTTCTCATGGCTTAATGTACATATTTTAGCTATTTCACTTTCAATGAAATATAAGTGAAAATATTTTTGATATATTGTTGAATGCATTAAAAGACAAATGAGATGCAATAAGTTTTAATGACCATACAAATTCAGCTTTAAATTATTGTTCTTGAATTAAAAAGCTCAAAATCGGTTTATTTTCAGACATTAAATTTGACATTTACAATTTTAACATGTCATTTTTTCCTGTGTTCCTTTAATACACTAAGTCCAACATCAATGATTACTCTTTTTAACTGGCATGCAGTCTTGTATGCTCTCCTCTTTTGACATTACTAGTAAGTGCCTGTTTTCCCATCTCATTTAAGCTTTTTATCTTCTTACAAAGCGAACAGTACACAACAAATTGATTTAATGGAAGTTCTCGAACCGATTCAGCAAAATCAAGACTGATTTTTTTTATTCGTACAATTCGTATTACATAGGAATTTTGAGCAGCTCATTCACTTTAAAAAAAATTATCTAATCTACTTTGAATAAGTTCACAGTTTCTCAAATAATAAAAAAATCATTCAATAAACTCAAGTATTTTTTCTTTCTTCTCAAAAATAAAATAATATTGCATCTGAAATCTTTTTAGAACTAAACATAGAAAGTTTGAATTGCATGTTTAAACCCTCCATTACTTCTTTAAGTGCATCTGAATGAGAAGTCATATATTTATTTTTCTCTCATATATGGCTGCAACTGTCAGGAAGAATCTGATATAATGTGGTTAGTTACACATGTGTCTTTGATTGAAACAGAAGCCAGGAAACAAGCTACACTATATTAGAGATTTCTCTAAACACATTTCAGCACATGATTATCTAATTTCTGCTATTAAAATAAATATGTAGATTAGATATTTACACTTGAATGTATAGGGTCAGAATGTAGGTCATGATGCAGTTTTCGCATGAACATACGAGAACAATTTACAGGCCATAAACAAGTCGATTATAGACATTAGCATTACATTGTTGCACTGTATAATATATAGTGAGTCCCAAATACACCATGCTATAAAGGGTGGTTCCACTAACACCACCTGCCAACAAAAATTAGACCATAGCATTCTGAATTTGTTTGAAGGAATCCATGACATGACACTATTTGTTTTGTTATTTCTGCTTTTCTCAATGACACTATACTGCTTTATATTAGATTTCTCCTAATACACATAGCCATCCATAAGAGAAATTTCAAATTTTTTCAATGTGAAATATTATCACTAAAATAATTGCCATATTTTAATTTGGGAATACTTTATACTATATTGCTGGTGTATGATGGTTAGATCAGCTAGCAATGAGAAAAGACAATTTTTACATGAAAGAAGGGTAGACAATTCCAAGGAGTGGCCAAGCAATCATTACATATCTCAATTCCCTAAGATATAAAATGATAAGAAAAGGCATAAATCTTCCCTCTTTCTTTTTAAAACTACCAACTGGAAGTGATTTTAGTGTTTGTTCATCTAAATTCTAAAGGTTATATTGGAGCAGATATCAAGAAAGCCCAGCAGATATTCAATAAAAACTAATAATAATATATATTGTGCAATAGGATAAAAATAAAAGAAAAAAGGATTAAAATTTTAGGTTTGTTCAAAATTAATTTTAAAGTTGCTGATAAATATTTAGAATACTTATTCTGAATACAAGCACAAGAATTTTTCAATTTTATCTTATGTAAAGTTCTTAATTAAAAGATTAAAATACAATAATCTTTAGGATTATAATAAGTATATTTTATAAAAAATATGTTCAATAAGGAAACCTAAAAATAATCATTAAAATACTTCAGTTCAAAAAAATTTATTTAAAGAGTTTATACAGATTCTTTCAACAATAGATTTACAAATTTCAAGAAGGAGTTAGTACATTTAGATTAATTTTAATCACATAGTAATGATGTATAAAAAATGTTTACCAGATGTAGTAGAAAAAGTTTCATAGACTTGGGATTATGAATTATTTTGACAATAATCCAGCAGTCATTAGTCATCTAGAAACGTAAATCTTGAGTGTAAACTTTGGATGGCAGTTCAAATACCTCCTTTTGATCTTTTTATATAATTAATATTTGTTTACTACCGACCATGTAATTTCTGTTGTATTAATAAATTGTATATACACTTCAGAGGAATCCTTTCATTTCTTGTGTATACTAACACATACACTTGTCATTTCTCACCCACTATTATTAAGTGATACTACTTCATTTAGACATATCCTTAAAGTTTATCAATTTAGTGCTGGTATGCTCAGTAAATATAATAAATAAATATAATAATAATAAAATATATGTAATAAATATAACATACAACCATATATATAAAAAATATTATAAAACAGAAAATATTTCAATATTAATGTATAGTAAATTCGGGAAAGTAAAAAACTTCTTCATGAAATAATAAGAGGTGGGGAGGGGCATTTCTGTTTTTCAATGAAAAACCAACAACAAAAAATTTAAATTACTTATTTAAAATATAAAAAATTAATTTTCTTGCTACGTTTCTGATCGTTTCTTAAACTCCTCTTCTACTTTAGTTATATCTGACAAAAGATTCTCTTCCAGAATTTTAAGATTATTCTTGTTTTTTTCTAATTCACTTAAATGCTTTTCTAAATGATTCATTTTTTCCATAAAACTGGCAACCTGTAAAAAAAAAGCAAAAATATAGTTCACCATGAAAACTCATATATGTGATTAAAAAAATAATGATTTTAGAAAGAAGAAAATAGACTCTTGACAATACAGTTCTAGTTTATATATATATATATATATATATATATAGGATATCACAAAAAACTGTTTACAAATTTCAAGGTAAGACATTAAGATAAAAGTAAATCACTTTTAGAATAGAGAATAAGGACAGAAATTAATTAAGGAAATGATATATAGGTTGCATTGACAATGAATTAAGTAATAGAAATAAACACATCAAATAATGTATACACCATTGTTTTGTAGGATTACAATTTAAAATAATACAATAACACAGTGCCCTGAATAGAAGCACTCCAAATTACATTCCATGGAGATACATTGGAAATAGGAAGCAATATCATAAACAAAACTCTGGAATATTTAAAGAAAATGTTCAAAGAATTTTCTGGACAAACTTATACATGCCTTACTTGTTTTTATTAATGGAATTCTAATTTCTATCATATAATAAATTATTTTAAAAAATACTGAAATGGAATCAGAATCCTTGATAAAACTTACAATATAAAACTGATGGCAATAATATTAATATTTGGCATCAGCAATAGTCAATAAACTACAAAGTACAATAAATACCTTTATATAAGCTTGATGAGGATCAAGGAAGTCTGTTTGATCTTTCAAGCTAGAATCATTAAGATCTTCAGGCAAATCATTGATGTCATGGCCATCTGACAGGGGGAAAATAATAATATTAATTAAAATAGGTTAAATAAATAAATAAATCTAAATCTGAAAGAAATATCAAATACAAAATGCTCTTAATTAAATCATATTGTTTTTCATTACAATATGATTTCAAAAAAATTAAAGAGCTGTTTTAATTTGAATACATACTAACATTCATTAGTAGTTTCAGCCTAATAATATGACACAATTTAATATTAACAAATTCCAAATGAACAGAAGAATACAATCATATCAAATGACATTCAATTACAGTTCAGATATAATAAGTCAACTACATATAATTGTCACTGATGCACAAACCCTGAATATATATCCCTTGTATTTAGGAAGGATAAGAATGACTTTCTTGAAGAAATTTGGATTTCTAGTTCCTATTTCCTGCTGTGTTTTTATTTCTTTGTCACAGGTGAATCATAGAATTCCCAGTCTTTTTAGCATGATAATATTTATAGGCTGGCATACTATTTGAAAATGCAACATTCATGAAGCTATGTGCAAGAATAAAAATCATGCTAAATGCTTAATCTAGTGAACTGTTAGTCCAGTGAACAAGGGCCTTAGTCACTGGGCCTAGATCTACTAAATTTAGTATGTAGTTGATTTGTGGATAGTAGGTGCTTACTAAGAAAGTTTTCAACATTTCAATGAGATTTTTAATTAAAAAGTTGTTAAAATTCTAATGTTTTCTTCAATAATTTCAAGAATATACATGCACAAAATCATTTTTATACTATTTTAAAATTTTAAATGAAAGCTTTTCAATGATGCGTGCTTTGAAATTTATTTCCATATAACTTTTCCTCTAATTTATTACACTTAAACATATTTTTAAATGTTTTTAAAAACAATACTTTTTATTAATTTAATTATTAAATTTATACTCATGCATGATGAGTTAATTTAAATAATATTTTTGTATATACAATATTACTCTATATAATTAAAAAAGAAAAAACAATAATATGAAACTTTATATTAACCCTTTGCGGTGCACCTATTTTTAAATTTTAAATTCACATAAACAAATTTGTAGATAACCTATTTATGCATATAGGAGTACATAGGTTAAATTTCATGTAGATTGTACTTATCATTTTGATTTTGGGAACACTGAGCCTCTAAAGTTCTGGCATAGCAATGAAATCCAAAAATAAGTAAAATCTCTAGAATTTGAATAAAAAAAGCACTATGTAATGTTGGTATTTCAGAAAAATTTAGTTCAAAATAAATAGCAGGAAACTTTGTGCAGTTCTAAGTAAAGATTGTAAATGCTGCAGATAACAAAAAAGAAAGAAAACCCCAAAACTTCACACTCATAGTAAGGGTTGCTAATTTCCAAAAATTCTGATTCTCCCAAACACTATTCTTTGAATGGAGCTCATTTTTCACGAAACAGGAAATGAAGACACAGCTGTTCTCTTTCCGGCATAACATCCTGTCGAGTAACATGATTGGTGCAATGTTCCAGCTGGTAGAACACCTAATTTTATTCAATAATTATACCTATGTTTTCTCAATGAAAAATTTTAAAATACAAAGAACAAAATAAAATTTTAATTATTTTTCTAACAATTATTTTTTACTAGAAAAAAATTAATAAAATTCTTCGAAATAAATAGGATTTTATATAGTATGCTATATCTGAAAATTGTGGATTAGCTTGCTTTAAATTGTCATCTATTATTAAAAATAAAGGTTAAAAGTGATTCTTAAAGATTTTTTTTTATTTATGGTTGAATTTAATGATTTTAGAAACAAGTGAAATTAGGTGCTTCACGTTCTAAAATATATTTTTCCCCCTATTTATAGTTTAACAATTTTAGAAATTAGCAAAATTAGGTGTTCCATATATTGGAACACTGCAGCACAAAGGATTAAAGATGAAACCATTGGAGATGCAATTTTAACAGTGGTTTCCTTATCATTCATCAGTATTTTAAGATTTATATATTATTGGGCAGAGGAGTTAATGTCCATAAAAAGGTATAAAAACATCTAGTAAAGGTTATAAAGCAGCAATGAATGGGAACAATTGCAAAATGGGAAGTGTATGCTTCACATCCGATGTGAAGATGCAATGGGTGATTCAGATAAAGTAGCTAAAATCAATAAAGGTTTGCTAGCTTGATATAAAAGTAATAAGATAATTTACATGTACAACAATAGAGAAATATGCTGAAAAGATAGTTAGTGCAACATCATTAAAATCTCAAAAAAAGAAATGCTGCAATGCTTATTGAGAAAATCACTGAACACATGGAAGATGGAAAAATGATCTAATCATACTACTGGAAGGATAATGATAAGGAGCAACTTGAAGTTGATTATATTCACTTCTCTATATATTAATACCACTTCTTGAAAACAGCAGCAAATGTTCACACACAAAATGAAAAAAAAGAATGAGAGGTGTAGCCAAGTGGCATAATAAGAAACATTGGGCCCCAACATGCCAAATATCTTTAAAGTTTATGAGGAGTAATGATGACATTGTTGGCATGATATAGCAATACAATTCATGTATTGCTATATCATGCCAATATCACTAAACTCCATTATACACAACACAATCATAGTGGTGATATTCTCAATTGTTTGGTGATTGAATCTGGGTTCCAATACTTATTGTAATTTATTTGAAAATTTTCCCTAAAAAATTTATTAGCTAATTTAAGAGTTTCTGGATCACTTATTATCAGGGTTATATAATTGCATTTTCTGTTAAATCATTAAGAATAAATTTAAGAGAAAAATAAAGATAACCAAATGAAGTTTACAGCATTATCTGGCTGTTATGTTTTAGTTCAAAGATTCAACTCTTTTGTAGAATTTAAGGGCTAAACATATAGAAGTCACATTAGGAAATATCAAGATATATGAAGGTGATATGTGGATTTTCTCAAGGCACTTTTGAGCAGGCTGTTGAGGACTCAGGGTTGTTAGCTTTGTTTAGGGCCTTCTGGGCTACATACTGCCTGGAGCTCAGCGATAAGTATATAAATTTGTGCCATCAGATAAAGAAGATAAAAGAAATTTAAAAAAAATTATATCTTATTGGAAAATACTTTATAGATATATTTTCTCCCAAAAAATTGAAAATTACCACATGCCAATCCAAATGAAAATCAGAAAAATCTTTTGATCTCTTCTGCTTCCCTTGGCTTTATTTCTTAAATCATTCCAGTTAAAAATTCAAGTGATAAAAACTCTACTTATTTATAACAGATTACTTGAATTTTCTGTTGTTATAAAAAATATATTCAGATTAAAATAGTTAATTTTTAGAGATGGATATAAAATAATTTTGCTAGTACTATGGAATTAGTTTTTATTGCTAAATAGGAATAAACAGGCATTAAATATTATTACTGCAAATACTATTAAAATACAAAAATTTAGTAACCTTTGAAAGCTGAAATGTAAGCTCAGTCAAAATTATTTTATTTTTAAAATTTTTTAGCAGTGTTGTCTGTTTCTAAGTTGCAAATATATGATTAAAAAAAATCAGACAAGTCAATAAATTTCCAAATAAAATAATTTGAAATTTAAAACACAGATAGCAAAGCACAAAGATCCTAGAAACGTGTAACAAATTTCACATAAGTACTACACCATTTCATTCTACTAAAATAGGGGGCACTTCCAATAATGTAGATGAGTCACCAAGGTGAAAAAAAATTCTAGCCAAACCTATCAAAACTCGTCAAATATAACAAGAAAATAAAGAAAAAAAATAAAGATTTGGTGACTTATAGTCTTAAAAAGATTACAACTTGGCGCCATATTCGCTGGCATGTACCGAATTAATAAAATAAATTACAGCTTTTATCGTACCTGAAATAAATGATTTATCTTTTGGATCTATTTTAAATATTACATCATCTGGTGTCGCCTGAGTTAGATCATCAATGATTTCATCTTTACTTGGAATAGGTGGTCTGGCAGGAAGAGTAGTTTTTCTTTTAAACATATTTATCATTAAAAATTGTTAAAAAAAGCTATAATTATATGTATTCAAAAACTGTTTTCACATTTACAACATAATCTACTCGCCATAAGAATTAAATTAGTTTGCTTATTATACTAACAATAACAACAACGAGACTCGTTAACCGGAGGACGCTTGAACTCCCCAAGAAGTTCAAAGGGGGGGAAGCATTAGAAGCAATGGAGGGGAAGCAGCACTGGAGGACGGGTTTCATTCCGATAGTGATGGAAATGGGGGAATCGATGTATGGTTGCTTACGGAAAAGCTTTCTTCACCAAAAGGTGAAAATTTATTTACACGTCATGAATGAAGAGCATTGGAATGCATAGGGTGGAGCGTGGTTGACTGTCGGTCAGGTCTATGAAGAAGGCAGACTATTTATGCACAATCTTTCTTAATACAAGGATAGTACCGTGATATAATTTATTTATTTTTGCTCATAATTACGTTTTATGAATCTAATTTTTGACTACAAATGTATGTTTATTGTGGCTGAGAACAGGGCGAGTTTGGGAAAGGTGAATTTTAAAAAGGCGCCTTCTATTTATAATTAATTAAATGGCAAGAAACTAATATGTTAACTCAGAATTAAATTCTATCTTATATTGGTTTGTTAAATGAAATTTAAAGTTTTCACAAAGTAATGGAATCAACTTACAAGTTTCATTAAAATTCTTAATGGAAGCTAAAAATGATGCTTTATTCGGAATACAAATTCGATGCAGTTTTAATTTTATTTCTTGCAATTTGGTTGTATTCGTTGGAAAGTATTTTAATTTTTTTATACTATTAATTTTGATGCTCATACTTTATTTAATGTACAAAGCTAAATGTTTTTAAAAAATTAGCTAAAATTTTTTTTAAATGATGCTTTTTATAAATTATACAGTGTCTCACAAAAGTGATGGGACACTTGTGCTTTACAAAAGGAAACTGTAATAAAATAAATAAATAAACATGTACAAAAATTTTTTGGATGTGTTTCATATTTAAAGTTAGTAACAATTATTACATAGCATACATTTTGTTAAAATATTAATTTAATAAAAATACAATTGTTTAGAACGCAGCAAAAAATGTCTCGCATAAGTGATGGGACACTTACTTTTCCATCAAATATTTATCTAAAAATTTTACTTTTTAAAAGGTTTTAATATTTTGTTGGATTTCCTTTTACTTTTAAAACATGATTTAATCTTCTTGGGATGTATTTGACTAATTTTTTTGTGATTTCTGGAGTGATTTTACCCCATTCTTCTTGAAGCACCGATTTTAATTGTTGTTTTGAAGAAATGGTGTGTTTGCAAATTCTTGATTCCAATTCTTGCCAAATATTCTCTATGGGATTTAAGTCTGGAGATTGCAGTGGTGTTTTTATTATTTTAGTACAGTTATACAGCAGCCAGAGTCTAACATTCAAAGCAGTGTGCTTGGGGTCATTGTCCTGGTAGAATTTAAAATCGTTATGAAGGTTCAATTTTCGTGCTGAAGATTTCAAATTTTGCTTTAAAATGTCAATATACTTGTACTGATCCATTATACTGTCACTAAAAACAAGATTACTAACTCCAGGGGAGGACATACACCCCCATACCATAACTCTTCCTCCACCATGTTTTGCTGTTGGCACCAAGTTCTGTTTGCGAAATTCTTCCCTGGGTTTTCTCCACACCAAGATTCTACCGTCGGAACCAAATATATTAAATTTACTCTCATCAGCAAATATAACTTTATTCCAGTAATCAGAATTCTTATTTATGTTGGATTTTGCAAAAGCTAGTCTGAGTTTTCTATTCTTTTCACTTACGAAGAATTTTTTCCTGGCTACTCTACCGTAATATCCAGCAGATTGAATTACCCTTCTAATAGTCTCAGGATTAACAATTATTCCATATAATGCTTGTAAATCAGCAGCAACTTTAGGAGCATTCTTTCTTGGATTTTTTTTTTAATATTTCGAATGATAATTCGCTTTATTCCATTGGATAGCTTTGATGGTCGGCCAGGTCTTCTTTTATCCTGAATAATATGATTCTTTTTATATATCGTTTAATTATATTGAAAACTGTTGAATGACTCAAGTTAACTGTTTCAGCAGTTTTTCTAATAGATTTTCCACATTCAATATGCAAATTAATAACTAATTTTCGAATTTCAGGGAAAGTTTCTTTTCCTTTAGCATTCATGGCTGCACAGAGCTAAAAAACACAAAAATTCCAAAACAAACAGGAGAAAAAAACTGCAGACGATTTTATAAATTATTGCCAATTGCTTTTGAGTAAAAATAAAACCACCAAAAATATTTTTATTGCTTATTTCAGACGATTTTTGTTGCATATCTAATGGTGTCCCATCACTTATGTGAGCTATTTTTTGCTCCGTTCTAAACAATTGTATTTTTATTAAATTAATATTTTGACAAAATGTATGTTACGTAATAATTGTTACTAAATTTAAGTATGAAACACACCCACAAAAAATTTGTACATGTTTTTTTAATTTATTTTATTATAGTTTCCTTTTGTAAAGCACAAGTGTCCCATCACTTTTGTGAGACACTGTATATATTTTTTTACCTAATTAAGCAATAAATTAGTGTTATAGAACATTTAAAACATTTTTTATAACTGCAGGCATGCTTTGATTTTGTTATTTGCTAGTATTTGTAGTAGCAATAAAGCATTTATATTTTGTGGTCTAAAAATTGCAATAATAAAAATCTGTAATCTCTTTCTTGCAGTTTTGTCCATTCTTTTTTTTTTTTTATGTTGATAATGTGCATGATAAACTCTTTAAAATGTGTTTTCAAATTGAATAATTCATACTTGTAAAAATATGCATTGCAAAGATATATATATGAATTATTTTCACTATATATATAATTTTAGCTAAGCTTTTGATAAAATATGGTTTATTATCTGTTAAGAAAGTATGATAACCAAAATTCCTCAAAGGAATCATCAAAATATTCAATATTTTCTATTTAATAAAAACTAATTTTTGTTTTGTTAAAATAAGATTTATATTGAATGAAAAATTATATGCATAAGCTCATTAATATTATATGATTTTAAAAAGTACTTTTTCAGTACATATATTTCTTATTCTAATTTACTAATTTTTTTCATAAATGCTTAATACATTTATTTATGCATACAGCAATTTAATTCTTCTTTTAATGCTAAAAATCAAAATTTTGATTGAAAGTAGCCAAACTAAATCTGAAAAGGTAATAGAATAAATTATTTCTAATTATATGGTTGGTGTAACAATATTTTAAAAGAACTAAAAATTCTAATATCTTGGATAAATTTGTTCAAAATGTTGAATATTCTACTTTTATAATAACGCACAGAAGTTAAAACTTTTAAAGAAAATTTGGAATGTAATTTTTTAATTTCAAAAAATTAATTTAATATAATAATATTAGTTTATTCTAAATTAGTCAATATAATTTTCAATTAAATTGTAAAATATCATTTGCTAATTTTTGCATAATATTTAAGTCATATTTTATTCAACACTTACATTTTCTCAAGAAATTTTTCTTTTTCTTAGTTTTTTGAAGCTTAATTTCTTCTCATTTTGATTTTCAATAATAATTCATGAAATAAAAGTGATTTGCTTCACAAGCATTCATTATTGTAAAATACTAATGTATATTAGTTAACCAAACCATTAACAAAATAAACATTTGCTCCACTTTAAAAAATGCTATACTAATATTGTTTTAACTGATTCAAATGAGTGGATAAATACGGAGTGGTGAATATTTCTGAGATATTGTTTAAAAAAAATTATAAAGGATGATGAAAATCCTTAAAACATATAGTTTATATACCTACTTTATCTTTAAAAATTAAGGTTTTGACTAAATTATTAAAAAAGACAATTTCTATGAGGATATAGAAAGAAGAATGTTGTAGAAAAATGAAATGGGAAAATAATTTTTATTGTTTTAAAGTAATTATAATTACAATGGAATAATGAATTTTAACACTGTTTATGTTAAATTGAAAAAAATTATTTATAATTTAGAATTAATAATAAAAATGATCATAATCTCTTAATCAAATTATCTGTGAATTCATTTGTTCAATAAGAATTTAATAACTTGGAGAATATGACTTTAGTCACTTGGAGTCTTTAAAACCACTTCCATTGTCCCCATTACAAAAACATCAAGAAAGGCTAATTTCCAAAAATAATTTAGTATTGATTCAATTCACCTTCACTAAAAATTTTAAAACTAATGACACAAGTAGGTTAAAACTGTCTGAGTGGTTTAACTTACATATATCAATAAAAGAAAATAGATGGCAATCAATTGAAGACATATTTTATTCATTACAGAAAAAAGGATGGACAGAGAATAAAAAATATCAGAAGGATCGCAAAATATGTTCTGATCATTGTTTTGATGAAGGAGTTTGTATGAAACCAGTATTTTAAAAATCAAAGTAGTTTTGTACTTTTTAAATGCAACTGAAAGAACTTCCTGGGCCATTGTATTCACAAAAGAAGAAAAAAGAAATCTCTTATCATATGAAAGAGCAGTTGAACTTGGATATGTATCATATACTTGGGAACTTCTAAAGAGATAAAGAGAACTTGACAATAAAAAAATAAAAAAACTTAATGAACAAAGAGAAATCACAATCATTTACAAGTGGAATATATGATATAATATATTCCACAAGATATTGTATAAAAGCTGATAATCTATGCAACTCCTCTCAAAATTCAAATTCTACATCTAAAACCTGATTCTTATTAATGGTTAAACCACAGCCTGAAAATTGTAAGGAAAAAAAAATTGTAAATAGTATCTTTCACTTTTGTTTCCAATATCATTTTAAGTATAAAAAAAATCTTTCTTTTTTATTTAGTTAAAATTACTTTTAAAAAAATCGTCTACTTCATTTTTGTTCATTGTAACTAAAAATAATTTAAATCAAGTATGTAAAATGTATGATGTGTTATTGTTTGCTTTTTTATTAATTTTTTAAAAATTTTATAAAATAAAAAAAAATTATATGCTGTATTCCCTTTCTCTCTTTTATTTTTATACTTTTTCTGCTTCTTTATAACATTAGCATATAAGATTATCAGTTTTTTTTATATGAATACAATTAATTGAAAAATAAATATTCCATTCTGGATATTTATCCTTAAAATTAGATACCTGAATGCCATCACTAATCAACTCGCGCTTAAATTTCTTTACAGCATTTTTTAAAAAGAAAATTTTACTTTTGAAGAAAAATAATTCTTTTGCGAATAAAAGAAACCTTTGTAAATGTTTCAGAAGAAAATTTCATAATTTCCAAATGTATTTTTTGAAGTTTTAAATACTAAATCTGAATGATAAAATGGTATTTTAACAAGATTTCGAATATGGCTGTGTTAATTTACCTAAGCAATTTTATTAAACAAATAAAATATCTTGAAAGGTACGAGAAATTGCGATGTGTCAAGATGTCATAAGGAATTGTTATCCTCGTTTGTAGATTTTTCAGTTACTACTGCAAACATAATATTCCATTTTTTTTTCAAAGATTATTGTTTTCAAATAATATTATTGCGTGTAATGTAGAGTGACAGAAAAAACAAGTTTAAATTAATGACAAAAGAATAAATTTATCTTTACTTGAGTAGTTAAATTTTGATAAGAGTATTGGGGAATGAAATGAATTGTATTACAATAATAAAAATTATTGTAGAAATACATTCTAAAATATTTTTTTAGTTTATTAATATTAAAAAGACAATTGTATGATAATGAAAAGTTTCTGGAGTCGGCAGTCTGTCTTATAACTCATGTTAAAGTATAAATAAATATATGAACAATTATATATTTCTTCAGTAAGATTGAAATTACAATTGCATATCTGTATGTTGACCTAATGTTATTCTTTGATTTGATATCCACTGGAATGCAGCATCTTGTAAAATTTTTATTCATCTACTATTCTATTTAAAAGTGAAGGGTTTTTTTTTTTATCAAATAATTTTAATAAACATTATTTTGATATTTTCCCCTTTCTTCTTTAGCATTTTAATCATCAAAATAAAATTGCTTAAATGTAGTTTCTCAAAGAAAGCTTATTTGCAGAGAAGTATTTCTTAGATAGGGCAGTAACCGATGCTTTTATGAGCATAAAGAAAGAAAAATAGATACGTATGACAGTTCTGTAATTGATTCCTCCACTTCCATCTACTTACCTATCTCTGCTGCTTTTGAAAAGCTATCCCAATTTGCCTACGGCAACAAAACCACCGGGTGGTCGTAAGCAGATGCGCTCTTAACTAGTATCGTATGTGCTGAAGTTGTAGGATAAATGGAATTTAATTACCTTTTGGAGAAAACTTGGTAAACAGTTAGAAAAGCTGTAGGGAATGCATCATTCTCATTTTTGTAATGAGAGTGATTGATGGATAATGATTCTTTTTTATGGGATAATCAACATTTTTCCCATGCGAAACTTGATAATTACACTTTAACCCATGCCTGGAGATGGGAAAATTCAGTGAACTCATGGTCTAATTTCTTTCAAATAAATGCCTTCATTTTATAAAGGCAAATGAATAAATTTTATAAAATTATAAAAAAAGACAAATTAAGGAAGAATTAAACAGACAGTTATTTGTTTACACAAATAATATAACAAAGTATTTGACATTTACATTGGTCTGTGAATGTCCATTTTGAACGGACGTTTTTTAAGTAAAGGTGATTAAACTGAATCTATATTTCCCTTGTGACATATAAATATTACAAATACTTGATAAAGAATAATGGAATTATTATTACGATTTATTTCTTTTTTATCGATTATTAGTTAGTTTTTGAGTTCGCTGTTTTGAGTTGCATTTTAATATAGTTAATGTTTTGATAGCAAGAATCGACAAAACCCTTTTTTATACAACCATGTAGAATGAGTTTCATTTTAATATATAGTATATATATAGAGAGAGAAAAATCGAGATTAATTAAAATTATTGTTGTACATTTTGATAAATTGCCTAAAAGTACACATTCTTAACCTCTAAATCACGTTTGCTGAATGTTAAGCTTTGGGGGCTTTTGTCTTGCAGCTCATGTTAACGTATAGATAAACACATTAACAATTATATTATTCTTCAGTAGGACTGAAATTACGAACGGGTATCAGCATCTTACTCTAATGTTATTCTTTTGATTTAATATTCATTAAAAAGGACCGAAAAGAGCTATTTGGAATGCAGAATATAGCAAAATTTTTATTATTTTTATTCATCTGCTTAGTGATGAAAGTTTTTAACCAAAAAATTTTAATAACATGAGTTTTATATTTTTCCCTTTCTTGTTTGGTATTGTATTCATCAAAGAAAATAGCTTCTCGCTTAAAAGTAGCTTCTCAAATAAAGGCAGCTGTTTTCAAAAATAAATTCAAGTTAAAATGCCGGTTTTTAATTATTTTTTTAGTTTTTAATTATATTTTTTAAAATTGGACTCAATTTTTCAATCGGATGATATGTCTTAATTTTTCTGAAAAGGATGCCTCATTATTTACAAAAAATTTAACATGATTAAATTTATAAATTGGATGTTGTCTCCGAATTAAGTTAGGCGAATATTTATAATGCAAAAACATATTCCAGATTTCTGAAGGTTAGACCATTCGACCGAAAGTTGATTCGTAATTTGAATAGTAAATGTTCACTAAAAAAGGTTTTTAAAATTGTAAATAGGTTTTTTTTCTTTAAAAATTTATTGACATTTTAACCCTTTGTCTCAATAACTTCGAAGCATATTGTTGCATAGAAGCCATTCTTATGCCATTTTAAAATTCAAAACATTAATTATTCAGTGATATCAATTTTATTTTTGTGCAATTTCTTTTCATATTTTAATTAAATATTTGAAAGAATATTTTATAATAATACTTTCTAATGCCTTTGTTACATTGTCGGTCTTAGAAGACGCGAGGCCCAATTTGAAACTATTTTCTATAATACTTATTTTTAGATAATTTTTACCAGTTATATAAAATAACTTTTGTACAAAAACACTTTTAAAAAGATATTTTAATTAGGGAATTAAAAGAAAATTTTTAAAAATTTTAATTGATTTTTTAAAATTTTTAAATCATTGTTACTATCCCCGTTTGGTAACTAGCTGGTTTGCCAGAATTAACATTTGCTTTTCAATAAAATATTTTATGTAACTTGCTCTCTTAATAGGTTCTCAAACAAAATGTTTTTAAGCATCTAATTTTTATAAACGTATCACCGATACTATTATAGAAGCCTTACCTTATTCTATTCATTCTTCGATGCCTTTCTTTAATTTTCTATCAGTACCCGTAAAATGTGAACTTGAAATTGAAGCCGGAATTGATAAAACTTCAATAAATACATTTTTTAAAAGCCAAACACGTCTTTTTTTAAAAATATGAATTCAGAATTGAAATCTAATTTGTATTACAGAATATTTTAATAATTTATGAATTATATAAAAACATCATTCAATAATATTTTCTTTGACCTCATCATAAAATTTTATTTTCAATTTTGCTTTCTAAAAGATTTAAATGGCATAATATTTTATTTTATTTCAATCAAAAAAGTACTTCTGTAAACGATTATGAAGTCTAAATTTTATAGTCCTTCGGGTCTAGGAATCCTATTCAGTAAAATAATCTTGACCATCTAACGTTTCCATCTTTTACGGCCAAATCTGACCGTATTATAAAGCCTTGAATATCCTTATTTTAGGACAATTAAAAATGTTATTATTTTAGGTCGATCAATTTTGAGGAAACTCAGGGCACTGATTGGATATTTTTGAGATGGGCAATGGAGTTCCGCGTTTTTATAAAACAGTGACATTCAAATTGTCATAACTCACTCAGTTTTGGTCACAAAAGGGCGAACTTTTTTATTTAATACAACAAAATATATTGAAAAATTATTAAAAGCATGCCTCATATTTCAGCCAACTCAACATGGGAAATTAAACCGAACCTTCATATCTTGGTCATATCAGTGGGAAAAGGCCAATATGAGGTATTAGGAGCAACAATGTAATTGGTTTCAGTTTCTCTTCAGTAATAAAATACATTGTTGTAAAATAAACTTAAAAACTTTTAAAGAATAAAAAAATTATATGGCAAAAAATTTGGCACCATTAAAAAGATAATGTTTTGAATTTTACGATGCTGTACAAAGTGTTTTTCTGCTATAATATTTTCAGAAATTATTTCAAAAACGCCAAAATTTTACAAATTTTAATAAACTGAAAATTAAAAAATCGCACCGAAATTTCACATTTCCGCACTGCATATATGTGCAAAATTTGGTTGTTATAGATCAAACGATTTGCCCTGTACAGTACCAATACAAACACACACAAATTTATCTTTATAATTAGTGTAGGTTATATGCATTATGTAATTTAAAAATAAATTGTTGTTTTTTTCCCTCTCATATTCAGTACCGGATGGCACTACTCATGTGAAATTAAAAATTAAGTAAATTGACAAGTTCATTTCTAGCAAAATTATGTACAGTCATTGAGAATACAAACGTGCCTTGCAATTTTGAAACTTTGTCACCTGAGAGAGTGAATAAAAATTCCATCACAAAACTTCATCTTTACAAACATGAAATGCATTATCTATGCTAATAATAAAGATGAATGTATGTGTCTTCGTGCATATGTGAGTATTTGCGTAAGACAATAAAAGTAATACATCTTTGATGTCTGAAAATTTCGTGGTATCATGGGTATATAGTTATATCTAAATAATTTATTTGGAATTAAATATAATCAATATTTTGGTCACCAGCTGATCACCAGGAGCGATCTCTACTAATAATAAAGATGAGTATGTGTTTGTACGTCTGTATATCTGGGTGTTGACGCTCTGTTAATCAAACCGTAAGACCTATAGCTACCAAACTTAGTACGCAACTATGTTGGACGGATAAAATGTGCACTTCGGAGCAATGTTTTAAAAATTTTATTTAGAATTTTAATCAATTAAAAATTAAGCAAGTTCTTGATGTTTTTGTATTTTGATAACTTTCGAAAATATTACAGAATAATTATTATTTTTACATATTCAGAAATTTTTTTTTCAATGATTGTAATTTTTTGCAGTATTAATATTTTTTTCATGTTTAATCAATTTTTTAAAAAAATATTTTAAGAACATTTTCCAGCAAAAATTTTAAGAATTCTGAGCAAATATTAAACGTATCAAGAATAATAATACAAAAGCATAAGAATTCTGGAAGAACACCAAAGTTATTATTAAATTTACAAAAAAAAAAAAAAAAAAAATTGTTTGTTTTTTTTTTTAACTACCGAATTTTTTTTTCTTCTTTAAAAAAATTATTATCAAAGAAGATTTCATAAAAACAAAAAAAACAATTATATTATTTTAAAACTCCAAAAAAAAAAAAAAAAAAAAATTGAACGTTTAAAACATTTTTAATATGAGGAAAAATGCCAATTTTTGTTTGACTCTAGGTTAGAAATTAGATTGTATCGTTAAAAGACTAAAAATATCAAAGTGCATCCATGATGGTTAGTGGCGTTGGCAGAAAATAAGGGAAATGCATAGTAAAATGAACAGAATCATAGAAGTCTTCTAATATAATATTTATTATAGACTATCTATCAAAATTTGAATCTTATAAATAATTTGCTGGAGAAGCTATTAAGACCCAGTTACGTAAATTATTTAATTGAAAATTTTAGCGGCCATTAACTTTGGCTAGTCAGTTGGTCGGTGACTAGTATTAAATAAAATGTTGCTATAGATATAACTCAGCAATAGAATGGAAATCACAAATAGAAATTAAAGCTAAATAGAAAATGATTAAAACTTGTTTTTCACACTGATTAATAAACCAAACATACTCATAAATTTATATATACTTTAAAACATATGCTTTAATTTTTAATTCATGAATGCACATAAGCTAGCCAATAAATGAACAGAAATTTGTATACCATCTGTAATAAGTAAATAGGTCACTATACTATTTATTTCAGTGCCTTTTCAAAGATTTATGACATTTTTTTATTTGATACAAAAAGAAAATTGAAATGCAAGAAAATTGTCAGAAATAAATAATTTTTAGGACTTACATAAAAAATAATTGAAAAATTCATAGATCATTATTGTCGTTTATTATTAGGGAGCAATTTTTCTTGCTTTTATTTCCTTTTGCGAACTTTTTATATAAATCCGAAATCCGGCTGGTTTCAGATCCAATCGATATAACTGCTCAACGATTTAAGCGTTCTTGCTGAATTAATGATCGTAAATATGTTTTAAAATTAATGATTTAATGATCGTAATTAATTTCAAGTTGGAAAACTTTCTTTCTACAAATGCTCCAGAAACTGAAATTGTCAAGAGAATCCGTAGATGAATATATAAATTTGAAATGCGTCTTATCTGTTATCAGAAGCAAAAAATTCAAAAATTATCATGTTTGTTTGTTTTTTAATCTGCAAAGGCATTCTTCAATTTTCTCACAAAGCATTCAACCATCATATTTACTATAGTAAAAAAGAAATCGGAATAAGATTTTTTCCCCCTTCTGCAAATTATTTCACGAAAAAAACCATATTATTCCAAATGTTCCCATTAATGACATATGGATAAATGCGTCTTATTAAAATGGTGATTAATAAAGAAAAATGTTGATAGAATATCCATATCTATCATAATGGAAAAAAAAGTTTTTAAAATTGAAAAAACAAAAAAATACTTATTTTTGTGAGCATTTAAGTTCTCAAAAGTTAAAATAATTTTTTTAAAAATAACCCATTAGAATACAGAAAAATTCGAATTAAGAACAAATATCTTATTTTTGAATAAATTCAGTGCAGAATAATAATTTCATAAATTCACATTTCCTAGTTAAAAACTTTTATTTAAAAATTCCTTTATTCAAATTTTGTAGAAAGCACCTATTTTATAATGAACCAGAGTCCAATGTATAAAACTTTAATTATTTTTTAAAAAAGAAATGCCTTGAAATTTTTTTTTTCTGCTCATGAAAAGTTTTGCCAAAGATCCATTTAGAAAAGTAAATAGTATGTTAAGTGGACAAGAAGTTAATAATTTCCGTTGCTGATTGAAGAGTTTTAACTTTCCAAATTCTTCTAAATTGTAAATTCTAAAAAAAAAAAAAAAAAAAAAAAAGACAGAAACAATGATAGACAAAAACTGGTAACAATGATGAAAACAGAAAAAAAAAAAAAAGTCGATACGAAATTAGTAGCAACATTGAAACGGTTTTGAGCTTTTTTTTTTCCAACAATAAAATATATATTGTTGAAAAATACGTTAAAAATATTTCAAAAAATTTATTAAATATTTTAAGAAAATTGTATGATAAAAAAATTTGGTATTGTTAAAAGGATATATATATATTTAATTTTATAATGCTATAAAAACTGTTTTTCTACTGTAAACTTTAAAAAAGTTATCCTGAATAAAGGCCAATATTTCGAGAGCACATTTCTACTCACCAAACTAAATGTTTGCCAAATTTGATTGATACATGTCAAAAAGGCTGGTTTGTAAAGTCAGCACATGCACAAACAGACAAAAGCTTTTTCCTTATGTTTAAGTATCAAAATTTTGTCAAAATACCAATACATTTTCTCAGTAAACATTCTTGCCAGCAGGCTTATATATTTTAGCAAAGACTAATCACTCCCTAGCCCCTTTTTTCAATGAGCTAAGAATGATTTATTGGACGTTTGACTCGTACCACAACTCCATACGGAAATATCCGGTCCCAATACCCTTCTCGTGCCCCTTTTTTTCCCTACTAAATAGACAAAGTAGCTATAAATTTTATGTTACGAACATATAATACCTTTCGTAAAAAAACTACTAGAATTCTTTTATGTTTGTTAAGGTCCATGGCAAGGCGGAAGAAAAATTAGCCCTGTATGCAGGAAATATGAAAGAGACCTTATGAACGTCACCCATTTGGAAGCAATCGACTAAAGACTGATCCTGCTTAATTCTTGGTCTTATACTCAAGAATGTGTTTGATATTGTCGATATTAAACCCCATTTTTATTTACTTTATTGCTGTTGTAATTAAGGGAAAAGAATAATATAAAGATAGATTAAAATGAAACCTAAAATATTATTTTACTACGATATTTCGAATTAAAGGTTCGAATCTCCTTAATATTTATTTTTTGCATAATTTCTGTGATAAATTTGAAAAGAGAATATAAGTAGTCTATAGAAAATATAAGGATATTTTTGATCTGCTGTCAAAGACACTTTTTTCCCTTAATCTGTTTTCTCCTAGCATATAGCAAGTGGTCAAGATCAATTACATGATGTCATTGATACCGGATAAGATGAATGGATTAACTATTGGAAGGAGTAATAGGATTTAATTGAACAGAATTAAAACACAATGCCTGAAAAGTTTTAGGATATCCCATTTCCGAAAATTAGAACTGCTCCACTTCGGGCTCCTTCATGGTTTTTTTCTATCGTTTTTCCTGATAAGTTTTCCAGTATCCTTCTATTGATAGCGTTTGAAATAGTCATAACAATAGTATTTGATGCAAATTTAATTGATTTTTCTATTTCTTAAGATTTGAAGTCTGATTGGAAGAATTTACCTGATAAAATCATCTATCATAAATTCCATTATGGGTTTGAAGGGGTTTATACATTCCAGCCTATTTTCATCAAATAATCTACAAGCAAGCTCATAACATTTTCAGGTAATAAATGTAGATTATTCAAAGAATAGTAGTTGATTAGAAAAGGTATGTAGAAATTTATAGAGTAATTAAAGGTCCATGCTACACATTCAACATTAATATAACAATATAGGCGCATACCCGGCAACTGAATATAAATGCTAAATAGAGAATGAGTCAATAAATATTAATTTTGGGTTTTAAAAGGAGTCGGTGCATAATTAAGCAGGTATTCCATGTATGACATGGCTAGAGCCCAAGAAGAAACATGAACTCTAATGTTAACTAACTATTTGATATATAAACACAGCGTTCCCCAATGATATACACTGTTTTGTTTCACATTGAAAACACATTTACAATATAAGGATAATTATTGTTAGACGTATACTTTGGAAACGAAATTGAAATAATTAGGGATGTACCAGCTGCTTTCGATGGCCAGCTGGTCTGTCCATCACACATTTAGTATTACTTTAATTATGTCAATTAATTATAAAGTATTTGCAATAAATTTATTTTTTGTTAAATTAATACATGAATTGCAATAAAAGAACAAGTTATATATAGTTGTAAATTATTATAAGAAATCTGTTTTTTAGCTTTTTATGAGAATTACTGTTTAAGCAAACTACAATATATAAATAATTAACATAACCTTCGAAAAAAATTATCTTGCAGTTGATGAAAGACTTATTTAATGATTGAGCTAAGAAGTGAATATGTTAAAACTAATAGAAAGTTAATTTTTAAAACTGCTTTTATTGAATGCTAAAAAAAGCCATAAAAAACTGGTAAAATAAAAAAATCAACTGTATTTCATTGAGAAAAAAAAAGACGATTCTCCAGTAATGCCCAATTTTTAATTTTTTGTTAACCTAAAATAAATGAAATTAAATAAATAAAAAATAAATAATAGAAATGAAAATAATAAAGTAGATTTGGATCTTCATCCAAAACATAGGAAGCCAAGGTTGTAGATTTTAATTCTTTAGTTTTATATTATCTTAAAAAATTAAAATGACAATAATTTGCACATAAAATTGTATTTAATATCACTGCAATGTTCTCATATAGAAGTATAGTTTACTAAACCAATGAAAAATATTTTTGGAAAATATGTTTAAAAGTATTTTGAGAAATACTAAGATCAAAGAAGAAAAATATTGAATGGAATTAAAACTGAAAAACTAATTTTTTAAAATTGAAAATGTTTTTGGTCAGTTATATGTTTCGAAGTTATTAAAGAAAATGCTGGAATTTTGTTAATTTTTTATTAAAATCTTAATTTTTGAAACACTACTTCTTAATATTGCTATCCAAGAAATAGCTAAATTTGTAAGCACTAAGTCCAACAATTCGCCCCGAAAGACGCAATTTATGCCAGCCTATAAATTTTATTATATTAAAAGTATGAATAATTTTATCTCCTCTTTTTTTAACAAAGGAAAATCTTTCAGCTTTGATTGAACAATGAAAATGATTTGTATTTCATTTACGATATCGTTGAAAATCAATATTTAAAAATTTGTTAAAATAAAGAAGGAATATCATAAGATTTTATAATTAAAAAGATATATGTATAAATATACTTTTATTTTAAAGATGAATTAAAATCTTCTTTAATCTGGAAACATTTTCGGAAGTTATTTCAGAAAAACATCAAACTTTTTTGCTGTTTTTAAATAATAAAAATTAAAAAATTGCTCTACCAAACATTACACTTTCCCATCCTCCAAAACATATTTATTCTTCTCTGCAGGCACACACGCACGTTCTCTTTTAGTAGAAAAAAATGTTTATGTAGTAAAAAATTTATATATATATATATTACATGGAGAGTCCTTGCAGCCAAATGTTATTTCGAATCGCAATAACATAAAAACATTTATTTATTCAAATTTTGTATAAAAATTATTTCTATTATTTTTGACTGTTGGAGACGTTTTCTTTCAAATGAAAAATAATTATACAATAAAAAAATAAATAAAAAAAATAAATACATTTATATTTTTAATAAGTTATTTAATAAATAATAATTTTTAGCGAATGACTTTAAAAAATTCTTAATAAATAAGTACATTTTAATAAAATAAAGAATGTATTTACATCAAATTCAATTTAAGGTAAAAAATTATCAGGTGAATTTCTGAAAGAGTGTAAAAGAAACGAGTAAAGTTTCAGAAAGAGTAAAAGAAACGAAACAGTTCGACGATTCAAAGTTTTGGCGGAATAAAATAAAAAACAAAATCGCGTAATAGAAAATGAAAAAGATTGGCATAACTCGCCACGAATATGCTTATTTGCCAAATCTTATAACCCTATTATAGCTAATCCTGGAATTGGGATAGTTCTTGTTAGCGTCTATAGATGGCTGTAGACAGCTGGCGCCGTCTGCAGGCACTAATTGGAACCTAGCTTGATCCTCCAATACGTCCTCCGGCTAACGCTACCCTAACAACAACAACAATCAAACAATTCTTTTCATTTCATTTCAAAATGCTTCAATTCAGGCTTACCCTCTACGCATATATATATATATATGTATATATTTAATAAATCGTTTGTTAAAGTTAGGATTTTTGTAGATAAAGTAAAGTAATTAGCTTTTATCAATTAGCTCATATTTTTAAACTCGCTGAGAGATACATATTTTTTAGTAAAATAGTGAAAACAAATAGAATCATTATCTTGCGTAATCTACAGAGAAGTGAATTGCTTGTTTCGCAAGTTCGCTTATTTGAACAATTTATTTTTCTAGTAGATCTAAATAAATCAGATCAAAATTATATTTATATACGGCCATGTGCTAACATTTATGTTCCATAAGTACCACTACTCTGTGAAGGTATTGTTGATTTTATTCAGACATATTTTGGGTTTGTAACATTGTTCAATTATATCATCTTTTTGGTATTTAATAATTTTCATCTAATGGGTCAGTCGAAGGTTTAAATTATTTTGTTAAGTGGAAAGTTGGTACTATGTTTAGATAAAGCATTAGATATGTGAACAAGAATAAAACGTGCGTCCATAATGTTTGAATTTACAATTTTTATTCTGAGTAGCAAAAAAGGAGCAAAATTGTGTGTATACAATACACAGATTATCGTACAATTTCAATGCTTTATCAACTTTTACAGTAATCCCGTGAAAATGAATACCCTTTCCCTTTCAAATGATAATTATATGTGTGTGTAATGCAAGTTATGCATTTAATATTTTTAAAGGGAAACAAGTTTCTTCCAAAACTTTTATTTTAATATTTAATAATAAATATAGAATATAATTATAAATCAGGTTTACTAACTTTTGTAAGTATAAAATTCTAAATAGTGATTTTTTTTAGTACTACATAATGTAATACTCATGCTCATGCATTTATGCTAATTAAAACCACATTGTTTCTATCATGTACATTGAAAGCTCTTAATTGCAGTTGTTCTTTTGTTTATGTTTTAAAGAAAAGAAACCAATAAAACTAAAACTAACTAACTAGAAAAATTGCTTGTCTTATTCAATTTGCTTCTAATGCTAATTTATGTTTGAAAATTGTTAAAACTGTCTATTAGAAAATAGCTGCAAGTAGTGCTTAAATAGCAATTTTTTCATAATTTATGAATACTTACTGTATTATTATTATGAATATCAGCACAAGAGATTAATATTGATTAACAAAAAGTTATTTTTTGTTTCATTTTTTTAATACATTTTATAAGTTTGTATTCAATGCTAACATATTATTTTTGTTTCTATGTTTCACCTTTTGTTTTTCAAGTGAGTAGCCTATATCTTCAAAAATGAAAACTATTGGAAGAGTCAAAGGCTCAAATAGGATTTCTAGTTGAAGTAAACTGCTTTTACATCATGATGACTTAATTTCAGATTTATAAATTTTTATTTTGGTAAGTGACGTTTAACCTAATGCTTTTTTTTAAAAAAAGCAAATAAAATAAAATATTTTTATTTATCATTTTTTAACTAAGCATCACCTTTTCTTTGCAATTGTTTTATATATTTTAATATTCATTTGATGCTTAATTCAGAATAGGGATTTAATAATTATCATGAAAAGAATCATTTGTAAAAATCAATATTTTTAAAGAATTTCTCTTTTCATCTACAATCTTAAACTAATAAAAATTTTCTAACTCTGTAAGTAGAACATTAACAAAGAAAGCAAACAAACTTTAAAAAAAAATAGAATAAAAAAGTGCCTTCTTTCCCTTTATTGTATAATCATTTTATAGGTTATTAATTTAGAAGTATGTCTGAAAATAAGAAAGAAGAGGTTTTAGAAAGGAGTGGCCCAGTATTCAATCCTCCTGTGTACATTCAGCGATATACAACAGTTCGAGACATTTTGTTCAAACTTCCTGGAATTGAAAAGGTTGTAACACCCATCCTATTTTGCTAATTTTAATTTTGCTTTATAAATGCAGAATGCATTTACTGAATTTTCATATATGGAAAACAAATGCCTCCATTTTAGCTTTTTTAAAAATAAAATTCCATAACTGGGAGTGATTGTGCTTCAGCTTTATCCAGAATTCCATATTTATTGCATTCTAAAATTCCAGTTTTATTGCATTTTAAAATTCAAAATTTATAAATTTATTGTATTCTGAAGTCTTAAATTTCTTGATTTGTTAAATGAAAGTACATTATCTTTTTAAAATTTTTCATTAAAATTTTATTACAAGAACAATTTTATTACAAATGATTTCTTGCAATATGGTCAAAGCAGCAAAAAGTGCATGGTTACTCACATTTGTGAGCTTAAGTGATAGTTTTTTATGGAATTCAATGGCATTACATTAGAGTAATTGTCTTTTTATAGGATTAAGAGAAAATATTATAATAAAAAAAATTTGGTAACTCTACACAGACCAAAGGAAATATATATATATAACCAATCTAAAGTAAGAAATATTTTGAAAACGAAACAAAATAGTTTCAGAATTGCAACTAAAAATTATTTCTTAATCAAACTAAAACCAAAAAAAGAACAGGAAAAAACATCATAGTATTTAGAGAGTGCAAATGCAGCTACTTCTAAAACACAGATGAATTGAGACAAAAGTAATAAAAATCAAGTTAATAGGAAAATCAAATTAAACCAAATAAAAAAAAAAAGAATCCGACCTGAAGATTTTTCAAGGGTCACCTTTGACCGACCTTTTTCAAATCACCCTGGCAGGGATTCAAAAAAAGGGATTTTTTTCTGTGAAGGAATGCAGACTAGACAATCGAATAATCTAGTCTGCATTCCTTCACAGAAAAAAATCCCCTTTTTTAAATCCTTGCCTGAGGGTGACCCTTGAAAAAGTCTCCAGGCTGGATTATTTTTTTTATTTGGTTTAATTTGATTTTCCTATTAACTTGATTTTTATTACTTATATCATCAAAATTTATCTGTTTGTGAACATGATAACTTAAAAATGGTATGAATTTAAAAAGGAACACTTGATAATATGATAGCTTCTAATGCAACAAGCTTAAAATGATGAAATTTATCATACATATATTTTAAATAATAAGATGAATCAATAAATCAGAAATGCTTGGACTGATTTAGAAAACTTTAATTTCACATGGAAGTTCTGAGCTCTAGATATGTTATCGGGGTTTGTATGCCCAAGTTTTTTTTTTTTTTTTCTGAAGAAATAAAAATTGTTCCACTCTAGATTGTATTTAGGGAAAATCTAAGTGAGGGTTCTTTCGACTCCTGGATCGATTTCAGAAATTTTGATTTCATACGAAAGCCTATGATTTTTAGATATGTCTTCAATGATCACTTGTCCTCCTGCACACTCAGTTTTCAAGAGAGAGAGAAAAAAAACACTGTTGCATTATATATTGTTTAGGGAGAAAAACTGTGGCTGAACTCGCCATGTACTGATTTCAAAATTTTATTTTTGTATGAAAGTTTATGACCTCAAAATATCTTATCAGTTGTCAATTGCCATTTTTCCGCATCAGATCAAAAGATATTTAAAAAAAATAAGACAACCCTTCAGCTTTGACAACTGAATCGATTTTATCATTTTCAATGCCAACTTTTTAACAATTTTGCTATTTTGAAATATGGCTAATTTATCAGATTGCTCTATTATTATTGTGTAATTTTTACTTCAGTTTTTGTAATATATGCTTTTATTGTAGTTTTATTGTTGTAGGATGTAAATCATCAAAATTTATTAGCATGACTAAATCAATCTCATTAACACTAACTGTCTTCAATGAGAGCATATCAATGATATTAATATAATTACGTTAACTATGATAAGGTACATGTTATCAAAACAAAAGAAAATTTAAATTATAATTGCATAATAATGATAGAGTATTTTGATTGCGGTTTAAGTATACTTTGAAAATAGCAAAACTACTTGGAGATGAAAATTGGTGACTTCATTTCAGTTGTTGAGATTGGAGCCTCTGCCCAAATATTATTTTGTGATATGTTCTGAAAATGAAGATAAAAAATATAGATGATTTTTGATTATATATCTTTGAGTAGTTTTCCCTAGAGACAGAAAGTATAGATTATAGGCTTAGAGTATGTATTTAGGAATCATGAACTTCAATTGAGGCCGATATTTTAATTTTGAAATTTGTTTTTAATATATGAATGGAGCAAGAATGTGATTCTTTCATGGATTTACAGTTTTCCACATTTTTTTTTAACAAAAAGAAATGTTTAGTAAAAAATGTTTGTGACAATCAAGTCTAAGATAAAAGCTAGTGTCAAAGGAAGCTACAAATAAAATATCTGGCAAAGCTGCCAAATTATAGAAAAATATTAACATGAAAATATCAGATCCCAGATTCTAAAATTTCTTCCAAATCTGAATTTTATACTCAAAATGAAACTGCTTGTTGTAACAATGTGACTGATGCTCAAACTATAAAATAACAATTAAATCATGTCAATAGAAGATCTACAAAAACAAAAAGGCAGTAAAGTGTTCGAGATATGCTGCAAAGGTCCACTGATCAATAAAGAAATGTTTGCTAATATATGATATAAGAATACATTTAAGATAAAGTACTGACCTTCTTTCCATATTTGTAGTCCTATATATATCTTAATTTATCCTCTACTATATATTTCTTGAAGTGTCTTTGGGAAAATCGTATGCTATTAATTTCTTTCTTTTATAAATATTTTGAAGTGAATATAAAAATCAAGTGAGCTGTAGTTTGGATATTTTTTTCTGAATGTTGATTATTTAATTTATACTTTTTGTATGTTGTTTTGAGATGCAATTTTTTTGATTTTTGCCTTTTGGTCAATCACATCCTTGATGGTGAATGGAAAGCTAGTCATCGAAGCTAACTATCATTATTTAATAACCTAAATTGCAGATATATTAAGTTATGAATTAAATCATTTAAAAGGTTCTTCTACCATTTTTGTCTATTCAAGGATTTATGAATGCAGTAACTCATAAATTATATAAATGAAATTTGGCATATAGTCTTAGCATCCTGTTCTTAAAATTTTCCAAGTTTTTTCTACTTAGCTAAAGGGAAGAGGTCCGAATACAATATCATTTATCTTCATTGTGCTTAAAAATTTAACAAACTCTTTACATTGTTTAACTATATGAAAAAATTCAGGGGGTAGAATACTATGCTTAATTAGTTCAAACAATAATTTTTCTTTTCCATTCTTTTAAAATATGCTAATTATTTTTTGCAGGTTGTAGATTTTGGATGTGCTGAAGGTAAATTTATTAAGTACTTAAAGAAATTACCATTTGCTACAGAAATTTCATGTGTAGATTTACATGAGCCATCATTAGAAAGTGCTGTACATGTTTCAAGACCCAATGCATGGGATTTTATATTCAAACGTCATCAACCTTTAAAAATTAAAATATTCAAAGGAAGTGCCCTAGAAAATGATTCTCGACTACAAGGATATAATGCTGTCACATGCATAGAGTTGTAAGTTTTCAATTTTTTTACATGTATAAATAATAACAATAATTTTTAAACTTCATTTTCTTGATATCAATTTGTTTCTGAAATTAAATAAATTTGTCAGTTTTGATTCTATTTCGTTTCCTTTTATATATTTTTGCACTTTAAGCAAAATAATTCTGATGTTTTTCCTTTTAATTTTAGGATTGAACACCTTGAACCAAAACATTTGGAACCTTTAACTGCTAATATTTTTGGATTCATTCATCCAAAAATAGCCATTTTTACCACTCCAAACTGTGAATTCAATGTTCTTTTTCCTAATCTGGAGGG
This sequence comes from Argiope aurantia, assembly GCA_026543865.1. Lineage (NCBI taxonomy): Eukaryota > Metazoa > Arthropoda > Arachnida > Araneae > Araneidae > Argiope > Argiope aurantia. Next base: position 319,132 of record JAPMOR010020779.1, read on the forward strand.
ATTTCGGCACTGGGACCACAAATTTGAATGGGATAGAAAACAGTTTGAGGAATGGTAAGATATAAAGTAAATTTTAAAAAAGCATTTATTCTCATGTAGTGTTTGTTAGTTATTTTATCCATATTAACTAGGCCATGTCTCCTGTTTTCCAAAATTGATTAATTTTCCAAAAGTTGCAAAAGATGACAAAAATCAACTATTTTTCATTAAATTTTAATATTTCTCTCTATATTCAATGTAGCATTAGCTATTTAATATTTCTCTTATTAATAGTTAAATTGGTCCATTAGTTCTAGCTGCACATTTTCTCTAAAGTTAATTTTAAAAAATGCAAAATTAATTAAATGAGTAATATTTAATTCATCACCATAATCTTCAAGATTTATCTTGTCAATGAGTTACAATAATTTAATATATCTACATGTTATAAGGTTATTTAGGACTATAAAAATATCAATTTTCTTTATTGTCTTTGTTTATGGTAACACATTGCAAAACAAATATTATGTCTTAATAAAGAACAAATGGCAAGTAAATGTTGAATTCCATTTTTCAACTAAGAAGAAAAGTCAGGATACATCAATTTTGTGGAAATTGTATATTAAATACTTTAATATACAATAACAGTTTAATTTAACACATAACTCTAGTTAATTGTCCTAAGTGTGATTTTCCATACTGATATTTCCTGTCTAAATGACTTAGCAGTTATTTTTAACGCATGGAATTAAAATTCATTATTATTTCTTATTTATCAAAAAAAAAAAAATTGTATATGGGAATACAGAAAAGAAATTTATTTCAATTTCATAATTTTATGACTACTGATCTATGCATAAAGTTGTGTTGCGGCTTCAGGCAGTTGTTTGGTTAACTGACCTTTGAGACATTTGTGTTTGATACGAATTTGACTCTGCACTTTATTGCTTGAGTGAAATTGTAAACTATTCTGTAGTAAGTAAGTTCTGTAAACTCTAGTTTAATTAAACTTTCAAGAAGATCATAAAATATTTTAATTGCTTTAAACACTGATTGAAGCTTTGTGAAGTATTTTCTGGTTTTAATATTTAATAATTGGAACATGGAAACTTCAAAACAATCCTTTTTTTTTTTTCCACGTATTATCTGAGTTCTTATTTTTACTGTTGACTTTTTAAGATGTAGTAATTAGCCAGAGTTGCAGTAGCTAATTTTTCAGCGTATTTTGGCAATTTAATAGCATCTGAATTATTAAAAAGATACATTTAATTCTTACTGAGTGTCTCATGGATAACATTAGGTTTATGTCCAAAATACCCAAATTCTTTCATAATTCAGATTTTCCAAATATGTTCTGATTTATTTATTTTTTGTTAAATAATTCATAACTTGTTTCCTTTTATTTAACAGGTCAGACATGCATCAGAAAGTCAGAATATTACTTCTCTTTCCCTTTGTAGAAAAAATCTTTCTTAAAAAAGGTTTTTTTTTCAAAATTTAGTAAAGCTAATGTATTGCCAAACATACAGACTAACTCATCCCAAATGTGTTCTTCATTTATCATAATATTCATCTTTGCATCTTCTTGAATACTTCAACTCAAAAGTTAAACAAATCAGTATTTTCAGTTCTTGTTTCTCGTAACTACTGTTTGATAGTATTTAATTTCTTAGCTTAACAAATTATCTATCAATTTCATCAAAGTTTTTTTTTTTTTTTTTGCACCATGTAGAGCAGGACTCAAGATCTCCAAATATTTTATTTGATGAAGATGATTCTTTAGAGATAACTTTTTTTCAGCATGTAAACAGAATTTAATGCCTCTTTGGGGATGCATTTTTTCCCTCATAAATAGTTCTTACTAAAATTCTAATCAATTTAATAAATATATTCATCATAAATGTATTTATTCTGATAGACTGAATAAAAATTAAATTATGAGGAAGAGGATTCTGGAAATTCCAAAGTTAAATCTTTAAAATAAGATTAAATCTATTTGAAATTAGATCATTTAATGCATACCTCATTAATGTTATATTTGTTCAAGATAGAATTAAGCAAAGGTTTTGTCCCAAAGTTTACTAAACAGCTGCTGTCTTAATTGCGGAGGGGAATCTTACTAAAGATATATTTAGTTTTCATTCTTAACAGTGTGTGTAACGTCATGAAAAAAGCCTAAATTTGAGAACAATTTTTAAGCAAAGTGCTTAATTTTATATAAAGTTCCTTAGAAAGTGCTTAATTTTCTCAAGAAATACAAAGTAAACTTTTTGAGAGTTGCTGATATGTATTAAGCTAATACTTAATGACTTTTCCCCACTCCCTCTTCAGCAATATGCTTTGTTGTTTATTAAAATATTGGGAAGTTTATCCCGAAGGAACAGGATAAAATATACGCTATGTCATATTTCTTGTGACTCAGGAAAATAATCAGATTTCAGCGGAATTCCAAGAGGATGAAGAATTTTAGTTATGCCTTTATAAATGCAACATTTAACCTTTTTATCTGTTAAAGAAAGATATGCAGATTGATCCAATGAGCAGAAAATAAGAATATAGCAGGATGAATTTGATGTGCCAAAGAGATATATGAAACATACTTACAGTGAAGCCTCTTGAATCCGTTATACATTCGATCATTGTTCTTGTCATTATGTTTTGGTACAATCTCTTGAACAACCTATGTATATGAATTTTACTGTTCTATATTGAACTGCAGTTCATAATGACAATTATGTTAGTCAATTGCGTAAAATCTAGTATGATGAAATTTTAATTTGAAGGCATAGGTTTTCAATTATCCTCATTTCTTTAACTTTTTTTTTAATGTCCTTCTCTCTTTCAAAATTTTTATTTGTTGCACCAATCTCGACAAATTTTAGTTTTTATATTTATAAAAAAAAATCCTGCTAGATACGGTACTGCTGAATATTTGTGATATCTAACATAAAGTTTAGATTTTGTAAGAGGAAAGTTTTATTTATTATTATTTTTTTAATTTTCTTAGTTATACTGATCTGTCCAATATTCAGTTTAATATTGAGTAATGGAAGTAATATGCTCTTAAACTTTGTCTACCTTTCTGTATAAATCTGATTGCTTTTCTCTTACAATTTTTCTGAATATGAACAAAACCTACAAGTTTTTAATCAGATTTCTACTATTGCTCTAGAAAGCTTGGGTCAGATTTCTAAAGCCAAAGGCATTTCTGTATGAATAATGTTGCTTTTTCTCATATAAGCTTCAATTATTAAGAATAAAAATGTTTTTTTTTTTTAACTTAACTGTTTGGAAGATGTTTTGATAATGAGTGGAAATGATAATAAACAGTTTAATTTTGTGGTCTTTTTTCATTGCAACTTTGTATCTGGTAAAAAATTGTAGATTTATTGTATCTCGCACTGTATATGTATCATTGTTATTTTAAATTTTTTGAAATTATATCAGGTAGCTTTTTTTTTTCTTTTCTTTTTAGATTTTTAGGAATGTGTTTGAAATTTATTGAAACCTTTGTGAGATTCATTTGTTTGTAAATTGCATGGATATTTTTTAGGTGCAACAGTATATTAGATAACTTTCCTGATTATACTGTGAAGATTCAAGGAGTAGGAGATCCACCGCCAGAATCCTCTCATTTGGGTCCTTTATCACAATTGGCTGTTTTTACATTGAAAACATCACCTTTGAAACAGCCCTGCACAATTAATTCAAATTCAGCAACAGAAACATATAATTTAGTAAGCATTTATAATTATATTTTGTTATATAGATATATTGTAGTAAACCTGACATATTTCTGAGGACTAATGGAGCTCCATGTTTAGCTATCTCATATATGAATCAGAAGTTGTAATAAGATTATAAAATATAGACAATTTTTTTTATTGTATATCTAAGCTGCCCCCCTCCCCCAAATAAAACAAGGTAATGAAATGTAAATGAATTGTAGTTGTCTGTATTACAAATAAATACTAAGTTAATATAATAAATAAATTATGCTAATTTAAGTATAATTTTAAAAATCTGAATAACTTCTGCCGAGTCGGAATGTAATTTTTAAAATTTCAAAAAATAAACTATTTAGAATCCTCTTTGGAACAAGAAAGACTATCCAACCTAATATTGCTTTCCAGAGAAAATAAATAAAATTGCTGAAATTAAAATGACGAAATATCAATTGTTTTCTTTTATTTCGATATGAAAGATTATTTATGAGAAGCCTACTACCACCATGAAAGCATAATTGTGTTCCTAATTACCAAAAAGTGCCCTATGATAGATTTTGCACTTTCTGATTTTTTTTATATCATTCAATATAAGGAATTTTTCCTATTTCTCACAACATATCTTTTTATTGAAATGAAAATATTAGTATAGTACCAAATAAATACATAAAAAAATGATAGCAAAAGAATTTTAAAAATAATTAAGAACCAATTTTTTGTATCATTCTTTAAAAACAATTATTTAAAATACCTAATATTTTTTTCAGTAAGAGTGGCAACATGGAAGATAAATAGTTTTCATTAATTAAAAAAATAATTTAATTATTGCAGAATCTTTACAAAGAATTTTTTGCTTCATAATAATTGAATACAAAATTTGAAAAAAAAAAAAAAAAATTCAATATTTTGAATTTTGCTTTGATTTAAAATTCAGAGCATTGAAAAAAAAATGTATTTCAAGTGTAAAGAAATATAGTATTTTCAAATTTTAACTTGCGAGTTCATTAAATTAATACTTTTAAAAAGTTATAAAGCATTTGTTTTATTTAAAACAGTTTTCTTTGTTACACTATCATTTATTTTGAATAATATTTTATCTGTTTATTTAACTTCCTTTGTAAGGATGAAATTTTATAATCAATTTTTCGCTTATTTCTTAATACATTAACGTTTTTTATTCTTGATGTGTATTTTTAAGATTTACACATCCTAATAGTGAGCTTATATGAGTTGAAATGTATTTTTAAAAAAAATGATTTCGAAGGTTCAGTAATAATTATTCAGAATTTTGAAATAAAATTAGAAATATGTAGAACATTTTAGAAACTGTTTCAATTAATCTATTAATGTTTAGATTTTTTTTCCCCTTTAGATTGATGAACATCTTTATCCTGGACGTTCACAAGGTGATTGTGATGAAGTGAATTAAATTACTCTTATAAAAACATGGGAGCAATTTTCTGTACTTTTATAATATTTTATATGTAAGATAAGATATTTACATTATTTATTTTGTGTATACTGATAATTAAAGAGCTAGTCATTAGATTTAGATTCAACGACATGTTCTATAGAACATACACACTTTTGCCTTTATATTATTTTCATTCATCTCTAATAATATATTAGGTAAAACAAAATTTTCTTATTTTATAATTGAAGACTGTTCAATTTTCTCATTATCTGGAAGAACAGGTTCAATATGATACAGCTTTTTATCCTCAGCCGATATAGGACATGGAGCCCCAGACATGAGATCTTTTCCATCCAGTGATTTGGGAAAAGCTATCACTTCTGTTATAGATCGACAGCCACACATTAAAGATAGCAATCTGTCTATTCCTACAAAAAATATGTTAAATAGATGATCATTTATATAAATAAAAGATGAAATAACTGATGCTCACTTCCTATATCTATGCCAATAATAAAGACATTCTTTTTATACCAAACACAGTTGTATTTTCTGGTTTCTTAACACAGGCCAATACTTCATTAATTTTTTATGTGTGTTATACTGTATATTTTTCAAATTTAATAAAAAAAAAATCCAAGAATTTAGCAAATTTTATATGATCTAATATAAATCATGTATACATTTTTAAAAGAAATAATTTTTTAAAGAATGAATCATACATTTTACATTTTGTTTAATAGTTCTTTGATAAATGACTACATTAATTAGAAAAGGGAGAAACAGTCATTTATCAATATCCTTCCAATTATACGAGCAGATGATATCAACTAATGTTGCTATTCTCTTTTTAACTGGCAAAGTAAATTATTTCTTAACTTAGATTAGAGAAACCAAGTTGCAATAACTTATGCAAATAAGAAATATTGAGTTTTGTGTTCTTATTTTCTTTAGTTGTACCTGGTGTGAAACAGACAGAAATGAAAATAAAGATAGTACAATGAAAACTTTCATGAATCTTGATTTCCTAATTTGGCATATCGCTCTAAAATGAGTGATGAATTTCTTATATTTTGTATCTGTGAAACAATCAACAAATAAAAGTGTTTAGATTACTGTCAAATTAAAGATAAATGACCTAAAAATGCTAATGGAACGGGAATGTCAGATGTCAAAACTGCAGTTTCAATTTTTTTTAATTTTTCAGAAATCATGACTTATAATTTATTGAAAATTGAGAAATATTATCAAATGTGCAAAATTTTTTTAAAAAGAATAACAGTTGTTTGCTCCCCTTGACACTGCACAGATTTTTTTTCACTCACTACAATCATAAAAATGATACTAACAGCAAATATATGCAAAAAGTCATCTAAAAACAAAAAGGTTTGAATCCTAGGGTCGTTGTAACTATTCATATATAAAATTTAATAGCCGTCAAATTTTTCTGGATAACCATAGATACACATGAATACTTCCTTTCATTAGCAAAGATAGGATTTCATTTCAAGTAAAAATCATAAGTATAATTAAACTGAGTACCCATTGTATTCCTTATTTGAATCCATTATGTTATATATCATCTTGGGATGAAAATATTTTTATAATTATTTCTTTCATTAATATAATAAAATATTTAATTAATTGTCAAAAATTCCTAACTAGATTCTTCTTTATATTTCAATACTCTTGAGCACAAATTAAAATGTAATAGCTATCAAATGAATACATGGTGTAAATATTAAGCAAAATACACACAAATTAAACAGAAATGTTTATATATTTAACTTTAAAAATATGAAATCCCTCTATTGTTTTGCAATTTTCCCTTTAACTGAAATCAGATTATCTATCAGATGTTTAAAAATCAATGAAAACCATATTTTCTATAAGTTATAATATTGCACTATGAAAATTATTAATATTTAATTAAACATTTTGAGTAACAACTTGGAAGCAAACACATAAAAAGTATCTATAATATTTTTATTCACTAGGTATGGCAAAAATAAAAGTAAAATTATCTCTTCTATATTTAACAGCATAGCTTTTAATTAGTTAAAAAAAAACTGTAGCAAAATTGCTGTAAGTAAAATCTTAAGAAAATATTTTCAATAGTTTGGATTTCTACAGCATACTAGCTACTAGTTTTATCAGGAAAATTTAGCTCATCATTAAATAAGATGTTCTAACAAATACTAGTGAAAATGTTCAGGGTCAGATTAAAGAGAGTCTATTGTATTTAAAAATAAATATAAATCTTATTTACCTAGAGCTATGCCGCCATGTGGAGGACACCCACTACTTAAGGCATCTAACAAATGTTGCAGTTCACTTGAATCTTCCTACAAAAAAGTGTTATCAAATTTTTAAATATATTTTACTTGGGTATTCAGCAGTTTATCTGAATTTCATTTACTAGCATTAAAACATACATTTCAAGAATATAAATCATAGCTGATCAAACTGCTGAAAATAATTTAATGAATAATAATAAATTTCATTTATACAAAATTCAAGCATTACCTTCAGTACTTCTTCTAAGACATATTTTTGAAGATTTGCATCATGTATGCGTATAGAGCCTCCACCTATTTCCTGGCCATTCAAAACTAAATCGTAATGTTGACTTCTAGCCTATTCAGAGATGACAATACAAGCATACTTCACTGTTTGATAGCTTATAAGATGTTTTAAAAAATTCAAAAAACAGGTTTTCAGTAAAAATTAATGATAAAGTATTCAATACCCAATATAGTGAATTTCTAAAAAAGCTCATATTTAAATCTATTGCCCTAAAATTACATTTTGATACGTTTTCTAATCAAATGAAATGCAATCTTGGGTTATCTTCAACTTTTAGTTATATATATATACACTGGTGTGCAAAACTTAAGCAACATGTATGTTTTTTGCCATAACTTCACGAGAAATCATCTGAGAGACATGAAATTCAGAAATGAGATACAGCATTTTGTTCTGAAAGAATGACGAAAGCATAGTTGCGCAGAAATGAATACAATGCATACAGTATGGAATCAAACAAAAAAAAGGCTTTATTGAACTCATAGTATCGTTACACATGATTGTCTGTCCAAGAGGAAGAACAGCAAGCAGATGTTCCTTAGTATGGGATATGCCCTCCCCTTACTGCAATGGTTGCTTCGCACTGTCTCCCCATACTCAGCACCAGATTGTCCAACAGTTCTTGAGGTAAGAGTGCCCATTCCTCAATCAGCATCTGTTTAAGTTGTCGGGTGTTCCCAGGAGGATGTAATCGTGCCGCAAGGCGTCTCCCCAAAGCATCCCACACATGTTCTATCGCATTTAAATCAGAGGAGCACGCCGGCCAATCCAGTCGAGTGATATCTTCACTTTCCAGGAGCTCCTCAACAGCATGAGTCC
>JAPMOR010020779.1:328054-345827 GCA_026543865.1 Argiope aurantia
GGACTCATGCTGTTGAGGAGCTCCTGGAAAGTGAAGATATCACTCGAATGGATTGGCCGGCGTGCTCCCCTGATTTAAATCCGATAGAACATGTGTGGGATGCTTTGGGGAGACGCCTTGCGGCACGATTAAATCCTCCTGGGAACACCCGACTGAACTGAAAAGCATTTAATATTTAATTGGAAAGCATCTGGCTTCGATCACAGCACCCACTCAGTAAGGCATGGAATTCACAAGGTTTTGCAACACTTCTTTCGGTATTTCATGGTACCAAACTTTAATTATTGCTTCCTGAAGTTTGTTTTTGTTCTGGGATGATTCTCAGTTATTTCCTTTCCCATTATACTCCATAAATTCTCAATGGGGTTTAAATCTGGCGATTATCCTGACCCTGTGAAAACATTATTACCAATTTTTTGCGAATGCAGTCTTAACCTAAAACCTTATTTCGATATAGATGTCAGAACTAAACTGAAATGAAATTTTAAATTAATTGTAAAGTTTATCTTACTTTTTTCGATGTATAGCAGGATGCTATATATTGCTGAAATATCCATTTCTGCCCTGAGAACATGTCACAAGCACTACGAATCAATTGATCCTTCAGCACACCAACATACTTGTGACCATTCATGGTTCCCTGTACAAAATGAAGTCGTCCAATTGACTGATATGACATATAACCCCAGAAAATTACACTTTCTGGGTGTTTTTGATGTACGAACCGGACATTCTGGTCTCATGCTTCTCTTTGCTTTACACCAAACTCGGCCAGACTTGTCAGACATTAAAGAAAGGCAACTTTCGTCGCAGAATATATCTGTCTCCATTCGAAATACTTCAGTTTTTATGCACCTTGTCCCACTCCAGTCGTTTTTTCCGCATTGCTTTCGCAAGTGCTGGGTTTTTTTCTAGATACTTATAAACAGCTTCACAGTCTCCTGTGAACTGTTCTGGGGCTGCCAATCACAGACGTTCATTCCATTCTCTTGCAAGTGTAACAGAACTTGCAAATCTGTTTTTACAGCATAATCATGTCAATGTAGCATCAGAATGTTTAGAATATAACTTCGGACGACTACTTCTAGGCTTTTTATTTACGGTTCCTTCGGTTTTGAATCTCTTTATGAGGCGTGAAACAGCCTACTCACTGCAGTCGCACCGATGAGCAATCCTAACATTTGAAATGTTTTCTTGATGCATTAAAATAACAGCCTGCGCTTCTCACTAGGTAATTCACACATTTAAAAAAGAAATGAACAGTTTAAGTTAAAAAGCAATGCACTTCGACAGAACAACAAACGAAATGAAATTCTTCGCACTCGGAGCGATTTTATAATAAACTACCGGGATGAGGTAATCGGTGCATATGATTGCTTCGCAATGGATGACAAAATAGCTTAAAACTTCACATCACATTTATACTAGAAAATATTACTTTAAATGAAAAAAAAAATATTATTTTTGGGGGCCTTATTCTTAAAGAAAATATGAAATTTCTCAAACTTGCAATACTTTCGACTAGTAGTGTATTTTAATGTAAAGGAGGTTTGTTATAATTGCCAACATTTGCTTTAGTAACTATTTCCGTATTTTAGCTTAGTCAATATTTATAAAACATTTAGCGGTGAAAAAGAAAGAAACTAGGACTAAAAGACTTAAAAGATAGCCGAAAGAATCTGAAAAACCCAGCAAATTCATGAAAACTTTCTTTCAAAGGCAAGGAAGAATATCCAAAATTTAGCTTTGGGAGAACATAGAAAAACATTCAAGTTGGGTAATGAAACTAATGGAGAGAACTTTCTTACTTTAATAAAACTTCTATCAATTTTTGGTTCTGTCTTGAAAGAACAGTCCAACATGGAAAATCATGAGGGATGTACTTCTCTCTTTCCAGATGTGCAGAAGGAATTCATCCATTTAATGGATTAGCTGTGCATAATAATTTATTGAAAAGCATCTGTAAGGCTAAATATTACAGGCTTCTACTTGATTCCAAACCAGACCATGCTTATCGTGAGCATATGGCAAAGGTGGTAAGATTTGTAGGTATAAAATTTGAATTATAAACACGATCCCTTTTAGAAAATTTTTTACGCTCCATTCAAACAAGCATTGAAAGATCCAATAAGCTTGGTTTATTCATTAATCAAATAAGAATGATGCCTTGGATTAAGAATATAGTTATTCCCAGTGTTATGGTAATGTAATAGTAATGCCAGAACATAAAAATGGTGTGCAGAAAAGAACGATCTGGCAATTTTTATTAATTGTGATAGTTATACTTTTAAAATAGTAATTCTGCAAAACAAGATTGAATAAATAAATATAAAACATGTTTTTGACACTTGGAAAATCTACATGTTTTTCTGTTGTCCTATTTTTCAAAGAGAAAAACTTGCTAGCTTTGCACCAGTTAATGTTAAATCAGAGAGTGACTCCGGTACAGAGATGGAGATCCGGAGCAGAAGCACTGAAATCGGCAATAGAAAAAGTGATAAAGAGTATTCTTGACTGCTTTCAAATTAAAATCAATAAAGTTTTTTTTTTTTTTCCAAATGAAACAGATTTCAAATTTAGATGATTTGTAGAGTTAAGATTTAAAGGGCTTAGAACTTCATGAAGAAATTCTTCACAGTTCATTGTCAATTATTGAAATGAAAATGTATTTCCAAATCACCAAATTGCTCTACAGATACTTTTGATGATAGCAAGATTAATTGCAAAAAAATCTTTAGCCAAATAAAATATATTTTCTTAGCTCAGAGATTTAACAGGATTAAAATGACTGTGATTTAGTTCTTTTGATTATAGAGAAAAAAAGTTGATTTCATTGAAATTATAAAATCTGTCACACTGATAAAAATGAAGAAGGTGAATTTATTAAAATTTCCAACCTCTAAGGCAGCAAAACTTTTTGGAAGTAATGTCTTTTTTTTATGTATATAAATAATTTTTACTGAAATTATAATGGAGTGCAATTTGACATGCCATAGACAAATTGATAATGAGTTAATTTTAATTCATTCAATTAACACTTTCTTTTTGCATAATAGCGTATCCTCTAATTTCTATATGATTTTTAACCTTATCACAGGGTACTATATATAATATTATTAATAGATAAATTCAATGATATGCATTAAATGATTCTGCATATTTCATTACAATATATATTAATTTAGTTATCAAAGCTTTTGAATGATTTTATATGTGTTAACAAATCATTTATTTCAATATTCAGAGTTTCTGTACAATTTCTAAGAACAAAGAAGTAAAGTATATAACATTTTCATTATTATCTATATGAATATATTTCAATGCATTAAGAGATTTGTGCATATTTTATTATTTTTTTCAAGTATGATATAAATAGAAATCATATATGTTTTCCATTTCTTTTATGTGTTAACAGTTCCACATAATCATTTGATTTTTTTACTTGAACCTTATTTAAGTTAACAAAATTAGAATGGATAAAATTTTCTGAGTAACTTAAGTACAATTAAAAAAAAAACAGCTTTCAAACTAATTTTATAATTTTTTTTTGTGTGTGTGTGTTTGTGAAATATTCTTATGATGCATTTCACATTTAAGGCAGTATATATATATTGATCATTGTGAAATTATTTGTGATGTGCAAATTGCATCAATTTAAAAATGCTTTATATATTATTATTTTGGAATAACTGCATTTTCAATCTCTACATTCCTAAGTAAAAAAGATCAGGGGAAAAAATGAAAAACTAATTTCAAAAGGATAGAGGTGTGCAGTTTTGATATTTGCCTTGGGTGATATGCCTTTTATATAGATATGCCACTGTTAGTGTATTGTTTCTAGTCACATTTTTGTATGTCCACTTTTTTTGCCTTTTGGTCAATTGCATCCTTGTCATTATCATAGATTTGAATTCTATATTAAGGAAGCTTGAACTCAATTCATTTTAATTTACTTCAAGAAAATCAGAAAGTTTCCAAAATTATTCTATAGAATAAAAATTTATATAAATTGATTGACTGTTAAATTAAGTAGAAAAATATTACAATAATACATTGCTATCAAGAATAAAGAACACAAAACATGTCAAATAAATATAAAAATAAATCAATACTGAAGTCACTTACCTTAAGGGGAGAGGTATATACTAATTCAATATCATCAGGATGAGGTGCAGTAAAAGGATGGTGAGCTGATTCTAAAGTACCTGGTTAAAAATATAAATACATATAATCATAAAAATAAATATATAAAATAATAATACAAATTATATCTTTTGACAAAATAAATTTTAAAAAATCAGTTCACAACATAACTGCATTCAAAAATTCAAAATAATTATTTCCATAATAGCAGAATTAAAACTTTATTCAAAAATGTAAACAAATTTATAAATGAGGTTAACTCATTTATAAAATTGTACATGTATTTTTCATTAAAAAAATGTGCATGCAAACTTAAAGTAGGAAAAAAATGGGATATTTTGCAGATTTTTTTTTTTTTTTTTTGCAAAAACTAAAAATTAATCATTTGTTAGACATTCTTTGACCTTAATTACAGCTTTCATTAGCTGCTCAACTGAACATAATTGTTAGATTGATTCTCACCCAAAAAAATCACAGTATTCTAAAACCATTAAGTTTTCTTTTCAAGCTCTTTTATATATTTTTTTTCTTTGTCACTAACATTTTTATGAATGGTTTTCTTTGCACATTTGAGCCAAAATGTTCTGCACTCTATAATTCAATGAAATTTTGCTTAACAAGCATAGTTGAGCATTTCTGAAATTCAGCCCTTATTAACTTCATTCTAAAATATTCTTTTATTTCCTGATCCAATTCCTTTTTATTTAATTAATGCAACAGAGACTCTATAAAATTGCTGACATTGACAAGTTCCCACACTCCGAGTGAAGGGATAAAAATGTGTTGATCCAACACATTCTTTTAAAAGTTCCCTATAATTCCCTTACCTAAATCGCCACATGTAAAGAAATCCCTATCAAAAACTCGCAGTGTATAATCATGGGGATAAATATCTCGTGGCTTTTTCTCTTTTTACTCTCGTGTAGTTCTATGTTGATGTGCTTTGTCACTTCTGCTTGTATATAAATTATGCCTCCCGGGGTGGAATAAAAGCGAAGCTTAAAATTTAAAAGTGTCTTCTCTCACTTCGGCTTCTGCTTAAAAATTATGTGTGTGTGTGTATATTATATATATATATATATATATATATATATATATATATATATGTGTGTGTGTGTGTGTGCGTTGCAGTGAAAACCTGAAATCAGTCAAAACACAAATTAACTAAGGAACTAAGGAAAATGCATTTTAACTGAACAGCACTAGGGAGAATGGGTTTCCTCTAGTTATTTCCGATTTTGTCCAATTAAACCCATACGAATCTAGATTTCTTGTTAGTGAAATTTTCAAAAGTGCAGAAAGGGTTCGGTTGAGAAGACCAACCAAGATGATTGAGTATTTATAGCACTTCAAGACAAACACATTAACTCATTATGTAATTACTTAACCTCATGCGTTGATGAAAAAAAGATGAAGGGAATCTCATATTTTTTCCTATCAACCATTTGGATGATTGTTAATAAATTCAATTAAAAAATGATATTTATGAATTAAATAAAACATTTTAGGTAGAAAGATTTTGCACAAAAAGTATTATGAAGTTCTGTAAATTCAATAGTGATTAACTGCAAGTTCATGGCTCAATTCCACAACAATAATAGATCACTTTTCCCACTCATAAGATAACCTAGTCCAAAGTGACTTCTTTCTATTCTTGAAATTGAAAATGTTCATGTGGGAAAAATGTTCACTGGGTAATGTGGGCAGCTGATGAGCATACTATTTGAGCGCATCCAAGGACATTTTGAAAATAGAGATAGTGATGAAATAATTGTATTGCTCTAAGTATTTAGAAGACAAATTATATTCATTTGTAAAATAAAAATTTATGGTTACAGTTCACATATTTATCAAACAGCTTAGATACTCAACCAATTTATGGCAAAATTCATTATTTTATTCAGTGAAAATGCAATTTTCTTATGCAATTATATTTATAAAAATAATTATCATTTAATAGCATACAAAACTTACCATTATCATCTTGCAGGAAAAGGGGAAAGTCTGTAACCCATACAAAAGATAAAACATTAGGTTGCATTATATCTGCACCTTTCAATAACAGATATTCAGCACTTTTGATTCTTGCTTTTCCTAAAAAGGTAAGCTAAAAAAGGAAAAAGAAAAGAAAAAAAAATTGAAAAATGTAAAATAATGGGAAATGTTTTATATGCAAAAATATATGGTTACCAAATTTAAATTCAATATAATTTTCATAGTTTAAATCTGTGTTTTCTAAAATAACTATGACTCATCTGAGCCATGAGGTTAGATGGCAAATTTGAATGACTAAGACTCTGCAAATAACAATGTAAGCATAATGAAACATAGATAAAAGTGTGAGTGTCACATACTCAAAACCCTCAAAAAGAGGTACATTCTGTCAATGGCAATGGAACTGCTAACCAATTACTCGTTCGTTTCAGTATTCTGAGACGTCCACTTTCGACGATTCTATCTCATTAGGGGAGAGATGTGGAAGGATCAGCGCATTTCTGGAATTCGTCATTTTTCGACATTGATTTTCACCCTATTAGATACTTTTTTTGTTCAATTCTTTTTTTCATGTGTATGTGAATATCGTGTCATTTCTGATTGCATTATTTTAATTCAGCCTGTGAGTAATCCCAGTTTATTTTATTGCCAAATGCAAATGCCTCCGCCTTTCCTCCTTCCTCTCATCCCTATTTTGACAAATTAAACTCATCCTACACATGCACAAAAGCGCGGGCAATAACACTATCACTTTTGTACAATAAGGAGAACTGAAAACCCATTTATCTTATATGACAAATTCTTCATGCATGATGTGCTACTCTATAAGGTAATGACAGAGATAGCAGATTTTGTTTTTGGTAAATCAAATTGTATAATAAAATATTAGTTGTGTTACAAGGAAATAGGAGAAGGCTGTAACTATATATATATATATATATATATATATATATATAACCAATCTAAAGCAAGAAATAGTTTGAAAACTAAACTAAAATGAAAATGAAAGCAAAACAATTTCAAAACTAAGACTTGCTCTCTTAACTATCCTTATTTATTCCCAACAGTCAAATTTCATAAAAATCCATTAAAATTCAGATTTGTGACCTGTAGCACTGGCAGTTATAATTACTATACGGGTAAACATTTCTTCAAATACTTAAAAATTATCCTGGACAAAATTAAAGATGAAGAACACTTTATTATTTCTAGTAACAAAGAAATTCTGGATTTTCTTAAAGATAACAACATTAATAAACTTAATACTTTTGATTTCGAAAATTTGTACACTAATCTACCTCATGAAAAATTAATAAAAGTCTGCACTTTTGTCTATGACGAATATTTAAATGAAGATATCATTCCTAAAAATAACTGGCTTGAGTTATGTAATTTTAATATTACTGAAAATTACGTTTTTAATGGTATTAACTTTTATAAACAGGTTAAGGGCATTCCAATGGGAACGGCTTTCTCAAGTGCTTTGGCTAATATTTTTCTACATTACTATGAGAAAAAAATAATTAAATATAATTTGATAAACGGGTGGAGATATATTGATGACCTACTTCTGATTGACTTCGACAATACTAATATTGTAACTAATTGCTATCCAAAAGATTTAATTCTAACAGAAACGAATAAAAATCAACTTGAAGCTACCTTTCTGGATTTAAAAATCGAAATTGATAATGATAAAACAATAGTTGGTATATATGATAAAATATATATATATGGACGAATTCAACTTCAAAATAACAAAACTATGTAACTACCATTCCAATCTAAACTCTAAAATTTTCAAAAATCTAATTTTCTCATAAGTTAACAGGATCAAAAAGGTTTGCAATAATAAAAACTCCTATATTGAAGCATCAAACAACCTCATTAATAATTTAATTAAAAATGAATTTCCCAAAAATTACTGTAATGTCAATTTTTTAATTAAACAAGGTATGGTTTGGGATTAATCCTTTGGCTTAAATAAAAAATAGAACTTTCCTTGCATATTTTATCACTCAATAGGTGGCGCTGCGAGCTTACAATTTTTACCTAAATTGCCGTTAGCTTTGTTTTTAATGGGCGGGAATCACAATCGATAGCTTGGGATTTTCTGGACTGTTGGAAGGTATGTTTTTTGCCTTTGCGTTATTTCTTGTGTGTTTAATTTGTCTGTTTATGGCATTTTGGTGTTTTTTGTTATTGTATTTTTACTTATTAGTGGTTTTTCTTCTAATTGGTTGTTTTGTATTTTCCTTTCTGTTAAAATGGTATATCTCTTAGGCCTAATTTCAGGGGATTTTCGGGTCACAAAGGAATCATTATTAGACGTAATGTCTGAATTTCCTTAACAGAAAAAATCCCTTTTTTGAATCCCTGCCTGAGGGTGACCCTTGAAAAAGTCTTCAGGCCGGATTCTTCCTTTTTTTAATATTTTTATTTGGTTTATTTGTTTTTCCATTTAACTTGATTTTTATACTTTTGTATATATATATATATATATATATATATATATATTAATATTTGAATGAATATTTAATTTCAATTTTTAAACTTCGCTTTTATTTCACCCCGGGAGGCAAAGTCTATGTACAAGCAAGAAGCGATCAGGTACGTCAATCTACATCACAACACAAGAATGAAAAGAGAAAAAAGCGACAGAAATAATTTTCCGAGTGGTATTAGACTATGAGATTCTGGTAGGGATTTTTTTTGCTTGTGTTGTTTTATGTAAGGAGAATATATGTATCTTTTAAAATAATTTGCTCAGCTTGACATATTTTTTATCCCTTCACTCGGAGCATGAGAACCACTGATTTAAGCATTTTTACAGAGCTTCTGTAGCATTAATTAAATAAAAAAGGTGGAATGAGATTAGGAAATAAAATATTAATATGGGCTAAATTAAAATATAACTTTGGAAATTAACTAGGATTTAAATTGGATTTTGAAATATCATTACATATAAACATGAATTATCTGCCTTTTAAAAGAACTTGAAAATAAGTAATAGGCAGTTCTACTACTTATTCATTCCAGAAACTTTTCCTTTTTGTCTTAGTTTTTCACAAGTAGGGAAAAAAATGTGATTAAAGGACAAAAATTAGATTTTATTATTTTTTTATGGGAAGATGATTTATATAGACAATATATTGAATGATATTGAATGATTATATTGTGCTTTTGCCCAAAGTCTTTGCTTATTTATTTATTATTAATTATTCATTTTAGGACTTATCCACAAGAAAAATATTTATAATATCAAAATCATGTATTATCAGAATAGGAAGATCACAAATTTATCAGATTTATCAAAACAATTTGTAATTTCATGACTATTTATACAAATTTTATCAGTAGCATTTCATTTTAAATTTGAGAAATGATAGATTCTCAATTTTCTTTACAACAATTAGCATTTAAACTCATCTTAAATTAATTTTCATCCAGAAGTATCACACAAAATTGCATTAAACTTAAGAAATAAATGGCTTCAAGAAATACCACTCTCTTTTAGGATATTGGAAAAATGCTGCAAAATATTACGCTCCAAGACGGACAAAAAATATTTTCAATAATTAAAATTAATGTCATTTTTTAATTTTTACTGTGGATGGCAATTAATTTTTTAAAAAATTATCATCAGACACCTATTTCATTTTTATTATAATTTATTTCAGTCAGGGCGCACAGATATATCTTGAATTTCAAAATTAACCGATGTATTAATTAGAAATGACAGACTTAATTATATGCACCAAATTTAATAAACTTTGCATAGCTTTAACATCCTAACAAACAAACTGAAACAACTAGTACTTTTAAAAGATGTAAAAGTACCTTATTGCTAAAATAGAATTTTTAAATTTTTTTCTATTTTTAGAATTAACCATAGAGTTGCAAATAAAAATAAAAATTTTAAAAATAATGGTAAAAATAGAAAAATCATATATTCTATAGTGCATACTATTCTTAGCAATTCCTTTCGCTCCATATAAAGAAATATTTTTCTTACTTTTGAAATATCATTAATTAAATACTTACAATATGCTTTCTTTTTCCAGCTGCTAGAAGTATCAAATCACCAGGTATGCAGCACAGTTTGCTACTGATTCTTTGTTGAACTTCAATACTTAAGTATTTTGAGACAGCTGAAGACCAAGAAAGATCTTCTTTCACAGATATATCTAAAAATGGCTGAAATTTTATTATTTCACTGATTAGAATGAATAGAAGATGGTATAGTAAATCAAACCAATAAAAATATAGAGAAAATTTCATTTTTTACTGACCGACATGAAATATATTTATCCTTTAAAGATAAATAGAATAGACTGAAGGTATCACAGAAAAAACAAACATTATTTTTTATTTAAAATCAACCACTTTTGGCAACTAGCTCGTTTACTCATCATAATAATTGTATAATATAATTAATTCAAGAATTTTAAATTAATTCAAATAAATTTAGTTACTTGGTAAATATATAGTTTTAACTGCTGCAGAAGAATAAGGAATGAATTTAAGACAAAAAAGTAGCAAAAGGAAATGCATAAAACTGAATTAAATTTTTATACACAAGTAATAAGAAAATGCACAGAATGTTGAGCAACTAATGTAATTACATCTTGTTCAGTACAGTGAATTTCTACTATACAGGAGAAATAGCTAATATTTCTTATTTTGATCACATACAATTTTAATTTAAACTGCAACTTCATACTTTTTTTTTAAGTAAATTAAAATCTATAAATAAAAATCTCAGAAAAAATTATCTGGCTATAAAAAGAAAAATATGATCAACATCATAATTAAAAAGTAAATCCATTAAAATAACACAGCAAATCTATCTAAAGAATAAATTTATTTCAAATAATGAAAAAAGAATAAAATAGATAAAAGAATTTGGAGAAGCAATGAAAATGCACTGCAACTAAAGGAGATTAATCAAAATAAAATTCTATATTTTTTAACAGAAGTGAAATATGTTCTAAAAGTTTTAACGGAACAAGAAAATTGGGTAAACTTTTAATACAATAATATATATTTTTGAAAGTTATTGCCAAAAAAGGGGGGGGGGGGAGTCAATACCAAATTTGGTAACAATAAAGTTCTCTTTCCTACACATACATTCATTACTAATAAATAGATAAGAGAAAGATCAAATGAAATATAAGAACAATAATAAGAATAACATATTCACAAAAATTTTTACATGTATTAATTCAATAAATTGAATATTCTTACCAATGAATCAGCAAGCATGTGGATTTCCTTCTTTTCACGATTTTTAATAAATTTCTGTAAAAAGTAATGAATTCCATTATATTATCCAAACTGCAAGGAAAGAAGGTTCATTAAATTCAGAAATATTTAATTCATTAATAAAAAATTTATTCATTAATTAATTTAATCGGAATTAATTTTAACAGAGAAATTCTATAAGAAAATGAATAAAAATATAACTATCCAAATAATTATGTGGCAGTGCCTAAACAAAACTTTCAAATTTGTCTGAAAATTAATAAAATTTATATTAATAATTAAAATAAGAAAATTTTAAATCACATTCACACCTAAATTAAAAAAAACTGTATCCATAGAATTTCCAATATGGATGGATATATGAAAATTAAAATTTTGAATGAAACTGTATTATGTATTTGCACTTCTAGTAGTTTAAAAAAAACTGTTATGTAAAATAATTTACAAAAATACAAATATTTTCATACAAAATTTTAATGAATTAATAGTATGTTGAAGAAATGCAACTAGCTACTAAATAACTGTCACACACACAAAAAAACATACTGCTATAATATTTTTCAGATTTATTGTATTTATTTAGATATCGAAATTTACTTATTTTTAATTTTTTTTAAAATCACTACTTTACAAAAAATACAAATATATCTTGTCAACTAAGATGATACTGTTAAAAATTATAAAGCAAATCGAAATATCTACATACAGTTCCATTGGGTACCACTAAACAAGAAGCGATGAAATCTGGATCATGTTTAGATTCTGAAGCTATTTTCAATTCAGAATTCTTCAATTCATCTGTTACATCCTGCAACTGAAAAAATAGCACATATACACAATAAATAAATAAATGCATCTAATTTACATAAATATTCATATCATAATGATAGCTCCATTTACTCAAATTATTTGGATATATTCTTATATATTAATACAAAATGGCAATTTAGTACTTTGTAGCACAATGAAGGAAAAAAAAAAAAGACTCAATTTTAACTATGGTGCATCCAAAGTTGGACATAATTCTAATTTATTTAATTCATTTCATTTTCAATTTTTGTATTTACATAGTTGCGAATAAATTATCAATCCCTCGATGAAAAATGTGCCAAATTTCATCCATTTAGCTCATTGTATTTTTGTGTTCCATTACAATCAGATGGACTCTTGGATCAAATTCTTGCCAAAGGTTTTCATTCAAAATTTGATAGAAACCTATAATTTTGGTGTAAATACCTCCTACATATATATTTAATTTTGCATCAGAGTTATAATCTTTACATATACACAGAAATAATTCTAAAAACAGCTGATTTAAAAAACTGCAGGAGATATAAATTGTGGAAATTCATCCAAGTCTTGAGCTTAAATCTTTAGACAGTTGTTATATTTTATTTTTGTGTTCAATATACACAAAAAGGTCTTTGAAAATTAGTTAAATAGAATATTAAGAATGTATTCATGATATTTTTTCATCTGTTTCTTTACAACCAATTTTCCAGTTTGAGAAGACATTTTTTTGGCAGCACTTATTTTGCAATTGATCAGACTACATTTTTAAGCTTTATATATCCAAATACTATTGTCATCAAAACTATTGTGATGGACATAACAATCAACTATGTTGTGGCAAAGCATATATTATCATGTGCACTTATAAATTCATTCAAGAACTTATCAGTGAATGTTTTATTCAGACTTCAGAACAATGATCATGTATAAAATTACTTGCTACAGAATACTGAACTTTTGAAAAGGGTGATTCATAACTTTTGAAGTGATAACTTATGCTAATAATAATAATAATAATAAAGAAGAAGGTATATTCAACCTGTCAATTTTAATGTCTTTAAAAGACCAGGAAAAATTATTTTTCAGAGAGAAACAGTGACTGCACACATAAAAAAAGGGAGGGGGTGTAACAGAATCCTTTATAAGGAAATGGAACAATTACATATAAACATTTATGTTGCTCTTTTTAACAAGCAATATTACCTTCATATCATAACGAAGATCTGGTTTATCAGTTCCATAATAATGCATAGCTTCTTCATACTTTATGCTCTTAAAAGGTATTTGAACCTCATCTTTTTCAACCGGCCAACTGTGTTTTATAAGCTGTTCTATTAAATTTTGAATATCTTTTGCAGATGTATAAGATAACTCTATGTCTACCTGAAAAAATTATTAATGAAATAAAATCCATAAGCATAGTTATCTGCATAAATTTTTAAATGCAGTTCAAAAAATAAAATTTGTAAGTTATGCAGTAGTAATTCAATATGAGTAAGGTCATTAAATATTCATGTGTTAAATAATAAAAATTGTTCAGCATTTAATACGAATCAAAAGAAATAAGAATGAAAAGTAAGATACATGAAAATTCTGACGAAATTCCGGAAATTTAGAAATTATAAGAAAATTATATATTAATGTTTCGTGAATTCATTAATGGATATATCAATACAATATGTAAAGTACTGGACTAAAACTTACTTGAGTAAATTCAGGTTGCCTATCAGCTTTTGTGCCTTCATTTCTGTAACAGCGGGCAATTTGGAAATACCTATCAAACAATCCAATCATCAGCAACTGTTTAAACTAAAAATTAAAGAAAAATTTTATTTGAAGGAAATAAATGTCACTTTCTAAATATCACAGGAATACATTTAAAAAATAATTATGCATAGAAATTGATAGCATGAAAAAAGTATACATTTTTAGTCAATAAATCAAAACCTATATTGATAAAATAGAATGTTTGCTTGTTTGACACCCTTTGATCCACACCCCTTGATGGAATGGAACACATTTTTGCATCATTAGCACCTATAAAGATTAACTACATTATTGATTATTTTTAAGACCTTTAAAAACGAATTAAATGGGTTAGAAGAATTTAAAATTTTTCTTCTATAACTTTAGAAAATATTATTGCATAAAAAATATTTTTACACTGTCTCATAATTTTTAAATTAGCCTTTCAGTGGAATAAATGTCATTTTTTATCACAATTTTAACTAATTTCAAAATTTTTATGTATTGACACTATTTAAGGTAAAGTTGAAAGTTCTAAAACATCTTACAGCATCGAATATAAGAATGCAGAAAGTGAAAAAAGTAAAATTATATACATTTTATTCTTTTATTTTATATACAAACATGATCAGAGTCTCATATATTATAAAATAAACTAAGTACTAAAAAATAACACTCAGCCATTTCTTAAAGCCAGTTGTTGAAAAAAAGACACATATTAATATTAAAATAATTTATAGCATAGACAGCACGTAACTGTATAGTCAAAAAGGCAAAATTAAATTTTGGATTTCTACATTAAACTGAGATTTTTTTTAAAAGATACCACTTTAAAAGCTACCACTGTTTGCAGAAGGCCAATTTCCTTCAAAGACAATCTTTAGAAACTGCCAATAATAATATTCAATTAAAATAAATCTATATGCACCAATTTTATTCTAAAAGGGGTATTCTCAATTAGTTTAAAGACCTATTAAAAGCAAGAGTTCTTTGCATCATAAAATTCAATGAAATATTGCAGCTTTAAGCTGCAACAGTCTGAAATTACCATAAAAGAAATGTTATAAATTATTCTTGGTTTTAGGAACATTTATTTATTTATTTGGCTTTTCAAAATAAATGTCTTTTATACTTTGATCAAGAATTCAAAAAGGTAAAAAGCATCATTAAATGAAAATCTTCCCATTTACATTTTATGTAAATGAATTCATTATTATGTAATCGATTTCCTGGATTTAAACTGAAGTCTTACATTATAGTCTAAAAAGAATTACCTGTTGTGGACTCTGGACTAAAGAATAGAATTTTCCTGGAAATTTAGTAGGCACAATGAATTCTTTTGCTCCCTAAATTAAAAATATTATGAATAATAAATAAATTAAATTAACAAGGTTTGTTGTAATCATGTTAATAAAATAAAATGGCATAGAAAAATAAATCTTATTTTACTTTTAAAATACAAAAAAAAACAAAAAAACATCTTTTACTGTTAATGATGATGATTTAATAATTTAAGGTGCATAAAATAAAAACCAAAATTTTATAAATTGCAAAATTTTAAAAACAAAGTAATTAAAAATCAATTAACTAAAAATGAATACAAGTAAATTTTCTATAAGATGAAACATACATGCATAATTTGCTCAATGCACAACAACAGCATTATGGAGTAAAATTCTTTTAGAAAAAAAATGTAAGAATGATTTAAAGATTTCAAACTAAAAATAAACAATAGGATTTCTAATGCAACAATTATTTGATTATTATTACAATATCCATTAAAACTATTTATTATTATATACTTTTTGTTACAACTGTTAAATATTGAATCTGCACTCTGATTTTCAGATGCAATTCTTCTTGAGGTTCTAAATTTTCTTTTGAAACCATGTCAGCTTTGTATATTAGTCAACTTCCAAGACTTAAAATTGTTCAATTCACAGTATTATAAACTTATGAAATTTATACAAATCATATAGCTATGTTTTATATATACAGACTAGAAAATAATGCAAATGCTTACTGGTAAAATTTGTAACTGTTTTCATTAATTAATTGAAGCATAAATTGATGCTAGAAAGTATTATAAGATTTTTCTTACAAACTTTTAAAACTTTCTAGAGTACTGATTTAAAACAAAGGAATTAAGAATTCTTACCCCTGGTGTTCTCTTGAAGAGAGTAGGTGTTTCAATATCAACAAAACCTATAAAAATAAACTTAATTATTACAATTTTTTAAAACAGCTTTTATCAAAGCAAAAGGGTAGATTTTTTTTTAATTTAAATTATTTTCTATTGTTTAGTCTTTAATTTATAATTCATCATTAAATGAAATCTTTTAATAAAACATGTGCCAGGTGGCCCCATTTACATAAAATTGGAATTCAATTAAATTAATCATTTAATTGATATTAAGTTCCAAAAAGGTTAAAATAATGCATTGCTATTGGAAATAAGAAAGAGTGAAAAATTTTAAAGCTCTCACATCAGAGAATGAATGAAAAATCAATTATAAAATATTCCTTTTAGCAAGATAAAACAAGTTTTTAAAAAGTTCATAAAAATGGAATAATATTCACACAAAGGATTTTAAGCAAAACTATTCATTATTTACCATGTTGATTGTGAAGAAACTCTCTCATTTTCATTAGTACACTGGAACGTATTCTTAAATTTTCTTGAAGTTTAGAAGAACGTAAACTTAAATATCTGTATTTGTAGTTAGTTGTTTCATTGATCTATTAAAAAAAGCATTTCATTTTAAGAATATAAAAAATATAAACATTAAAGAAAAATAAATACCATACATTCTATAAAAAGAAAGAAAAAAGAAAAAAATTAGATTAAATAAATAAAAGTATACATTTCAGAAATGAAATTATTTTTCAAATTTTCTTCAACTTTAATTCACAAATATTGTAAAGCTTAGTAAATGTTTCATTATAAACAAATAATTATTTCTTTTTAATTAAACACAAACAAAGAAAAGGCAGTGTCATTTTAAGTATTAATATTTCAATGGAAAGAAAATTTACTGAAGAAAGTCATATTTTAAATCATTTTAATTATTTGTTTCCAAATTGCTAATATTTAATAAAAACTTCTACCACTGTCTAAAAATATTAAGAATAATCAATAGAAAAAAAATAGCATTAAGCAGTCATTTTATAAATTATAGTCAATTTTTATAATTTAATTTTTTGAGAATGTTAAAGATCTGAATTTATATTCAATCTGAAATATTCTGAAATATATATATTCTGAAATTTTAAATTAAAGCTGGTTATGATAAAAAGATTTTATGTATTATAAAATTTTATACAAAGATTTTTATTATATTAAAAATATTTTATAACATGCACAGACATTTGTATGCATGATAAAAAGATGTATCTATTCACATGTATATTGCAAAAGTTAATTTTAAATATATTTTTACTTTCTCATATGTTATGCTTACACTATACAGCTATTCACAGATGATTTAATATGTTCAATCTTTGTCATGTTATAAGTGCTTCAAATTTTGTTCAAATATTGGAAGATATTAATGAATGTTTTATGAGAATTAATTAGATAATTAATTTTTTTAAATTAAAGTTACAAAAATGTTTTCATTTATGATAACATTAGGCAGTTTAATCACAATTTGCTAACAAATCCAGTTACAAAATACATATGCAAAAATAAAAAATTAGTATTCACCCTTTTCTACTGTTTGATTAAAATTGCATTCATATAGATTGATATGTTATTTAAATGTCAAGGCCTTCTTTATAGCATTTAATATATATATATATATATATATATATATATATATATATATATATA
>JAPMOR010020779.1:345927-417639 GCA_026543865.1 Argiope aurantia
TATATATATATATATATATATATATATATATATATATATATGGACAATGAAGACAGTAAACCAGTATAATAATAAAAACTATATGGATAAATATATAAGTTATAATATATCACATACCTTTTCCTGATCTTTAGAAGTGACTGGCAGTCTTGGAATGCTGGCATTAAGAAGTTTAATGTCCTTGGCTTCTACTTCAATTTCTCCTGTTGGTAGTCGCTAAATAGATTTAAAGAAATTTTGAATTTAAAGGAAATTGACAATATAGGACATAAGAATTATACAAGAATTGTTAAAATTTTATATGAATTTAATCTTAATTTATGGGATAAATAAATGATTTATCTCAAGGAACAAATTCAAGATATATTGATCAGCTATCTAATTCATACCAAGGGTTGATTGCGACCATACTGCAAAAATTTTAATCATTTTCATGGAAAAAAATCTATCAAATTTTAAATAATTTAAGATATTATTGATAATATTTTTCCAAATAATTTTTTTTTAGTTTCTCAACAATTATTAAGATAACTGCTTTTAACTCATTTTTATAGTGGTGAAAGTGCTACCACTATAAAAGCACTAATAATAATATTACATTATTTCCGTATTTATTTACTACTAATTTTCTATAAAACTGCTATAAATATTACTATTACAGCTACTTTTACTATCAACAGCTGAAAAATAATTCTCACAATTATTGATGTTGCTTTACTTTGTTAAAAAAATTTATAAAATCAGCATGACAATTAGATACAGACAATCACTTTTCCTGCAACTTTCAAAAATATTAACTTAAAATATAAAAACAGACCAATATTGGATATGAGGAATTGCTATTAGAAAGAATAAAGATGAGGGAATATAAAGGAGGTAGACTATTAACATGTTTTTCAATTATTTGTTCTCAAATTTTTTGCCAGTAATACATTGGAAGGATTTTTTTTAATTGTACCTTCAGTTTTGTTTAATGATATTAAATATTACTGAACAGTATCTAAGCTATATTTTTATCACAATATAGCCATATGACTAATCTCTGAATGATTATTTACTCTAAAGCAAAAATTAAGAAAAATTATGCATTTTAAAATTCAGAATTTCTAACTTCCAAAAAAGTGTTTAAAAAATAATAAATTCAATTTAAAAAATAAGGATTTTTTAAATATATTTGGAGAACTATTTCCTTAGTCAGAGTATGATTTAGTAAATGTGTTTTGCATTTAAAAGTGTATTTTTACATATTTCCTACATTATAGAAAAAAATCTATTCTCATTTCAAAAAAATTATCATGGAATAGAAAACCTACCATTTTTAAATAAACCAGAATATAAATAGGGTATGTAGATACATGTTATAAATTCGATTTATTGGCATCTTGAAAATTAACTCTTTTTAAAACTCTTCAATTTTTTTAAAAGTTAAAGTAGTTGTAACTTTATTTAAAGTCAAGCAAACTCTTACATTTCATAAGCTCTAACTCCTTCAGTATAAAACTTAAAATATGAATTTCAAGCTTATACATTTATAATGCCCATCAACTTTTTCATGCTCACCACTGAATATGTAATTATTCATGTTGCATTTTCTAAAATCTAATCAGAGTTTGTAATACCAAAGAATTATTTTAAACCAAAGAATTTCTCAATTTATATAATTGATTTTAAGAATGAAAAGAATCATTACTTGAATCAATGAATATGCAAAGATAACAATAAACCTATACCTATATTTTGGATTTCATAACAAATGCAAATCATTTAAGCAGTGTCTACATTCTATCACTACATTCCATTCCATCTCTAATAACATGCATAAAGATTTGCTAACAAAAATATAATCGCTTTAAATTTAAAAACAATTAATTTGGATTTTATTATATAATATCCACAAAGTTACTAAACATTATGACTTCTTAAATATAATGATAACAAAGATTATTTAAAATTGTGCAGAAGTAAGTCCTAAGCTTTTTTCCTTCATAAATGAAAGTTCAGTTGAACCATCAATATATTTTAAAGGTAAGTGCTATGATGATTATTTCAATTTTTTATTCTTTGGAAAAGGAATTTCAGGTTGATGTTACGCTAGAAAATTAATAATTCTTATGTGTATGCAGATGATTTGGGGAATGATGTTGATGTTTTGTGTGCCTTCTACAGCAATAATTTCTTAGTCCAGACACAACAAAGAAAATGAAATTTTATCTGTACCTTAAAGATTTAAATCAGTAAGTATTGGATATATATATATATATATATATATATATTAAGGGGTATAAGAAAAAAAAAGTTCATAGATTATAAAGAATTTTTGCAATATATTTAGCTATATGAATTATTCCTAAACCTTTAATAAAAGGATTTAAAGAAAATGTTCTGAAAAACTTATCATGCATTTTGGTCTAATAAGATAAATGAAAATTCACAATTTATCACAGCTGCTAGACTATAATTGTTCTATTGTGGTTATGTTATGCAAGAAAAAATGGGTAGGCCTGAATAAAAATAATTTGCTCTACCCATTTTCTCTTAATTTCTGAAAAACTATATTTCCTGAAAAAGTAGTATTGTGAGAATGTCTAGATATGTTCATCAAATTTGTAAATAAAAAAAGTCACATGCCAGATGGGTGAGTTTTAAAGAAAATCTCTGAAAAGTACTGGTAGGATTAAAAAAGAAAACCAAAAGCAAAAGAGATCAGTGACATCACAATGTCCATCTATTTCAGCTGGGGGCAGTGAAAAAGAGCACCTTTTGGAAATAGCAACAATGGAATTTTGATGGAAGAAAACATCTTTCTGCCTCCCCCTGCCCTTCTTCTAGTGTTGCAGAATCTGTAGCAGGAAGAGCAGGCTGTCCAATGTTTTTTTTTTTTTTTTGATAGAAGGATAGAGGCATAGAGTTTGAAACAAGAAAAGTAACCCAGCAACCATTAAGGTTTGGAGCCTTGCTTAAACATAATTTACAGAATATTTGTGGTAAAAAAGCTTTCTTACAGAGATCAACTCGGCTTCATATAGAGTGATTAATAACAGGAATGGATGAGTGTCTTGCTAATCTCATGGTAATATAGTGTTAAAGAAACATTTATATTTACCCATTTAAATACTAGAGCAAGGATATAGACATTTCATGATTTTTGAACAGAGGGAGGTTGCACCTTTATTTTGTCCCTTTAATAATCCAGATTGATTTACAATTTAATAGAGGTGATAGCCCCCACTTGCATGGATTGTGAGCTTTAGAGTTAAGAAAGTTTAAACTATATGATCAAACTAAATCTGTAGCTTTGTTCTGCATGAAATCACAATATCAGTGATATATTACATTTTGTTACAATATCACTAATAAAATGAGTATCTGAACAATATATTTGTTGCTAAACAAAATTTAAGAAAGATAATGTCTATATTTCACATAAATGGAAATTCTATACTTGAGAAAATCAAAAATTCAGAAATATGGCCATATATGGAATGCAATTGCTCCTGTACACATTAGTAGATGTTCCCCAACCACTATTTTTTAAAAACTATTCCAGGCCACAAAAATTTATTCAGGAAATTTAAAATATTAAATGCTATCGCATATCTTGTGCACTCTGTGTTACTTTTCTTGCGCATGAGGTGCTGAAGAAAATGTTGCTTTTTCATGAAAACTAAGAAATGTAAGAAAAACTCTATGTACAAAATTTAATACAGAGCTTATATTGGGAAACTGGTACTTCATGATAGCATTAAAAAAAATATCTCCAAACTTGTTTTACAACTGTACACTAAAAAGCTAATTTAAATATCAAGGATAAAAAAATATAAAATTCTTTTAAGATTGTAACAAATAACCAAAATATATACCTAAATGATGATACAAAATGCATACATAGATAAAATTACAAAATCCATGAAGGTATATTTACTTTATTAAAATCTTTTGGAGGTCGTTTTTTGACCATTCCTTTCACTTGAATTACAGATTCCAAAGGTAATGATTTCACAAACTTTTTGGACAAATTCTCCTAAACAGAAAAGTAACATTTTATTAGACATTTACATCACTTTAGAAATATATAATATTAATAATTGCAATCGAGGCAATATGTGTTGATCAAAATAAATAAATAACTTATATGTATGGTAATAAGAAAGCAAGAAAGAGATATTGTTTTTAGTTTTGATAACAAATATAAAAAAGAAGTGGAACCAAAAGCTATAAGCCTCTCAAATTCTTCAGTTAGCACACCAAGCCAGATGCAGCTGTTTTTTTCTTTTTCCCCATGACTTTCTCCACATAATGTGCAGGCAAGCTTATATATATAAATGGAAATGCATGTGATTTCAATTAAATTCTCATTTCTTAACACAAATTTTTATCTTTCACTTTTTTATATAGCACATGGCAATTATAGGAATATGGCTATGACAACTTTCAGTGAAAATGTTTTAAAATAACTTTATAAGAAATAAATATATGAGAAACAGACCACATATAAGAAAACAAAATAAGATATGCTTTTTTTCAAGTCTTTAATGGTTTAGCCAATGTTGTCATTTATTGTGATGATAGCATTGTAATCAGGAATATCAGACATTATAATTTCTCTCTTGAAGAGTTATCTTTTGTTATCTGTATATATATACTATCCTACAAAACTATATTTACAATCAATCTACAACATCACAGGTCCATATTATATGTAAATTCTACCCCCTAAAAATACAAAAACTTGAAAGAACAAATACATTAACTTTTATGTATTTGTGTAATATTGCTTGTATCAGTATTACTAGAATTATAATTAATTTTCTCACTTTTCAGAAATAACTTAAATGTTTTACTGGTGCTGAACTTATCACTGAAAGTCGCCATCTCATTGTCACTTGTGAAAAACTGAAAACATTAAAATGGCCACTATCTTAATATAGAATTTAAAAAAAACACACAAGCATATTCTTTTCATTCATGAAAAATTTGAAGAAAATCAAATAGTGCATTTGATTATGATTGCATAATAAGTGAATTTACAGACAAAGAAATGAAAAAGCAAGCAAATGATTGAAACAAGACTTCACATTACTCAGTCAAAAATTTTTCTAAGTATATAAATTTCAGAATTGCAGATATTTAAATTGAAAATAAAAGTTTTCTGAAACTAAACAGCATAGCTAAAAGGAAAAAAAAAAAATGTTTGGGATCTTAGTAGTAGGAAAAAAGAAGCAATTAAGTAAGTTCAAGAAGCTTAATAAAACTAATTTCTGAACATTACTATAGACCCGAGATTTATGACTTTTAACTTTTCTAATGCATAAATGCAAACTTTTCAAGTCAGTAAAATAAAAAACACATAGCAAAATAAATATTAAATTTTAATAAAAGGAAAAAGTTCCAAATAATATTCCATAACTGCGTGTGCTTCACATTTTTCTAATTATATTCTTTTTTTTGAAGTGGAAAAAATTTATTCTTATATCAAGAAATAAACAAATAAAAAAGATTCTTAAAAAATAAGATCAAGTAGTTATTGATATTGTTTACATAATAGTTGCATTAAATGCTAAGAAATTCAGATTTCTATCTCCTACTTTTTAGAAAGGCTTTTTTTTAACAAGTTGACAGTTTCAAGTTTGAATTTTATTCAAGAATTAATAATACAATAAGCAAAACAATATGAGATTACCATCTTGTTTGAAACTGAAATTAATTTTATATTAACTGAATCATAATGCACTTTCTCCAAAAAATTCATTAGAAATTTCATTAAAAATATTTTTCTTATTTTTTGTGAAATATGTATTTTATTATTCATACAGATTATTATTTAAAATGACAGCATACTATTTGGCAAAAGGAAAACGATAACATATTCGAATTTCATTATTCTTTCACTTTAAATAATTAGATTTTAAAATCAAAATTATAGCTTTTCTAACATTTATAATAAATAACTGAACTAAGAATTCTAAAAATAACCTATTTTAATATCACAAATTTAAAAAAAAACCCACCGTTTTTAAAAATGTATATTTCATAAGTAAAATTAATGCTTGTAACTCAAACATTATTTGAAGGGTATTCTTTTTTTTCTCATAATTTTTCATTTCAACAGAGTGGTAACATTTTTCACAGAGATAGGAATATCAAACTTTTTCCCACTTAAAAAAGGATTAATATGTGCAAAAAATTTGAGAAGTCCTATAAGAAGAAATTTAATTTTTTTTCAAGGGTCATGCTATCCGGGAGAGGGAACTAGCTCCCATATTAGAATGTTGAATCTCTTTGTTGACGCAAAAATATATTTTGTGAGAGAAGCTTTTTAGCAACTTTTGAATATTGGCAATTTTTTTTTTTATTTCACCAGAATTATAATGAGATTTACTGTGCACAAACGGATAGCTAAATCCTGGACACTTTTATGCATAAAAGGCTTCAACAGCTTTGAAAATTGAAGATATTATTACTTTCATTCAATTATACTGCAGCAAATCCCAAGATTAAAAAATTGAGCAGAAGATTAAGTAGCATATTTTTGCTAGGAAGCAAGGTGCATCTAAACCAAAACACATTGTTACAATTGCAACAACACATTTCTTGAGTTACTGATACATTTTACAAAATGAAAAGATTGATAATGCATTCTACCAAAATCCACACATCCATGGGAATGAATTTACAGCACATAGCAAATTGTTAAAATTTATATGCACAATTCAAAATAGTTTTCAAAGCCTCATGATCTAAGAAGAACAGAGTAGCAAATCAAAGAAATTAGATTTATATCACAAAGTAGAAGCGTTTGATTAATTGCATCCAAAGAAAAATAAATTAACTGTATTAATGTCATTAGGACCTATTATCATTATGAGTGAGTTCATCAAATTTCTCAATAAAACATAACAAGTTTGCCTTTTTGTGGTTATTATTATTTAATATCCGATATATTTATTACAATTTCATGCCCACAAAATTTGCTACTTAATAATGCTAATAATTTAACAAAACTTGCTACATAATTTAATGCCACATGCCATTTGGAATGCTCATAAAACTTCTCTATCTACAAGCAAATATATAAATTATATGCTTTTCTCAAATATATATAGCATATTCTTTAATATTCTTATATTTAAAACTCCTGTGAGAAATGTAGCAAGAAAGAATCTTATTTTAAAAAATTTGCTGAGATATACCATTAGTGTATGTTACCTTAATTGAACTCAAAGATTAATAATTTGATCAACAGATCTTATTTCCTTATTTTGTTAGAGTTTGTGTTAAATATAAAATAGTTTAATTAAAGATACAAAATTACGTGATTTGATGCTAACTTGATGATCAGTGATAAAAATTACTTATTTTGAAATGTAGTAAATATAACAATTTTAACAAAAAAAAAATGAATTAGATTATAATTAAAAATCTGATAAAAATTTCAGAACATAATCATTACATTTCTACTCTCAAACAGCAGATCATACTCTTCCATCAGGTAGACCGCAATCCCCTACCGGGTAGATTCTAATAGATATTTATCAAGCTCCCTTTCTTTCATTAAATTTACAAAAGAGAATTCTTTTTAGACATAAGTTATTTACAGTTACAAGCTAGCTCTTTGCTTTTATAGCACCTAACACGATCCAAAGTTTTCTAGAAAAATCTGAAGATCATGGTTTCTAATAGATAAATCAACATAATATTTACAAAACCTACTTTTTGTCAACACAGATGGGAAACAATGATCTACCATCCATTAAAAATATTAGTACATTTCTCTTGTTTACTATGAAACCAACAGTATAGAAAAATATTACAGATTCATATCAATGCTTATAAAGGAGTCAACTACTGATAAAGAGTTTGGTCTATTATATTATTTAATACAAAAAAAAAATTGTACACTAAAAAATAGTATAGCTCAATATTGAGCAGTATTTCATCTTATCTAGTGTGCACTGTAACTGTCTATAATTTTCTTCATTCTCTTGATGAAGAAAATATTATAAGCTGCTTCATTTATTTGGAAATAAAAATATGACCAATTCAAGCCAAGTATTTGGTTCTCTTTTCCTTTGCTTTCACATATTTGTGTTCAGTCAACATGATAAGTCTGCTCTTTTCCTCAGCTGATGTCCTAAATGTTTCAATTTGTTCAGAGTTTCTAGTGATAAGTTTTTATTTAATCCTCTTCATTAAAATTACATGTTACTTCTGATTTGAATCAATGAAATATATGTAACCACCTTCAATCATTTCAATAATTTGAAGAAAAATACCAAGCAAAAGTATTTTCAAGGAAACTTGTATATATCAGTTTTGTATAATTTAAAAATCACTCATCCATCCATATTTTGAGCCAAATAAAAATTATATTTAGTTTTTTAAATAATAAATAAACAATTTACTTACAATTTCATTAAAAATGATTTGGGTAAAACCATATTTATCACGAAGAATTATAAACTTATCACATCTTTCAAAAGTCGTCCATCCACATAATGTGACTTCTTCTCCAACATGACTTGCATTTAACTCGCCACATGTGTGTGTTCGATTTGTAAAACTATTTACATCTGGAATGAAAATAAAGCATTGAAAATTAATCCCAATTTTCTTATTCTTTGACAACATTTATATATCATTTTCATAAAATTGACTAGCAAAGTCAAAAAAAAAAAAAAAAAAAAAAAAAAAAAAAAAAATTCACTTTATTTTATTGCATTAAATTTTTTGGCTGAAATTCTTATATATTTATAAATGGATTAGAAGGAGGGTATTAGAGTAGGCAAATGTAGGGAAAACAAGCGGTTTCCTTTTTAAGAGGGAATTGGTCTCGGATATACTTAATATTATGATTAATGTAAATTTTAAAATAATTTTGATACATTTACTTTAATATGAAAGGAATAAATAAAAAAGGAGTACATGGAAAAATCTTTGCTAAAAACATCTACACAATAATATTTGATATATATGATTAGAGACATCACAAGTTAGAGACTGAAAGATTATTATGAAATGGGAATACAATATTAAAGTAATATAATTAATTATGTACATTACATAAATTGTACATAATTAATTATGCACTTAATTATAAAGTGATATAAGTACAAAAATAAACAACTTAATATAATAATTGAAATCTTACAATATTAACTTCAGCGAATAACTACATAGATAAGGGCATAGTAAAATTCAAACCTACAACTTTCTATTCTAAGTACAACTTCTGTCAGAAATTTTATTATACTTCTTAAGAATTAACTGAATCTGAAAACTGTATAATTCAAAATATACTAATAAGCATACAATTTCAATACTCTATAAAATTTTGCTGTTGAAAAAGTTGTATCAGAAGCAGAAAATTCTAACAATTATTAATAGCATTGTTAAAATTATAGATATAATTACAACTTGTATTATTGCAGTAAAAAATTTAAAAAATCTGTTTAATTTAATAATAAAAACAATAAAGTTAACAATTTTTAAGTTACGTATGAAAACTAATAATTAAACAAGTAAAAATTTAAAGCAAAATAAAAAAATTACCATTTTTATGGACTATTACAAGGATTTGCGTAAGTTTTAGTTTTTCAGAAATGAGTAGTTAGTAGCAAAATATAGTGAGCACTGACTAAACACTTAATGACTTCAAATTAAAATTATTCATACTGCAAAAAAAAAAAATTCTAGTAATGAAAAATAATATTAAATTATGAATTATAATTCCATTATGTATTTTACAAAAGAATAATTCAGATAAAAAAAGTAATGAGTACTAATATTGAATCAATCATTATTTTATTCCTAAATTTCATTTAATGCTATACTTCTGTGAAAAGCATCGATATCATAATAAACTTTTCATTAAAACATTTCGCCACATTAAAGCTAATTTATTTCAATGATCTTTTAAAGAACATTAAAAATAAATATTCATATTTTAGGAGGATCAGTTTTACGCAGCTCGATGTAACAGTAAAATAATATAGTAAATAAAATGTGATAAAGGAAACAGTTTTTAAATTTTAAATATAACTTACTCGAACACATACGACGACAGAAATTTACAAGGAATGGATTTTGTAAACAGGAACGAAAAGGTGCTAGATTCATAATAGTTATATTTAAATTTTAGTAGTCAGAATATTTAAAAATATGGCATATAGCAATAACAGTTTCCAATGTTACTATACAAGCAATAAATAATTAAAATAAATAAAGGGATTTACAATTCGATTTACAAACACAAACATGTGCAAGTCAAAACATTCATTCATGTTTGATTGCTTGATTGAATGGTAGAGCCACAGAGAATCTCCTTCTCTGTGGGTAGAGCAATCGAAAATCAGTGAATTTGAGGTATGTCACTCGCACTGGTACGAACTACGAACTGTGGATCCGAATCTGTGAAATAAAGCACTGACTGGAAACGGCTCCGATTTAAGTGTCTTTTCCATGGAAAGAGTGCATTTTTATTAACTCGAGCTCATTAATAGTGAAAAATTATTTGTTATAATTTTACGTAACCGTATTACAATAAAAAATTAAGGAAAACAGAGGACGATTCCTTAAATACATAAGCAAAAAGTAGAAAGCAAGTGTTAGGTTATTGAATGCATAGGTAGACGATCCAAAATTTCAAAAAAATTAAAATAGCACGAATAAGAATATAAAGGAAAATTTCTACCAAAAACGCCCTCTCTGTGAGAGCACTAAAAGAAAATACGAAGTGATGAAAACCGGCCAATGGGATAAATGTTTTACGAATGCTATGAAGTTCTGTAAAAAGAGTTTCTATAAACATTGAATAAATTCTTTTTCAATTTCTGATATCTTAAAAATTGAGAAAATGTATAAAAATCCAATTCTTATGGGGTTTTGTTGTGATTGGAGAGTTATGTTGTTCTTTAATTAATTCAGCATAATACTGATAGTTAACATTTTTTTGAAATGAAAATATTTGTGAATACGGATAGGAGAAAAGAATCTTCACCTTGTGATTTCACGTTTTAATACAACATTTATCGGATACTGAAAGAGTTTACAGTTTCCTTTCAATATAATAGATCATTGTTTGAATCAATTTAGTGAATCTTAACTTAAACTATACCTATAAATAAATAAATTCTGAGTAGTATGCTAATAGTGTACGATATTAATCCCCTATTAGCACAAAATGTCTGGCAACACTGTTACGATCTCTACACGATATTGGCTACCATTTAGAATGTAAGAAAATGTGGGCACATCATATAATATTTTGTACTAAAAGGATCGTATCAAAATCCTTTGCTTAGTTTGTTTAAAAATCATACAAAAAAGAACAAGCTTGATTTCGCGGAACCAGTTTCAACAAAAAGCAGCTATTTAGATTATTTTTACAAGAAGGTCGAAAATCGGGGAAATGAATACCTAAATCTGCCTTATGCGAGGCAAATTTCTACAATCTAATCTTTCATAAAATCATTTTAGAAAAATAAATAGTTTTTCTCCGTTCCCTGAAAGGAAAAACCTTGCTGAAAATGTTGTGACGCAAGTCACGCTATTTTGTGAACATTCGAGAATTTGTGCACAATTTTATTGAACTCAATAAGCTCAAACCAATTTCAATAAATCGATACAAACAGACGATTTGGATTGGTTGATGTCCTTTCTTAAATACACTCAGCCCATATCAAGCATAAACTACATCGATGATTTTAACTCGGAGAAACGCAATTTTTGAAAAGTACAAATAATCAGAAAACGAATCCACAATGCAACGAAACCGAAAAACAAGATGCAGCAGCCTGCGAAAGTTTTGGTGCAAAGAGGACAAAACAGTTCTACTCCTTAGAATCCTGGGAAACTGTAAACAATGCTGAAGTAATTTCAGTGTTGCAGTAATCTAAGCTTTGAAAATTAAATAGATAGCAATGAGTTTATTACTAAATTTTCCTGGTGAAATTGGTGCGAATGTGAAAGTTGTGCGAACTTTAACTGTTAAATTCATTTAATAATATTCATTATTTTGGAAAGATTTTCACAATTTCAGTAAAATAAGTGAATTTCGGAACAAATTTGATTAATATTTAGATTTATGTTTATAGACTTCATAAGAAACAGTGCTTTTATTTCTGATTTATAAAATTTCATCTCAAAGCCATTTCTGCAGAATTCCCTCACTCAGAGTGAGGAATTATTCGGGACAAGGCAAATGAACTTTTTAGAAGACTGATTATTAAAGAGAAAGCAAACTGTTTGACAAAAATGAACTGCTCTTACTTCGCATTTAATGAATATTGAACATTTGTCAATATTCATTAAGAATTCAATATTGAATACTAAAGAATTAAGATTCAATATTGAATACTAAATATACAAATACAAAACTTCCTTAGGTGTGTAGAATACCTCCACTTTTTCCTAAAGTTAATGTATCGGGAACTGAAGATGAAAGTTCGTGGAATCACTCTACATTGAAATATGAAATAAGTTCAGATTAAACGGCGCAATTATGTATAATTCAAATTTGCTAGCTAAAAATAATTGGATTGCATCGGAATCCTCAGGCTCAATTTCTCATAAAGCAATATTGAGGAGTGAGATAATATATAAATATCAACTAATAATAAACATGAATTCTAAGGATATAATATTTATATTTATGTAGCTTAAAAAATATGGAGGGTCAACTTTTGAGAAATGTTGCATTCTAGCTTTATAGAAATCAAGATCACTCCAATATAGCCAACGTGGATGCATAAATCTAATGAAGAAAATGGAAAAACATATACGCAGATGCACAGATATATTTATTACAGATGATGACAAACATTAAAAAACACTTTTAGTCATATATAAATATATATATGTGTAAAAATTTCATTTGATAATAAACATGCATGAAATGTTATATAAATGTGTTGATTTCTAAGAACATTATATTAGCATATTTAAAGAAAATTCTCTCAGAAAAAATTAGTTTTAATATTAATTAGCAAAAGCAGGCATCGATTTTCTTTAATCAATTTTATTTACATTCACATTAACCGTTTTTAGGAGCAATGATTTCCAACCAAACATATATATATATATACAGGGTGTTTATTTAGTCCCGGACCTATTTTGATGTTTAATGACTCATAAAATAATGAAGATATAAACAAACTTATGACATTTATTGATGGAATAACTCATATATTTTCCTTTTCAGGTTTGAATGTTTTTACTTTTGTAAATATCGTCTGCGAGTGTGGTTAATTTCAGATAATTTCATTTTCCAGTCTAAATATCTGTACTTTTCTAAATATCGTCTGCTTATTAATTGCATTTTTCTTTCTTTTGTTTTTGGCAACTATTGAAATGTTATGTTTACTTTTGATGTGTTTGTTCTATGTAGTACTTTTGTATGAGATGTTTTATTCGAGCGGATATTAAGGAGAATGCATACACCACAAGAGAAAGCACAGATTTTATGGTGGTTCATAGAAACGAAATCGATAGTACAAGCACAGAGAAATTTCAGAATTTACCAAAAAGATCCTCCATCCCAAAACAGCATCTTGCGGTGGAAAAAGAATTTTCTAGAAATTGGAAGTATCGCAGATAAGAAACGTTCCGGACGTCCTTGCACAAGTGATTTTGATGTTGAGTGTGTCAGAGAGACATTTTTACACAATCCTAGAATATCTGTGAGATCAGCGGTTCACATTCATTGACAAGGGTCATGAAACTTTTTTATTTAACCATTTATGTTATTAATTTTAATCTATCTTTATTATTTTATGAGTTATTAAACATCAAAATGGGTCCGGGATTAAATAAACACCCTGTATATTCTTTCTTAGGCAAGTAACAGTTTTATGGTGATCTATTAATGAAAAAAAAAAAAACTGATTCCAACAAATGACAGTAAGTGTTCTAATCATTGTTTCTTGCGAATTTATACACCAAATAAATTTCGTTTTTGCGTTGAATTTTTTAAATTTGATTTCTTTTTTCAAAACATCAAACCAATATAATGATTTGGACTTGATTT
The DNA here is from genome assembly GCA_026543865.1 of Argiope aurantia. NCBI lineage: Eukaryota > Metazoa > Arthropoda > Arachnida > Araneae > Araneidae > Argiope > Argiope aurantia. The sequence continues at coordinate 359,951 of JAPMOR010020779.1, forward strand.
GTCCATTTTTATTTCTTTTTTAAAACTTACTCTTAATTATGTAGAAGTGATAACACATAAACAAATCAGTGGGAGTGATACCCTCAAAACTTTCTCACATACGTTGCAATAAATTTTTTATTATCCCCCCCCCCCACACACACACTTAAAACTGTGGACCATGTGTAAGACCCGAATACTTTGCGTAGTATTAGAAAACGGTAGTTTCGAGACCTTTGGTGGGGATTTAGCATTTTTACTGAATCCATCGTGAGAATATTATTTTGGATACCTTTTTTCCCGATCGACTGACACCAAAATTTGACATGGAATTAGTTTTAATCACAAGATCGCAAACTAAATTTCATTTATTTAAGTCATTGCGCTTACATGCATGCAAAAGTAAAGGCAGACAGACGGTTGAGCTTTCAACAGATATGATTCAAAATTTAATAAATATCCATATTCTAGATGCTTAATCTGTGAACCAAATTTAATCTATTTTGCTCTTTGCGTGTTTACTTGTATTTGAACATCCAGATTTCCTGCGATTGAATTCCGTTTCAATTTTTAAATAAATCTACAAATTGGTCATAAATCCATATACTAAATTCTATCCGTCTGGTTCAATTCATTTTCAGTTCTCGTGTTCACAGGCAGGCAGATTGAGAGATAAACAAACATAAAGCCAAAATGTTTTTCGGACTTAGGAAGGTAAAAAGCATAGATATTCATCAGAGTCTTGAGTTCGAATTTTTGATGATTACGACATTTTCACGATACTTCGTATATGAGAAAGTGGGGGGGGGGAGGAAGAAAGAAAGGGAGGGAGAAGGAGTGCCTTTAATATTATTGAAAAGTATGTGAAAATCAATTCAGTAATTAAAATTATTTTTAAAAATTTAAAATAAATATATATTTTTTTAATATATTTAAAAATTTATTAAAGAGAAAAATGTTATACAAGAGGAAATTGGAATCACTGAAAGCTTTTCTTTTTCTTTTTAAGTGATATAAAAGTAATCTCTGCTCTGTAATAGGCTCAGGAATTATTAAGGAAACATGTAAAAATTGGTTAATTTTTAATTAAAGATCCATTTTAAAATTCTGCAAAATTATTTTTTGTAATTACCTAATAATAATTAATGGTTCTTAATAAGTAATAGTTCTAAGAAATTACCTTGTAGAATGATATGACCGATTTTTTTTCCTATCATGCATGTCACAATATACAATTTGCACATAACATTTTATAACCATTATTATGTTAAAAAAGATTTTTCCCCCTCTGATTTACAAAAATATAAAAAGTCACCCAGGGAGGGATCATAAAATTTTTCCAAAGATAGCTAAAACAGATATTTCTTTGTATACAAGAAGCTGAGAATGAATATATATACATATTATAGAGAGAGAGGGATTAATCATAATCAGTGTAAATACCTTTGACATAAATAAATATTTGGCACACACAATTCAAGTAATATCACAATAGTTTCCATTAAAGGAATTAATCACTTACTTCAATGAAATCTCCATATAAAAGATACTATTTTAATAATCCTGCTTCTAATACATTCATCTAATTAAAACTTATCTAGGGCAATTCTTCCAAACAAACTATGTAAAAAAATCCCAATAAAGTTTTCTCACACACACATAAAAGCAATACATCTACAAAAGAAACTACTCTAATTGATAAATGTTATTGAATTATATTCTTAGTATCAAAGTAATACTGATTTATTGTATGATACATTTTCATTTAAAAATTAAACATCAATTATTTTTCTAAATAACAAAAGAATAATTAAGATCAAAACAATTTATACATTTAATAAAGAAAACCAGTCACTCAGCCCTTTGCACAATGCCAATCATAGCCAATTTTTATTCATATGAAGTTCTTGAATACCTTCCATGATCCCAAGATTATGAGAGATATTGCAGAATGAAATTTTGTTACAACTATATCAACCTTAATAACTGGATACTTTTACCAAATTTATTTGCCAATTATTTTCCCACATTTGTATGCATAAAGAATCAATTGGAATGCTTTGTTTATTTAATATAATATAAAGTCATTCGGTGTGATATGCATTTATTAACACTGACTGATAATAAAGGAATACTGTTAATATTATGAACGAACAACAAATCATGCACCGTCACTGAATTAAAGATAACATAAGTTTTCTAACATCAGTAACAAATGAATATCATGCAAACACAAACCACCTGCACACAACAAGGTCTAAAGCTAAAAAAGACCAGAGAAGAAGGAGAACCATCTACATCCAATTCCCTATCGAATACTGTAGACAGGACATGACATATTAAACATAACATACACAATACATTTGTTAACAGAAATAAAATTTATTTACAAAACCAATTTTTAAAAATTCCAGCTTCTTAGCGAGGAAAGGTAATATTTTTATTTATGTTTAGAAAAGTGGCTTCTTGCCAGCTGTTTATCTAAAACTCTGGCAAAACAGTTCTTTTACTCCAGTTATTACAAATTTTTAGCATACCAAATTTCAGCTGGAATCACTTTTCTAATATTGACTAGAGAACATACAATGGCATAAATTACAATGAACATCAATTATAAGAGTAACAATAAACCAGCACCAAATTCAACAGCACACACATCAAACACTATCGAGGAAAAAGTTCCCAACAACAAAGACATAGAGACAATCATTACAGAAGCTTAATTAACTTTAAATTTTATACACAAATTTACCATAAATATCATAAAGGCATCAGATATAAAGTTTTATATAATTAATCTAATTTTAGACTACATGAAAGGTATTAAAGCAGAATTTAAAAAAGTACCCTAAATTTGCAAAAAACTTTTAGTATATCACTGTTTATGATTCACCAATATTTAATTTTAAAAAGAAGCTGTATGCAATTTTGGATTAAATAGTTTGGCACATTTGGATTCACTTTTAACTAGTATCATGCAAATAGCAAAGCACCTCATACTCATCTATCAATTCAACACCAGCTTTTATATACAAAGATTTGGTGCCAATATTTGGCTACTATTTATACAACATACTATCTAGTATGACGACAATATTAATATGGACTTAAATCAATCATATACTTTTCTTGCCACTTTCCAGAATTTATGAAATTTATCTTTCCCATGATTCTTTACAACTTTTCTCATTTTTAACATAGAAAGTTCAATGAGTGACAAATAAAATTGTCTTTTCTACACTGTCTTAATTTTCAGAAGAGAAACAATGTACTCAATGGACCATATTGGAGAATTGAGTATAATGTGCTCAATGATGCTAAGTTGCAACTTTAAGACAATTTGTACAGCCAAATATGTTCATCTTAATGTTTTTAATTTCTTATTATAACAGTTAGTTTCGGTAGAATTTTTTCCACCTTGGTGAGAAATCCGATTCTCCTGTTTTACCACTGAGCATTTCGAGTTCCCTCCAAATATAGAATGTTCCAATCTTGACCATTCTTATGATTTAGGATTGATCTTTTTTAAAAACATAAGAAGGAATGAAAGCATTTACACAGCTCAACATTCAAGTTTCAAATATTAAGATGCAAACATAAACTGACTACTTACAAGCTTCAATATTAACAATAACAGAAGAAAAAAATTATCACATTAACACTCATTTATAAATTATAAATAAAACATCCAAGTCATTTTCAATTACAGTTCTATAACTGTTTATGGAATGTTGAAAAGTCTTTTAATACCTACACTTTTTCTAATCATTAAAACAACTGATATGCCCTGTAACACACCAAGACATGAACTGGTTCATCTAGTTCTTTGTCGATGTTTCCTCCATGCACATGTCAATAACACAATGACATACACTATAAAAGCAAATGAATAAAAAAAAAGTTGGCACTGAACAGAAAGAGATGTCAGAATTAGAAATCTGTCCCATTTAGCAGTTCCTGTCATTTCAGACAGGTATATCCTAAGCGCCTGTAACAAATAAATAAACATTTCTGTATTATTCTAATGAGCAGTAAGAAATAGAATTATATGATGTTTAGGTATGGATGCAGGATTTATAAAGTTATCTTGATGTTAAATTAATTATAGGAAAATATAATATTGTATTTTTGAAAATATTTTACTTCAGGACCTTAATATATTAGTTGCAACAAAATTCAATAACATATGTTTAAGTAATGTACAGCATTAATTTGTCTTTACAATTAATTATTTTATCAGCGAGTATCCTTTTTCATTAAATGAATCAGAAAGTTTTGGTTGATAGCTTGAATGCATAACAATTCAAATAATACAACATGTAATATATGCAAACAAGTTAATAACTATGATCTTATTTTACTTCACCGCTCGAGATATTCACCCATTCGATATTTTCTCTAAAACAAAGAGTTACAAGCTTTTGGAAACTTTCAAATTCAAGGAAATTACAAGCAAAATCTATGAAAATAAACAGATGTCCACACAATGCCTTTTTTTCCCCTCAATCTTTAAATTCTGAAATTGTTTGACATATGTGACAGACGCCTAAAAATCCGAAAGCAGCAAACATAGTGATTGATTGATTGGATGGCATTTGTAGGCTGGCCGATCTCTAGAAAGTGTCAGTTTCTAGAATTTTTAGTTGCAATGGCTGACATTCTCACATTCGTAAATGTTTTATTTAATAAATGTTTAAAAAATCAAATTTTGAAGGAAAAATATGGAGATTTTGCTTATTTCCAAAGATTTTACTTGTGAGTTTCATGAATCTGAAAAATGCGAAGGTTCTAACCTGATTTGTTTAAAAGAAAATATTGGATAGATGAATACGTTGAACAATGAAGAATTTTTTGGTCTTACTTATTAATTTCTTTTCACTTTTAATTTCAATTTATTTTTACATATTGGATTATTCGATCGATTACATTTATTTAAAAGATATGTTATTAATAATATTTTACTGACAGCTCTTGAATAAATAATATCTTTTTTCTTTTTATCTGTTTGGTAATGATTCTGATATCCGGAATTTCTTCAAGTTCTTCGCTGAACATGATATACTTTTCATTGAATCTTGCTTGATATGGGGAACTATAACTACCGATTCAATCAAATGAAGTGTCAGCTATGTTTTACAACTGATTTTGCAATATAAATAATCTTTTGAATACAAAAAAGCAATATTACACAAGTTAGTTTTGTAATATTAAAACAGTGTAACATGTAAGATTTTTGTTATTTTGATGAATATTGGGCACCAATAATATATAATATAGTTACTAATACAATTTTCCTAGTATTCAAAAAATATTTCTCAATACTAAATATTCCCAAAATTAATTCGAATTACCTTTCAGAATATGTTGTTTATAAAAGAAATCGCTATATCGCTAATGCTTTGGCACATCACCTAAATATTTTTAACCTAACCTTCTATATTTTGATTTTTTTCCCCTTATGAGTCCGAGACCTTTCTATTTGCTAACAGCTGACGAAAGTCTCAAATAGCTCACAATATCGTAAACTTTGGGCAAACAGTATTGTATGATATTGTTTTAGAATATTGAAACATTGTAAAATGTAATGCTTTAGTTATATTGTTTAATATTAGGTTACGATATTACATAATATAGTTTTCCCAGCATTCCTTAAATTACCTAATAATATAACACCTAAATACCTTTAAATACCTAACGCAATAAATATTATTAAAATTATAATTATTTATTCAAGTTTGAAAAAAGAAACCACTTGCCGTCTTTTAGCGCAGCTCCCCATAATTAATTAACTTTATTCTGTTCTGTTACTTGTATCTCCAGATTCGAACATTGGCCAATTTGTTTACGTGCGTACGAGCGATAACTTATCAAATGAAACAAAGAGGCTTTCAGATGCGATGTTTGATATTTCGCTCGATGTGGATATGCATTTCGATATTTAATTTTAGATTGCTCTTTTAATTTAATAACTATTTTAATACTTCGAGTTAACAATATGACTTGAAGTCATAGCGGAACGATTTCTTTAGTAACTAAGATTTTCTTTAAGAAGAGATTATGGAAGTAAGGTTCAAATCAAAAAAAAATTTTAATTTGTGGAAAATTAAGTATTATTATTATTATTTCGAAGTCATTTATCTAAAATGTAAAACTATCAATTTCTTAAAGTTTATGGAAATTAAAATTTCAATATTAAAGAAAAAATAAAACAAAATTTTCTATAAAATAAAAGCTTCTGAACAAAATTTTTGATAGGTTGTTTAACCCTCTCACTTCCAATGAGGTGGTTTGGGACACTTTGAGAATTTTGACTTAACATCCACGATGGCCGGTTCCAGGATCTTGCTTTCTTTTTAGGAGAGGTCTATATGAAAATTGGCCACTGTGTTCACACCCTAGGGAGGTCTATATTAACTCTGTCTGTTGTGGCTTTTCACAGCCCACTCCTATGTACTTTAAGGAGGTGGGGATCGAGGAAGTATTCACTAAATAGGTTGTTTGGGTAATTTTATGTTTTCAAAGGATATATTATTAGTGCAAAATAGGAAAAATTGTATGACTATTTACTAAAAGAAATATTTCTCATTTGAGAACTCTTTTAACTATGAATAATATATAAGGATAGAGACATGTTCTTTATTTTTCGGATAAATACCAGATAATCTCTTCAATATTAAGGCTATTATAATAATATAAAACCAAACTACTGAATTATCTTTACAGCAAATTCACAAGACAATTTACTCACGAAATGTATAGCGAATCTTATTATTGTGCAAGCAAGTCATTTCGCACTTCCAACGTCTTATTCTATCATTAAAGGGCTGCCTGAAATTTTGATGTTAAGTATAAACTACCATTTTAAAATAAAGAAATTTCATTGATAATATTTGATTAAAAATCTTGAAATATTGAAAGACTTAAAAATCTTTAGACTGCAGCGTTTTTTGTTTCCTCCATGGACTGAAGTCGGCCATGCAAATACTGAATTCTTCGTTCAAATGTCATTCTTAAAATTTCCATCCCGAATTGTTATTTTTTACTTTACATAGCAGTTTTTTCAGTTTTCAGAGTAATTATTGTTTTTAATAATTTATTATTTCCTCATTACGAGTAAAAGAAAGTATGAATTCACTAAAGAAGAAATAAAAGCAATTTCATTTACTTCCGATGAAAGTGATTATAATCTGTTAAAAAAAGATGGTTGAATGAAAAAAATATTTTATTTAATCCTTCATTCGTTCTTTGCAAAAAATCAAGAGATGAAAATATTGAGGATCAGGAGAGAAAGGGACGAGGAATCAATATATAATGTCTCCAGCTATTTTAATTCTCAACACATTCTTGGGCAGAATGTGTTGAGAATTGTTGTATTGATATTATGGAGCCTCAAAAATCTCGTGACTCTTAAACATAATTTATCTTTCAGATCTAGAGCAGGAAATTATTGCTTTTCACGAATAGGCGTGAAAAAATTCGTGAAAACACAAACAAATACGCGGAGTTTGTGAAATCTTAAGCATTTAATGATTAGGAGCCGACAAATAAAAAATAAATGGCCATGGAAACCAGCCATGGACATACGTGTTATATGGCGTATTATCTACAACTAACAAAAGATTGTTTTAGTAACATTTTAAAAGCTTTGTAAAAATTTGAAAATAAAAGATATTTCCCATGCATATATTCGTCCTAATTTTTATTTCAATGATCTAAAAATAAGTTACCTTGAATTGATATCGTAACTATTAACCTTTGAATAAAATTTTAAGGAATTCTGATGATAATTCCGAGATTTACAAGGTTTTGAAAAATAAAGCTTCCAATATTAAATGAATCCTGTGAACTTTCGGCGATATCTCGGAATTTATTATATATTTCTTAACATTTTTTTCACTAACCTAATGTAGATTGTCATATTTCATAAAGTCATGAAATAAATGCATTAATAACACAAATTTAATATTTTTGTGAATTTTAAAAAGCGAATTAAGGGGAAAATGACTTATAACATAGTAAAATTTTTAATTGGGAGCAAGCTGACATGATAAACTGCAGGCAGAAGAAAAACTGTTCTCTTACCTCAAATAATATTCAAAATATTCACATAAAGTGTAAAATTCTAACAGTCGATTTTCAAAGAGCACTTTTTGAGAGACCGTATATTAAATTTAATTGTATTAATAGATCCAATTTTTACAAAGCACGAACTTTAACGGCTATTAAATTATCGCAATTAATCATATATTAAATTTATTTTCACATCAGAAGATTTTAATTTTACATGAATTCTGCTTTCTTTAAAAAATTGTATGTATATGAAATATATGCACTGTATATGAAATTAGATTGCAGAACAGATTGACAATTGGAATGCTTAATTAATTTTTACTCTTTACCAGCAGTTACTGTTTGCAAGTAAAACAAGATCCAAGGAAAAATATTTCTTACCATTCAGAAAATTAATTAACGCAAAATAAGGAAATTAATTAGCATTTATTATTTATATACTCATTGTTAAGTATTCATTCATAAATTTCTTTAATTAGATGGAGAATATTTTAAAAATATCCTCAAAATCATTTCCTCAGAGTCATAAAATAATTTCTTATTTAAACTGCATTTATAACAAAACATTGTTTTCCAGCCTCTAGTTCGAGATACTGTAGTGTGATAATGTGCTTGGCTCAATTCGTTTATATTTATTTATCTTGATTACGTCAGCCGTTGCATAATAGAAAGAATGTTCATCACTCAGTTATTATAGTAATTTGCAGTCATAAGCTTAATAAATCTTTAATCCGATAATAGTTGTTTCCGCTTGAAAATAAATGTCCAATTTTTTAATAAACGCCCATGTTTTCATTGGCTTAAAATGACTTTGCAGAATTCACATTTCCCCAATCAGCAACTTTTTAAAGGAAAAAATGGGTTAAACAACATATTTCATTCGTTATAAAAATTTAAATGCATGTGAATTCCTTATGACAGGATCCACTAAAAAGTACTGATTGATAGATTGATTTTAAAAGTAATACGAAAAAATATGAAAAAAAGTCTTATTTTTCTACTAACAAGTTGAGATTTATTTAATGTACTGTCCTCGGAGTGTTGACTCTTTCTGGGCGGAGTTTTCAGAAAACAAAATTAAGTATCTCTGAGGGGGAACTGCTATAAGTTTCAGAGCAAAATTCGATACATTTACATAAAAAGATTTGCTGAATCGATTTATTAATAAATATCAAAGTTACAGAGGTATTTCTTTTTGTTGTTGTTGTTAACGACTGTACCTGTGTCAATTTTCAATACCTTTAGAATATAATATTATTTATATGGTATTCACTATTCATCAGCATTCATAATATTGTTCAGTATTTCTGAATATTGTACAATCTTGGTCGCATCGATTTAAAAAAAGGAATTGTTGCTTGAAATAATTTTTCAAAATTTTATTAAATATATTATTAACACTTGCGTCCAAAGCCGAAATGAGGTCAATATATCTGACTTTAAAATCATTTGACATTCATTAGTTTATGCTTTCTGAAGTTACATGTGCATCGGTGGATCTGTCATGAACATCTTCTGCCAATATTTTTTAGTTATTTTTTGTCGTGAATTATTTTATATTTTCTAATCTTCCATTCATTTTATCGCATTTAATAGTTTTCGTTTAACCATATAAATCTATTTTTCTTATAATATACAGCTATATTTTTTAACCCCTTTTTTTTCTGTGGTAAAATAGAATTTACTGTTGTGGAAGCAATTTGCTTTTAAAAATAAGTTTGAAACTCAGTGGCTCTTAAGTACTTTCTTTATTTTTCTCAGAATAAGTTCAGTTATGAAAGTATTTTTCTCTAAGAGAATGATCTTCAGCAACAGCGGTTATTATTTTTTCAAAAGCTAATTTATATGCGAAATAATGTACACTGTCATTTTAATTTAGTGTAGTTTTAAATAAAATTATTTATTAAAAAATGTAAAATTCCTTTAATGATCCAGCAAAAATATGATTTCATATAATTGATTATATATATTTGGGCTTAATATTATTGTAACAAAGTGTACTACTTCATTGTTTAGTGACTGATATTAGGTTCTTGCTATATAATTTTAGTATCCAAAAAATGAATATTCATTTTGATTGATAAATCCTGAATATGATTATTCTTTAAACCTTTTTCTTTATTCCACTAATATTTAAATATTTTTCCAACGTATTTCTTTTATGAGCTTACTAATATTTAATTTGTTTCATTTTAGTGTAACTACTTACTTGCTATTTTAATTTTTTACTAAAATTGTTTCGGAATTTAGATTTATTTTTCTATCATTTCTTATTTTATAAAGATTGGAGTTAAAAAATTATATTGATTCTTTACTCAACGCTAAATATTTCATGTGTCATTTAAATAAACAAAAACCTTTATTGAAATATTCAATGTATCTTCTTTAATTTCTATTGCAAGCTATGTTCTTAGAAACTCTTTGGTATCGTGAGATAAAATGCACTTAAAACTCTGTTTGTAATGAAAAATATATTAGCAGAATTTTAACAGTTGCCTAACAGCTCCTTAGTGTGTTTGATTTGAACTAGATTTCCATAATTCTAATTATAATAATGCCCATCAATTATAATGCCTGAATAACCTTAATTTTAATTGAAAGTTCGGTTTACAGACAATTGAATTTCACTAAGTGATAATTTTCTAAACAAAAAATAATACGATATTTTTTTTTGAAAAAAATTCTTTAAATTAGGTACTTTATAGTACAGTACTTGTGCTATACTTTACGGTACTTTAGGACAGTATTTTTAAATTTTCAATACTTCGTATTCACAATAAATGCAGTATGGCAGTTTTTAGTACTAAGTAAAATATAATTTTTAAAATCCTCATTTTGATATGTTGTTTCTTATGGCACTTGCCCTGGACAAGCCCGCTGTTACGAAGGCAGCGAATTTATGCCGATGGGGGAGCGTCTCTTGTTTTTATAGTAGTGCCAACTAGAGCCAAGAGTACAGCTTTGATACTCAAGCATCACTCATTTGCTTGCACAACCCCTTTTTACAGGAGGGCACATTCACACATCTCACAGATAGAAAAACGGAAGAACAATCATGCCCAAACAGGGACTGGAACCCAGGACGCCCTGGTCGCGGGGAAGACGCGCCACTCCTATGCCAGGACGCCAGCCCACTCTGATATAATGGATGTTAATGATTCCAATTCTAGGTTATTTTAAAAGTGAGTTAAAAATATATTTAAACTGCTAATGAGTAAGACTCTTTTAGCGCCGATGAAGTTAATTTAAATAACAGTTTATCATAAGTGTATAATGAATCATTTTTCAAGAGTCGAAAACAATTTTTTTTCTTCCAAGATGCTATGATGTACAAAAATGTTTATTTGATCATCCACTATAACGAATTAGTTTATTTTGAAGTTATTAAATTCGATATTATAAAAAAAGAAATTATTTATGAAGGAAATTATTTTTATCCTATATAAAATTATTTATGAAGTCATTAAGATGAATATCAATTCAGAGAATGCACAGCATACTGCAGCTTGTCAGATGAATATATTTATTTTTGACATATATAAGAAGTACAAAGACAGTTAAGTTATATTTGCATATTTAACTGTTGCAATGGTTAGTTACAAATGGGATTTTGTTTTTACTATTTATACTCGGCTGTGGCGACAATTTGGCGATGAATTTCGCTGCAAAAATGAAAATTTCGAAAGTATAGGTTTTAAGATAATGGGATACGAACATCCCCCAATTCCTATTAGAATGCGAAATACGTAATTCTTGAAGTTTCTATGAACTTTCACAAAAACTATAAAAATCCGAGAAAGCTAAAATGAACCTGATGAGTTAATTCTTTTTAGGAATGTTAATTCACTGAATATTTTTATGCTACTCTGTTATTTATGTATCACTTTATTGTTGCATACGTAGTTAATTTCTGCCAGTGCTGTCTTTATATAAGTTTTTACTATATTTTATTACATGTATTTCGTATTTTCTTGTAGAATAAAGTATTTTTATACGTTATCCATAATAATGAACCTCTCTGATTCTCACTAGACCATAACATTACCAAACATCCTCCGACGAGCATTACGTACTAATAATTTATTCATTAATCAAGTTGGAATTAATTGCATAAACTGTATTTTTTTACTTGTAAGCATTATAAAGAGAATTTTTTAATTTCTTTTTGTGTTTCTTTTGTAATGATTTCTAGAAGAAAAATTATAACCTAACCTTGACCAAAAATATAACTTCGTCTCTCAAATCTTTCCGCACGCACTCTCAAATTCTCTGGAATCATGTTCAGCAATGCTATTCAGCTAAAACTTCTTCCGTACAGGAATAAATATTTTCTACAAACAAATGTTCAACACAGACAGATCCTTAGATACAGGTCAATCCTGCATGTGGCATCACCTCTCTTCATCATTCGTTCTGAGAAACATCACTTGTTAAGGAAGTCATTTTTTAAAATTTTGTTTTGCTGGTTATACGAATTACTTAATATGAGAGCAGCTCGTTAACTGACTGTTTTCTTAAATTACATTAATTAAAATGTATAATGAGAAATTTTATAAAATATCTAAGCAGGGAGATTCTATAGAAACGATTTTAAAAATAGAAAGCGAAATTTTCTTCTCAACAATTAAAAAAGGGGAAGAGAATGAATTACGCTCAAGAGTGCATAGAAATAACTATAAGAATCAGTGATGAACAAAGCTTTTTGCATGTATCGTCCAGTGGATCATGAATTTCAAATAGTCTTTTCAATTACTTATTCTTAAAAGTTACTTTAAATTATTTACATTATGTATGGTACTTTTATTTTGGGAGTAAATTATTAGGTTACTTCGATTCCTTCCATCCGTATGTTCTGTTGCCTGTCACACAAGTAAAGTAAGGCTTACGGCATCAACTGTAAGTGGACGCTCAATAGCGCCATCTGGAGGAACTGAAATCTGGAACAAGGCTTATTCTTTCTGGTGGGGAAGTATTCAGAGAAATCAAATGTGAATTTTGAGAGTTCAGAAGATCATAACTGGGTTACAAAACAAACAAACAAAAAAGAATTCTGAAGTTGCTATTAGACTTTACAAAGTAGCGAAGACGACACTGTAGTTGTCACCACTGTCAATGGGTAGAGTCAGAATTTATCGTGTATTCTTCCGCAAAATGAATGGAGTGAACGGTACAGTTGTGGATATTGTAGAATACTTTCCAAATTATATGGTCAAAATGCAACTTTAATACTATTCTTAAGTATGAATCGGAATGAAAATAGGAATATAGAGGTTCATGTCTTATTTTTATTTTACCCCTGTTAGCAGAAGATATTGTACATACATTTATCACCACGATGTTCGTTTTTCTGAATACTATATAACAACTGAAAGATTTCGTTACAATATTGTTGGGTATTTAGTGCTTTAGGATATGGTAGAATCTTTTCTAAAAATTTTTGATGTTACAATTTAAGTTTTTCGACTGTTAATGAATGTTTAAACATATTTTAAGGCCAGAAAAAAAAAACCATGGGTTAGATCTTGTATTTTATTTCTTCTATAGAATTATCTTGTTTATGCACATACAACCGCAAACGCAATAGTAAACGAAAAAAACTGGATATATTTTTCTTGGTAGAATGACATTATGATTTAAAATCCTAATTTTCGTGAACACAGAACACACACACACAGACAACATGAAGATAATTTAAAAAAATGCTATTGTATTTTAGCATTAATTTACTTCTTTATACATTTATAATGATGTTAACAATGAATTTGCGAGTATGTGAAAATAAAACAAAAATAATATATTGCAAGTTTAGTAATTTGCATACCAAATTATATTTTATTGGTATGTTTATTATTTGTTAGTTATTAGTATGTTATTAGTTGGTTTAAATGTTTATTATTTGATTTATTTGCAATTATTTCTGTGATTAAATTTTTTTCCATAAAAAAGATTAAATTATTTTTTATTTTTATGAACTCCTGAAGTCTTTTTTGCATCTATTTATAAGTTATAAAGTTAATAGCAAATTGTTACGAAGAAGTCTTATCAGTACGATAAATTATTATTCTGTTGAATGAAATTTGTTTTACGGCTTCTTTAAATCAACTTTGTCTCAGGCCTTACTTTTGTTTGAGCTGCTTTTTGTGATCCAAAGCCCCTGGGAGGAACAGACATATTCTTTAGTAGTTAGGCTTTCACCCGGATATCTTCATCGAATCTGACGGCTATTTGGCCACAATAATGAATATTTTGGAAAATACAAGAATTATGATCCTATCTCTTTGAAAAACCGAGATTCGGGGATTCTTTTGGAGAACTTCATGCATTGTTACGTTTCGTTAAAAAAACTATAAATATTCGGGGTGCTCAAATGAGTTGCTTAATTAATGACTTGCACACTGCATTTGTTGTTAATTTAAACCAGAGTTGCTCTTTACACGCAACTTGTCTATTTTCTTTTAATTTGTACTTCCTGTTTTTTGAAATATTCTTAGAAAAAAGTCCGTCGTTTTCCATTACCCAGGTTGTCGATCTTCAGTCACAGTACGTCTAATGGATGATTTTTGTATGAATGTTCCTTTGAATTTAACAATGAACTTTATGCAACGAAAATAATTAAATCAAATCGAATTGAACAAAATTTTATTAGTAATTTGATGCAAGAAATGCTTTCATTGAAAGCAGTGCGATTTTTTATTACTTACATAAATCCAACATGACTGAATGAGAATCAAAATAGGAACCATTCAATCTTTAATATCTGAATTAAACAAACACACTATTAAGAAAATATGTTTCATAATTGCATCCAAAACCCATCAAGTTTCAAAGAAACCATTTCGTATTAGAATTATAAAGATGTATCGAGATTTAGCTCTTATTTTTATCTTTTTCATTTTGAATTTTTAGATTAATTTTTATATTTTAATTTACTAATTATTTTGAATTCATCTAGTCCTAATTTATTCCTAAATCTCATTCGGAAATTTTTCTGTATTTTGGCAACAAAGTAAATTATAAATGTGATGTTTTACATTACTAATTATAAATTATCTAAACAAAAATAAAAGTTGTTTCTACATGCAATTTACATTTTCTTGCATTTAGATCTATTTTACATTCGGTTATTTTAACTATAAAAAGGCCTTATATTGATTATACTGTATAATTTCTTATACAATCGTTGTTTCAGTAAGATCAAAATATACATATAATAGTAAATTATCTTTTTACAGATTTCAGTGTACAACAATTTTGCGTTACTTGTTATTTTCAAATAATATTTTACTAATTTTTGGCGTTAGGAGAAAATTCTTCGTATCATATTATAAGATTATTCATTCGTCTTCTGCAGACTGATGGAAATGCTTAAAGTGATAGCGCTTTATTGAAAGCAAAATTGATACATTTTAATAATAAAAATGCAATAGCTTAGTTTGGAAAACATTTGTTATTTAGAAGTCTTGACAATCTAAAAAAATTATAATTATGCTAACTTTTTTAAAACTAATAAATTTATGCATACCACTACAATGGCAATAAAGCGGAAGATTTTATTTTCTGATATAATATATGAAAAATTTTAAAAACTAACAAAACTAAAGAAGAATATCCAATGTTTTAAAATTATAAATGATCTCACTTTTACTTGCATTCTTTAAAGTGAAAAGTTTCTCCACTTTAGAATAGAAAGGAAAGAAATATAGTGAAATTTATTTACAAGCTAACATAAGTATCGACATCGCTTCTTCAGAGCAAGGCCGTTTCATTTGGCAACAAGTGTCATACCACGAAGCACAAACACAACAATATCCTGTCCTTTTTTTAAAAATAATAAAAAAATAAAACAAGAGTCCCTCATTTGCTGCATTTCAAAGAAAATTCTGGTTAGAACAGGGTTTCGATGAAATGCTGCAAAATTACTTTCCGATTCTTCTTAAATAACACGCTAAGGAAGGAAATACTATTTCAACGAGAGTTCCATTTATTTCTTCTTCTTTTTCTCCTCGTCTTCCTCCTCCTCAGAAGGCCTCCTCCTGTTCTTCCTCCTATTGCGCCTCCTCTTCAAGGGTCTCCTCCTCCTTTCTTCTTCCTCTTCGTCTTCGTAATCATATTCATCATCTTCATAATCCTCGTCGCGAGGTCTGGGCCTGCTCTTCCTCTTGGGCGGTTTGGTGGGAGCCTCTGTGGTGGTCGTCTCCTTCCACAGGTCATCGTTTCTGTAGTAGTACTTGGCGGAGCTCTCGCAATCCACGTTGTTGGCGAATCTGCAGGTGAAAGTTGTTTGATCATAGAGGGTGTAGTTGGCGCACAAGAAGTCGTACCGAGCTCCAGCGAAACAGTAGTGGAATAGCTAGGATGAAATAAAAAGAACATACATAATTATAAGTAAAATTGAATTGTAATTGTAAATAATAATCTTAAATAAATTGTGTTATACATAACAGTCTTAAAGGACATGCAAAGGGAAACATGGCAAAATTTACAAACAAAGGATGATTACGGTTTTCTTTGTTAGAAGAATTTAAACTAATTTTTAAAATTAGCAAGGACAATATTCATAAAATAAATACAGTATGAATTACTATGTATTTTCAAATAATTGAAGGATATTTTGTAGTTTAATTTTAGGAATTTTTATATTTATTTAGTACTTTTAATACTTTTATTTAGTACCGCCTTTAACGACCAAGTGCTCGCCTGGAATAATGGCTGTATTTAATTTCAGTTCAGTCTTTTCATGCATAACTTGATATGTCTATCATTCTGCTATCAAAACATTTTTAGCCTCAAATTGTGATAGATATAAAAACTATGTTCTCTTAACCATAGAACACCCGTTCTATTATTGTGTACATAAACATTCCTAATGGAATCAAGAACCATGACATCAACGTGTCATCAAAAAAGTAATTACCCTTGTAATCTATCTTCTAAATATAATTGTTTTTCATGGTACTGTAATTTCACTTTCATAATTTTCATGTGTAGATAGTATATAGAATATTTCTTCCTTAGTTATCTTCAATGGAAGAAACTCAAATTCTGTAAGTCATTCTTCATTTTGGAAAAACAAATCTGTTGTAGCATGTTATTGAATATTAATGAAATTTTTAAGATTCGTAGTTGAATAAAGAATTTGTGATATTTTTCTAAATTCTTACCAATTATATATTAAATAATCAAGTCCTCATGAAGAAACTAAATGGAATAGTTTAGATGATTCTACAGATTGTTAGATTATTCAGAATAGTTTAGATTATTCTACATATTTCTGCTTCAATATTCAATATTTCAATCAATGATGTGAATTTTGCTGTTACAAAATCGAATAAATTGCGATGTGTTATCAGATTGATTGTCATGCAGATGATGAGTTCCGAAAAAATGTAACATTAAAACAATTTTCTGTAATCGTGAAAAATAGCTATATCTCAACATATTGTTTTTGAAGTTGGTTTCTTTGTTGCATAATTGCAACCCAATGAGGGCAATTGCTTAAACTCTCTTTTAGTCCTCGTACTTCAAGGACAAGAAAAATTCATAATAGCCTTCATAACGGTTTGTTCTTTTATTTCTCTCTTTTGTTATGAACTTTCTCTCAAAAAAGTAATTTCTTTCTTCATATTACCATATATTTTTTTTCACGACTTTGCGAATAATTACTACTATTGGAACTTCGTAGCAAATAAATAGAGTATTTTAAGTAAAAAACTGTCATACATAATTTTATGAAATTTTAATTTTATAATGAATGCGATTTTTTTTTAAAAAATGCATTATAATGAGAAATGCATATTGATTCATTTTCATACAAAGATTAAAATTGTATATTTCAGGATTCAGGATATCGTTTTCTATGTCTCAGATATAACTGTAATTTAGATTCTCCAATCTGAAGATAAATTTTTATATTGACTATACCAATGCATTTTTGCATGAATATATATTTCTTTAGCTATTCATTATTAATATGTTTTAAAAATTTTTAATAAGTTTTATGGAAAATTTTGTTTGTCCTAGAGCTGAAAAATCATTGCAAATTCATCAAGAATAATTTGCAATTTTTTCACAGACATTAGACTTGGACAGATACTACAAGACATTTTTTAGAATTCTAATATTTCATCATACTTCATAGAGTTAAAAAAATATCCGGTAGAATTTAAACCCATCTTTTCAAGATATCAACATGCGAATCAATATTACCTTTCCTTGATTAAAAAAAAACTCGTTCTGATAATCGGGAATTAGCTAATCTAGTAATTAGAAAGTGCAAAAATCCTTTATAAAATTTTTTGAAACCTTCCAAAGAAATGCCTTTTCTTGTTCCTACTAATGAAGATCGGATTGAAAAAAACGAAGATAATGATAATAATTAAAAAAATGCAGAAAACGGAAAATTACACTTGAGACTTACTTGGCACTTATGTGGTATACTAGCATAGTATCCATCCTTCTTATCATCACAGTCAAAGTCAATATCATCAGGCACAACTATATAAAAGGGATAGTCAGTCAAATCGAATCCTTTCAGCTCTCTGGGTCGATTCGGATCCCTCAGAAAATCGATAAATCTTCCATCAGTTCGTGGTCTGTATTTATGCCTCAAATGAGCTGGAATGCCACCAATAGTTTCGTCTGGCTTCGTTGTCGAGCTTGTAGTGAATCGCTTGGGTGCTCGAGTGGTTTCTACCTTAATCTCTTCAGGTACTTCTGGAGGAGGGACAAACTGAGATTCTGGATCGAACTTGACAGGAGGTCGAGCTGATGAGGTTCGTGTTCTGGAGCTCACTGGACGGGGTCTGCTGATGGAAGGGCGTGGTCTTGGTGTAGTTGTGGTTGTAGTGGTGCTTGTGGTAGTGGCGATGGGTTGGTTCTTTGGGCCCTCGTCTTCATCTTCATAGTAATAATAATATTCCTCAGGAGGTGGAGGTGCCTGGGTTGTTGTGGTGGTTGTGGTAGTACTTGTGGAACTAGTTCTCGTCCTTAGTCTGCCTCGTCCACGTGGGCGTTGGCTGTTGGAACTTCTGAAACAAATTTTGGACATTACAGACATGTATAAGAGAAATGAGAGATTTCCAACTTCTGTTGAAAATGACATTGATTTTGTGTTCAAAAATAACGATAGAAATTTGAAGTTACCTAAAATTCTAGTTTATCAAACCGTTAAGTGAATTCAACTTCAGATGTAAACTGTTATTGAAAGTAAAACAATCATAATTTTTCTACCGTGATGGACATTAACTTTAGAATTCATAATGAAGAAAGAATTTATGTGTGAGTGTATTAGAAATTATAAGTCTGATCATTTATATAATCTTTAATCATATTTAAAATGGCAAATGATAAAAGTAGGATATTAATTTAAATTTTAACTGCTACACAAGCTTTTAAAACCATATCAACTAATTCTTTTACTTGCAAAGATGGTCACCCCGAAATTTTTTTGCATTCTCCAGTAAAGCTCTTATCCCTCTTCCGTCGCTTAAAATTTGTATATTGCGCAAGGTCTCGAATACCTTGCATGGCATTGGCGAACTATAGTTACGATATGCAGTATAAAACAATAATATTTTGGCGCGAATTTAGATTTTTATTGTATCTATCATGCGAATACGTATTTTGAACTCTTTTTAGACCGATTGTAACCAAAATTTGATATATAACTACAGTTGTAATTGCATGATTACATACCGAATTCCTTTGATTTTAGTCATTGCTTTTATGAGTTAATACGTTTTACATGTACGAGGAAGTAGAATTAACAAACGATCAACCCTTTGTCAGATTTAGTACAAAATTTAAAAGGAATCTTTATTTTATATGTTAAACCGGTATACTAAATTTTATTTATCTAGTTCTTCACATTTTGTAGTTATCGAGTTCGCTTGTACTTGAACAACCTGCCAGATAGACTTCTTTTGAATGGATTTCATTCAAAATTTGATAGAACAAATATTTGTCTAGCTCAAATTGTTTTTGCGTATCACATTTACAGAGAGAGAAATAATAGCAAAAATATGTTTTTTGGACTCAGGAAAATCTGAAACGTAGAGATTCTTCAAAATTTCGAGTTCGTATTTTTTGAGGATTATAGTACTTTCTCTATATTTCGTTAAAGAGAAATTAAAAATGGAGCATTAATAATTACATTAAAGCAGAAGCAGTAAAATATGAATATTTCATTTCCATTAAGAACCAATTAAAAGCTAATGTTTTTTAAAATTGATTTAAATCTGATTCTAATTTTATGCCAAAAGATCTTCGAAATTCAAAGGATGATAAAATATTACATATTTTTTTGTTTAATAAAAAATAGCAAACATTATATTCTGTATAAATTTGCAGTATTACATTTGTACAAAATTTCAAAAAATGAAATTATTTATAAATGCTTAAATGTCTCTGATTTCATTGTATTTGCTTTAACATTTCTCAAACATAAGACCTTATAATTTTTAATATTTGTAAGCATATTTTTTATTTAAAATCTTAATTAATAAAGACGTGACATTTATGAACTTCTGGATGCAAATTTCTGGATTCCAGCAATGAAATCTTTAACATATGCCTTTCGTTGAACTTGTAAAATTCATTCGTTCAGTGTAAAAAATCATGGCGAAAAACAGTTACATTAGAAACAAAGTAAATAGCGCTGCAAAAGAAGGAAATATAAATAATAATTGGAAAATACAGGTAATACAGAAGGTATAAACACATCCTCACTATTTAAATGCAGAAAATTATGAAATATTTAGTATATTCATTAAGAAATCAAGTTAAATGAAAGAAAGATGCTAATTTGTAAACGTTATTTTCAACTTTATTTTAAAACGTAACCTTTAAATAATAAATACCCGTAAAATATTATTTCTCTTTTATATATTACTATTAACGGTGTTTTTGTTTTAGTTACATTTCCTTTTTTTTTAAATCTAAAGTGAAATAGAAAAAAAAATCCATTTATTAATTTAACATGGAAAATGGTGGGCAATAATAAAATGCACGTATACAAGATAAAGGCTTCTAATCGAAAAGATGAATTCAAAATTTTAAATTGAATTGGCTTTATTTTCCCCATTTCAATACATTCAATCAAAAATTGTCTATATTTCTATTTTATCAATTAAATTTTCTTTGAAGATTCGCCCATTACCATTTTATATGCAGAGTAAAAACTTTTGTTTTGCTACGATGAAAACAAAAACAAAAACAGAGGGGGTGAGTCTTTCCCAGATTCCCATTTCTTACATGAATATTGCTGGTCTCGGACAAGATCGGTTCACTGATACTCAGACTTTTATTACTTTTAGAATCAGAGATTAGGATAAAGCGTCAATGTCTCTTTCCCTAGAATATTCTTCGATATTGATGCAATATGGTGCATTTTTTGCTCAGAATGTAGAAAGCTGCGTTTGCATTTTGCTGAACTGAAATTAAAGTTGATGCAAATATACGATTAGGCTTACAAGATCATAAACTAAATTTCATTCTGCAATCAATCGATTTTCATTATGCATTAAATTTTATCTTTTAAGTCATTATATTTCTAATTTATCACATTCATATGCATACGAATATCAGACCGACCGACAAATCCATACATAGACAGAAAGTATGGAATAAAGATCACATACCAAATTTATTAAGCTTAGCTATATGCATTATTGAATTGTCGTATTCATACATAAACAAAATTTAAAAAATAATTGGAATCTGGAACATTCGAAAAGTAGAAATTCATCAAAATCTAGAGATTGAATTTTTGATAATTATAATATTTTTCCTTTTGTATATTTATTATAAGAGAAAATAAAAGAGACAAATTCAACCATTCACTTGGAACTATTTATTTGAGGAAATCTAGATGAGATGTATTGTGAAATTAATTTGCTGTATCGACGCATATTCAAATCAACTAGAGTCCTCTCCCCGAAATTTTCTCGCATATTCTCTAATAAAGGTGTTGCCCTTCCTTTCTCCTGCAAAAAAATTGAGGATCTTCATAGAATACATGAGGGCCGCGGTGGCCTGTGGTAAGGTCTCGGCTTGTGAGCCGTAGGGTTTCAGGTTCGAGACCCGATTCCAAGGAAGAACCGTCATGTAAGGGGGTCTGTTGCACGTTAAATCCGTCATGCCAAACGTCCTCCCGCTGGTGTAGTGTGGCGTGGAGAGGGGGGTGCCAGCTCAGGTGTTGTCTTCGTCATCTGACCGCGGTTCAAAATTGCGAGGTCCGTCCCAAAATAACCCTAGTTTTGCTTTACAACGGGACGTTAATATAACTAAACTAAACTCACAGAGTACATGAACATCGTGAGTCTTCAGAATTTTATTTTCAGAGTCATGTGCTTTATAGTAAAGATACCTATAACACATTTTGGACACTTTTCTTCCACCCTGGGAGATTGATGGTTGCATTTTATAGTTATGTAGCTTGCATTCATGCAAATATGCATACTAATACGCGGTTGCCCTCCTGGATGATTTTATTTCAGAATTTGATACAGATCTTCACTTTAGATATTAAATTTTGCATCAAATTTGATCCATTTAGCCATTTGCAATTTGTAAATACCGTGTTCACTCATATCCAGACAGACAGATTCAAAAAATGTGTATTTTGGGCCCAGGAAGGCCTGGAAACTTAGATACTTACCAAAATCTCGAAGTCAAAATATACGTCGGTTGAAGAATTTTTTGTTTGTATACTTTATAAATAATAAATTTCAAAAAGATGATCAAAATTTACGTCTTGTACATCCAAAAAATATATTTGAATAAATAAGATTTACTATGATTAGTTTGTGGTTAATTTGTTAATTTCTATAAAGTGAAACTAAACAGAATTTCAAAATGTTGCTTGCTTGCTTTTTACGAAATATTTTATCACCTATATGAATTTTTCTTTTAAATTTTGTTTCTCATTTTCAGATTCCTTCCCTATATTTCAATAATAATAATAAATAAATTCGCTTATTTACCTTCGGGTGGAGACTTCCGGTGCGGGTGTTTTCACTACATTTGCACTCGCATCCCTTGCAGGCGGGACAGCTCTAGCAATCGGTCTTGGTGGAGGTGGTTTATTCAAGATGTTGGCCACCACGTCCAAACGCTGACTCTGTGCTGGAGTGGCACGGCCACTTGAAGAAGGAGCAGGAGCTTTTGTTGATGGAGTGGTTTTGGCTGTGGTCTGAGCTCCAAACCTTGGTCTTGCATTGAACCTGAACATCGGATGAAATTGGTGATAATTGGTAGATTTGTAAAATGTAAAAGATTTAAATACTTGGATAAAATATATGACTTGAATTATTGTTTGATAACTCACATGTTTAGTTTACAATAAAGGTAACACAAAGAAAATTTAAATTTCTATCGGATATTGAATCTACTTTAAAACTTTCTCAAATTTTTATCCAATAAACAGTATCAATATTATATATTATCAAATCTAGGTTCAAAAAAGAAGGTAAATTGCTTACTTTAGCTGCATTGTGCAAAGATATAATTTTACATTTTATCAATATTTCCTTATCATTGTAATATCTTAATGTGCTTATATCAAACAAAATTTTGAATTTTTGAAAATTCTAATTGTTAAATAATTAAACAATATTTAATCATAATTCTGAAATAACCATTTTTGAATAATTATATATAAATATATCTTTTTCCTTCAATTTTTATTGTCAAAACATCTGGCAGTAAGAAAAATGTAAATCCAGTTATTGGATATGCTATGATATTTTAGATCAATTTATCACGATAAATTGAAATTAAAATAACTACTTTTATTTCAATAATCTTTCTTAGGGACGTTAAAAGGAAATTTGCAAACCAATTTAGAAATAATCACATTTTATTTGTTTATTTATTGAAAGAACCATAGTTGTCAATCCATTTGGTTTTGGATTCTAATTAAACTGTGATCTAAAATTTTTAAAATATTTTTTTATTAATCTCATGACGCTTTACAAAGAAATTTTTTGCATACTTTGATGTTCTTTTGTGCATTTAAAAAGATAGAAACGATTCATTTTAAAATTGCTTTATTTATTTTTTTGTTTATGATTTTTATATCATTGTCCATATTTTAATCGATGTATAAAAATATTCATCTTCATATAAGTGGGATTTTTTTGTTTGCCCTTTAAAATAAGGAAAAGAACTTATCATTTTAGAAAAATGTCTTTTTTTAAAAGATTTTTTAGTGACAAACTACGCTATTTTCAATATTCTGTCTAAGATTTGTTATAACAATATCTGTATGAGGTGCCTGAAAAGATTGTCTCATCAACATCAAAATATGTTTGCTCATTCATGTCCATTCTTCAGTGACAAATTCCTCGTCCTCTTCATCAAGGAGTCGACCGGAACAGTTAATGAATTACAATAAACAATGGCATTATATTCCATGCCAAGGTTTAGGTTATTCTAATAATTCAGGTGAAAAAAAAGTTTCTTTTGCGTTCAACGACAAATCTATTTCTTTCCCATTTTTCATGCAGCATTGGATTGCTGATTGGAAAATTTGTAGCATGGTATTGATTAAAAAACTTCAACAAAATATATTCAACCACCAAATTTTTTTTCTCTAATTTCGTCTTTTAAAAATGGAACTTTCACAAATAGATGAACCTTCAACGATAATTTTTTTCCTGAAGAAATATATTAATTGCAATTTCGGTTACTGTCAATTAAGTGCTATTGTATTTTTTAAAATTTTATTTTATATCTTAATGACAATGCACAATGGCATTTTGCTTGTTTGTTATAAATATGTACAATTTACAAACAAGCATCTGATGTAATGCATAATCTTTGTGGCAATTGAGAAACATATAGAGATTTCTCAAAATAATTGGGGAGATTCCGTTTTATCAGAGATAATTTACTGCTTCAAGGAGTAGGTATTCATCTGTTTTTCTTTATTTGTAATAACTCGCTTTCATCGAAGACGGTAAACGATACCACACGCTGTTAGAATCTATATTTCGATATTGACAAAAAAAATTAAACAATAATTTTTCTCTGTCTAATAGTATTTAATTTAATCAGAATTGTCAATTCAGTAAGATGGACAGAAATGTATGTAGTTATTCAACAGTATAAGTTGTCTTGTCGGAAGAAGACATGCATTTGCATATCGCTTTTTCTGTGCTTGCGTGGTCTTCTTTCTTTGCAAGTGTTATTTTACTGGAATGGAAATATAGACTTACTGCAAACTCTTTTTCACAAAGGGACGAAAAGTGTATAACAGAGCTATAAGTTGCCTTTCACATAACTTAACTCATTCATGAATTGCTCTTTTAGCGACTTTATATCAAACTCAGAAACTTTCTTTGATTTGAAACTGCAAATGCTGCAAATATTTATCTTCGTTGCCGGCGTCCTGGCCTAGGGGTTGCGCGTTTTCCCCGTGGTTTTGTAAAAGAGCCCCCTTGTAAAAAGGAATTGTGCAAGCGAGCGTGTGTGTTATCCTCATATGAGCTAAAAATAAGACTTCAGCCCTCAGGTGCTCAGGGGCCTTTACCTTCTGAAACTACTACACAAACTCGGCTTAAAAGTCACTGACATTGCCAAAGGGCTTGTCTATGACAAGTGAAATAAGTAACGACAACAACGTTTCTTTTCTTTTAGCATACACAAAATGAATGGAGATCAAGGTAAAACGATGTATACAGAGATTTCGTTGAAAGTTCCTTTATATATTTAAACATTGATGATAAGAATTAGTTACATAGCAAATCAAAGATATGCAAAATTACTTTGCTTTAAGAAACTGGGGGAAACAGAGCCTTCTCAACCAGAAAATTAAACCTTGAAAAAATTTGAAACAGCTGACTTATTTCTGTATTACCTGTTGTTGAAAATTGCTATCCGAGAAGTTGGTTTTGGAGGGGATGGTGTGGTCACTTTGGGTGCTTCTGTGTATGACTGGTCGTCTGGATAATCTTCTTCGGGTGATATTGGTGGTTGTCGGCCCCTGAAAGCTGGAGCGGCATTTTTGACGTCCTCATCGCTATCCTCATATTCAGATTCTTCCAGTTCTTCGGGAGGCGGGAATTGTCGTCTCCTGGACAACGGGAATCCTCCTCCCCCTGGTCTGGCTGGGAACTGACGTTTCACCTGCACGTATAACAAGAAAATTTGCTTAAAAATACTGAAAGGTATTTTAAATTACATAATGTATCTTTTTATCTATACATATAGTGTGGAATTTGCACAAGCACTTTTCAAATGTTTAAATGTCCTTTCGAATCTTTTAGAAACTTAGGGGACTCGACATAATGTGAAGGCAAATAATGAATTAAGATGTTTTAAAAGGGCACTCGATCTGAATTTAGCATATTGCCGCAAGTTAAGGTCCGAATTTTAAGCAGATCTGGAGAAAATTTATATTCTAATGAAATTATTGACTAGGCAATAAAATAAAATTAATGAACTTCATATATATATATATATATATATATATATATATATATATATAAAACTCTAATTTCAATTCTAATTAATTCAACTGAAGCTTTGAAAAAATTATTGTACCAGCGGTTCCCACGTGCCGAGTGAAAGCATAGAGAAGCGCTGATGTAAACAGATTCTTCTAACGGATCTTTCTGGTCAAGGTCGCCGCGTGTGAGAAATTCCAATCATAGTCGACACGTGTCAGAAATCTCATGTTACATAAGACCAGGATAGTTTATTACATTCTTCCACACTTCTGTTCTTGTGACGAGCATTGGCGGACGTCCTAGTCCGCGCCTTCTTGTAAATATATTGTCTTCCCAAGATGGATTAAAGCTAATTTAAAAATGCAAAATGTCTCTTCACTGCTTGTTGCACCTGCATTCTGCTTCACATAAAATAATGCTATTATATATACTATATATGGATTTGATTAATTAATTATTTTGGAAGTAAATCATGCTTTATCTTTATGTTTTTTTAAAGCTAGCTCGATTAGCCATTCAAAGACCGTAATAAAAATATTATTTTAGTGATGTCAAACAATTTAAATAAATTACATTTTATCATACCTAATGAAAGTACTATTTTATATTATATTTGTGCAAAAATATGAAGTGATTTTACTGGTTAGCTTCGCTCTCAAGTGAAGAAATCTATTTAATTGCTGAGTCTGGTGAATTGTCTGTGTCAAAATTTTATTTTGTGATATCTTTAGAAAATAAAGAGTGGATGAGAACATGTGACAACGGATAACGTATTTAAGGGTCCACGAGATTTTTTTTTTAAAAAATGAAAATCGATGAAATTGATTCAGTGGTCAGTGATTGACGTAATTTTTTTGAAATTAATCATCAAAATGGCAGGTGTTAAAGTGTGTAATCTCTGATGAAATATCTAGAACCCCTGAGATTTCATATGAAATATAAATTGGCGAAATCGGTGCTGGGGTTGGTAGCTGGACGATTGGTCCTTTGATTTTTCTAATCATTTTAAATATACAGATTTCTGTTTCTTATTTAGTCGTCAAAGACTTAAATAAAGGTTTAATAGTGAACAAAGAGTAAATATCCCTCAGTGATTTCTTTCTTTTGTTACTAGGGATGATTTTTTTTTATATCTTCAACATGTTTTTATTTTTCATTATTTCATCATTTTTCCATATGTTAGGAGTAAATTTCGAAACTAAATCATTTCAAGAAGACTTAAATCCTGGTCACCTGGAAGTATAGAAAATGAGATATACTTTTAAAAAATTCACATGTTTGTATACATTTATGTACCCAAACACGTTTTAGAATTTCATAGAATGTATATCGTTAAAAAACAAACTTAATATTACTGAAAGTCTAATTTTAACTATGTAATAAAAACAGTTCATAGCACAAATAAATAAAAAAGAAATGTATAAAAAGTTTTTTTACCAGTTTATGAGATTCTTCTGCTCTAACTAATGAACATCCTGAAAAAGAAATATATTTTTATCAAAATGTGTAAACAGAAATAAAGTATTTAGAAGAGAGTTAATAAATTTCATGAATATGCAATCGAATATATAAAAATCGAATTTACATTGTTCTTTTTTCCTGTTGAAAAATTGGAATCAAGTAAAAATGAAAATCTAAAATATGCACGAATCAATAAAATTGGAAAAAGGAAATAACTAATCCAAATTACAGAATTTCTAGAAAAATAGTTAGATTTCTCTAGAAAATTATACCAAATGTTTTTTCGAATAAATTCAAATGGATAAATGAATTGAATTTGATTATAAAAATATGAGTTTAACATTTTTAAGCATATTATATATATATATATATATATTTACGAATAACTTACGCTATAGAAAAATAAGTGTGGGATAAAAATTCTTATAACTATAATAATATGCAAAATGACAAATAGTTCTAAATTTTTAAAAAATTCCTTTTGAATATCTTAAAAAGTAAATTAAAAAACAAATGTGTATTACATAATGATAATCCATCATCTAACCCTTTAGTTGCGGATAAAACTATGCATAATTACACTGTCCAAAGCGAAAAAAAAATCCTCTCGACAAACTGAAAGACAAATGTACATTCCTTTACGTCTAAATTCTTAATTTCTTTTTATCTGGCAAAAAAAAAAAAAAAACGTTGATGCCTTAGTAAAAGTTGTTTGCCTTAGGAAGGCGCTAATTTGACTAATTGAATTTATTTCTCTATCTTCAATTTTAAGTAAGTTATAGGGAAATGAAAATTTCAACCCAGCTCCGTTTCTACTCCTTTTGAGCTGGACGGAGCCATTTATGAAATCGAACCGTTGCAATAGGTAGTCTTCTAATAGGAATCTATCTAAAATAAATTATAAGTATAAAAGAGGCAACTTAAAAGCATAAAAGGTATAAAATCGAAAAGTACAAAAATGTTGATTTAAAAATATAAAAGTGTACTGGTGGATAATAATACATCTATTAATGGTCATTAATGGTCATTGACCTACATAATAATGTCAAAAACTTAAATTTTCTGTTGATTGTTTTAATTGTTTATGATTGTCAGGATGCAGGAATATACTAACTCTCTTATTGACGACAGCCGGATTTAAATAATAAATTAATCCTTTCCCTTCTGTCTAATCGATTTAAAATAAAGAGAAGTGGTTATATTGTTGATATAGTAAACAAAAAAAAATGAATTATTCTATACACCGAATTTCCGGTATATTCTCAACATCCTTCAGCATTTAAATGAGAAATAAATGAATAAAACATTTGACAATTCAAATATTACTGTTATTAAAGGTTAGATTTTTATCCTAATTTCAAAGATTATTGAGGTCAAAAGAGAAGTGGCATTTAAATTCTGATTTTATCTATTTGCTTCTTTCTAATTAGGAATAATTGGAATGAATCCTTTTTTTTTCTTTTATCAGAACAGGCTAACCTCCAGAAATTAATTGAAACTTATGACCGAAAAAACTCACCTTTCAAATCATAAATAAATTAGATACAAAGTTTGGTTTTGGATTTTTTTTAATTCTTGGCTGAAGAGCCTTGTATTCATTTCCTGAAATTCTTTTATGTCCTTTGAACCGGTTAAAATTCGAAGGATGAGTACATCTGGTGTTTCCCTCATAGACTTATGCGAACTGATTCTTCAGTTATATAAACAAGTTTTTTTTTATTAACATAACAAAAACTGAAATCTAAAACAAATTTCTCATAAAAAGATCACATATTTTTATTATATTATTATTTCCTTCCTGGAGAAATCTCTGAGTAATAGAGATTTGCTGTCTTCATAGAATGGTCAACTTGTTAACATGATTCAAGAGTTTTATAGACATTACAAATTTTTTAACCTTACCTTAATAAAATTAAAATAACTGGCGCAGAATACGCTTTTAAAACTTTTATATTAATTCAAAGTCATATTAACTTATTTGTATTACAAGCTGTCGCAAAATATTGCAATAATTTAACAAAAGTCAAATTATTAAGGCATTAAATTCTTTATCAATTGAAATGTATATTATATAGGATTGGAAAACACGAATAAACTAGTCATTATGTAATTTCCCTTTTTCAACAAAACTTTCGGAAATCTCTATCATTAAGTGTAGTTGACAATTTAATTAATTAATTAATTAAAATAGTTAAAATTTTAACTGTGAAATTTTGTATTCAGATATAATTTTAAATAAAATATTAATTGAATAATCAAAATTTCCTTATTAAAAGCTTTTCAACCTCAAATTAAAAATGTAGAAAGTTACTCATTTTATTAATTACTTTTTAATTATTCAGAATTTATTTTTTAAAGTAAAGTGGCAGCTATACAAATATGAATCACTACTGTTATAAGAATTTGTGATCAGAGGTACATTTAACTACTTTTTAATTATTCAAGCTTCATTTTTTAAAAATAAAAAGAGCAGTTATGGAAATATGAATCATTATTGCTATAAGAGTTTTTGTTCTGCTGTATATTTCAGAATACCAAAAATAAAATCAAAAAGCCGAACTTTTGATTATCTCTTTTATTTATTCAAAATCATTTCAACTATCTCTTTCAAAACATGATACATAAGCAACCAAAATACGATTTATAGAAGCTCTATCGCAGTAATAATTTCCACTTCAATTCAAGAATTTTCAACCAAGAAAAAAAAACAGTAGGAATAAACCCATTCTTTTCACTCTTAAATATTGTGGTAAAATCACAAAATTTAAATCATTTTAACTGTTTTCTCAATGCATATCCATAACCAAACAGAACAATGGCTAAAACTTTCAAACGTAGGGTACAGAACCTTGAACTAAAGCAATAAATTTCAGTTTCGGCTCCGCTAGTGGCAATTTGAAATGTTTTGCTGCTCGAGAGATATCGTTCGCCATGACCTGGTTTCAAGACAGAATGCAACGTGACAACTGGACGTCAACTTCCTTTTTATTATGTTCGTCCATGTTTTTCTGATTCCCCATATATTTAAATGTGTCTTTCGAGTGCAGCAGAAGAAACATCTCGACAAAAACAGACTAGACAAAAGAATACCACTACTTTTTTTTTTTTTGTTATTCCTCACAAGACTGTAGACTGGTTCTTAACCTTCTGATCCTTTCGTAAACGATCTGAATAGCAATATTTTTGGCTGTTCTAGATCCGTGAGCATTATCTGGCGTTGTGTTTATACAAAAGAAACCTTAGTCAAAGCTTCCCCCATCAGTTTGGTTTTGTTTTTCATACTTTGTATTATTCTATCATGTTCTAGAAAACGATTGTTATTCGAGCGATGTTTGACAAAGAACTAATAAAATGAGTTTTATCAGAAAGAATCGATGTAAATAAGTAAAGATAAATGAATCACAATAGAATTTTTTTTTTAAATAAAGAGAATCCAGTGGAAAAAATTTTAATAAAAGATTTTTTTTCTGAAATTTCATTAAAATTAAATGCTAACTTGGAAAAAAAATCCAATTTTTATTTCTAAGGAAATACTTTTTTTAAAAATTTCAGAATTTTATTAAATATGGTAATTGATTTTTTTTTCAGGAAAAGTAAAATAAGTAAAGTTTTTTTTTGTAATGAAAAAAAGGTATAGTTCAATATTAAAAATAAGTAATTGAAACTTTTCCTGTCAAATGCAAAACTTCATAACGCTAAACCAGAAGTTAGACATGGTCTATTAATCACCGATTCCACAGAATTCAAAAATCATTTTCTTAGATTCAGTGGAGACATGTTGCGTTTAGAAACTATTTTAATATTTTAAAAATAGTTTTTTTTAAATATTAAAGATAATGCCTGCACAAAATCTCTTTGACATAAATATGTAAATAAATTTATTAAAGTATTAAAATAAAGTTTTCTTAAATAACTTATTTAAAATCCCATTTATGAGCTTAAGATAGAAGCACAATCATAAAGCAATTTATTGAAATTGGCAGTTAATTTTTTTTTCTTCTATTCTTACTGTACATTCTGAAAAGGAAATTAAGTGAATCCGGTTAAGCCATCGTTATTACTTTATTCATTTTTTAACTCTAGAAAGTGTTTGTTTGTAATATTTATTCTGGCTGAAATCGGTTAGATGTCCAGCATAATTTGTATTAAGAGAAGTGTAACATTATTTTCAGTAAATGTTACTAGTTTTATTTAAGTGCTGTCTATTAAAAAAATTAAAAAATTAAATAAATTGATAGATGTAAATGTGATTGAAATCAGATTTATGCCACACCTCACAATTGTCTTTGATTTTAAAATATATGCAGGCTGGCCGAAAACGGCTGTTAACAGCGCATGTATTTTAGCGAAAACAATCTGGGAACACAACAACGATGTGTATCCGGGTCGTTGTAATGCGTATCCTGATCGTTGTAACACAGGATTACTAAGTATTCCGTCCATTATTTTACGTTAGTATAGCCATACAAATAATGGGAGCTGATTTTTACAACCCAGAACTTTCCGAGTTTAGAATATAAATTATAAAAAAAGGACTGCATTAAAATTCACACAAAGTCCATATTAAGAATCCATCTAAGAATACCATCCAACGTTATTCCTAGTTTTGTTTTAAAGCTAAAAAATTTATATGATTGTCAAATCACAGCAGATGATAAAAGAATGATGTTTTTCTTTAAAATGTACTTGAAGAAGAATTTAAGAAGATGATGTTCTTAACAAATCATAAAAAAAGGATCAGAGCATGTATCAGTTCAGATCTGTGTATTGAGAAAGAGTAGAAAAGTAATGATACTGAAAATGACATCGAATAATTGTCATTTATTTATTCGTAAAATAAATCTAGGAAGTGAAATTTCTACATTTTTAAAAACTTCTTTTATATCCAAAGGAAACCTGACATTTTTTATAGGCAAATCGAATACAAATTTAGCATTTTATCTTTATTAAATTCGACATTATGGATGTTTTTCAGAAAACAGGAGAGAAATAATGTCTTCGATTCATATGATATTTTTCAAATTTATTTTATATGAAAATTTGTAAACAAACCGCTTTAATTTTTAAAAATATTTTATCGACAGTTATATATTTCTTCCTCATGTGAAATTGCACGTGTACTCAAAATATCATTCAGAAAAATTTTGCATGAAAACAAGTTCGTTTGTTCGATTTTTATTTTGTCATGCAATTTTATTTTTTCCTTGACAAACATGAAAACAATCGATTCCCAGGTTGTATAATGCCGATGTTCGTTTTATTTATTAGATATGGTAAATCGTGGCAGTGTTTAAAATTGAGATTAAACAGGATGTCTAATAATCATAGAATTAAATAAAGAAATTACCTTTCGCATTTGAGGACTATGAAAGAGGTTTACTGAATGAGTACTTAATTATTAATACTCAGTAATGTACTAAATTTTTAATAAAATGTGATTTATTAAAAAAAATCTGTTTTATTGTAATTCAGAAAGTCCGTTTAATCATGTGAATTATTCATCCACTAGAATAACATGATGATTTTAAAAGAAGAAAAAAGTTTTGTTGCGTTAAATAAATTTTTCAAATGCTGGAATAAATAGATCTTTGATAAGTTTTATTTTTAACTAGCCGCCTTTGGCGACCAGCCGGTTCGCCAGTATTACCGCTCGCTACAATTTTCAATTAAATATTTTAAGTAACTGGTCTCTTAAAGGATTCTCAAACAAAACATTTTTAATCTTCAAATTTTGATAGTCATACCAAACTTATATTGTTTAGATCGTTTCGTTCAATTTACTATATATATTTTGCTAATTTGTTGCCATTTCCGGTAAAACTTCAACTTTAATTAAAAATGTAAATGACGAAATTGCAATTAATATTAAGATATTTTTTAATAAAACCAAGCGTTTTATTTTATTAATCATCTTTATTGTTATTTATTAATTATTATTATTATTGAATTTGAGTATTGCAAACAGAATCGCTCGGTATTTTAGTCTTATGTTAACTACAAAATATTTTTCATAGTTTATGTAATATCGCAAACAATAATTGAACAAAGATTTCTGAGATTCAGTATAAAATTCAGTTTTTAGTTTTGCTTTCAAAAGGATTGAAATGAAATCAATAATAATATTTTGTTCCTGCTTATAAATATATTTCAAAAATTATGAAGTCTAAATTTAATGCAGTAAGGTATCATATTCTGATAAATATTCTGGACACACCAAATTTTAAATAAATGAATGAATGTTTCCATTTTCCACGATCAACTAAGACTTATTTATGAAGTTTTAAATGTTAAAAATTTAGAAAAACTCACCATTTTCATAATCTTAGGCCAATTAATCTTCAGAAACCTGCGCGCTTATCGGCGTATTTTCTTTGAAACGATCGATGAAAAATCTAAAATTATCCTTTTTTTATTGAATAGTGATATTCAAATCTTCATAAATCAGTCAGTTTAAGTGATTTGAAATTAACTCTTTAAAGTCATGATTTAGTTGATTGGAAATTAACTCTATGACCACCATAAAATCTGTGGTTTCTCTTGTGGTGTATGCATTCTCCTTAATATCCGATCGAATAAAACATCACATACAAAAGTACTACATAGAAGAAACACATCAAAAGTAAACATAACATTTCAATAGTTGCCAAAAACAAAAGAGAGAAAAATGCAATTAATAAGCAGACGATATTTAGAAAAGTACAGATATTTAAACTGGAAAATGTAATTATCTGAAATTAAAAACACGCGCAGACGATATTTACAAAAGTAAAAATATTCAAACCTGAAAAGGAAAATATATGAGTTATTCCATCAATAAATGCCATAAGTTTGTTTACATCTTCATTATTTTATGAATCATTAAATATCAAAATGGATCGGAATGGAATGGAATGGAAAAAATAATATTTCATATTTGTTTCATTTCTTACAGACAGTTGCCGAAAATTATAATTTTGCAGATTTCATTTCCAAAAAGATTTAATTTATTTTCAGTTAGAGCTTTATTCAATGTGATGGCAACACTTTAAAAAAAGCTATTTTTTTCTCATAAATGCGAAACGTGCTTAATCCTCATTTTTATTTTTGACGAAAAAAATTATTGAAAAACATAGTTAAAATATTTATTTAAAAATTCATTAAAAATAGAAATTTAATTTTAAGATTAAAACAGTAGTATCATTTAAAAGATAAATTTTTGATCTTTAACTTGATGCAAAAATCTTTTTTGTGCGGTAATATTTTCGGCAGTTATAGCAGAAACATGTCAAAATTTCGTTTAATTTTTAAATAAATAAAATTCTAGTTAAAAATTCGAAAAAATAACCCCCAGGTGCACATTCCCGGCCTCCAAGGTGTACACGTGCCAAATTTGGTAGCTGTAGGTTGAATGGTCTGGTCTGTAGAGCGCCAACACACACACACACACACAAACACACATTGAGCTTTATTATAAGTATAGATAAAAAAGTTAAAATGAAACAAAATAACGTTTTTAAATAATGTACAGAAAATAAGAAGAAAAAGTAACAGAAAAATATTTTGGACTTTTTTTTAATGATTGGTATTAGCAAAAACACTGAAAGGATCTTATTTGCTTTCAAAGGCAATATGCTAACTATAAACTGTGGTAAAATCTATGCCATATTTTTGGAATTATTTTTACATCTACTTTGGTAAACGTTCAAGTTCTATTTATTTTTAAATGTATTCTGGGAAAAGTATAATCAATTTCACTAAAACACATCCTCAAAATCATCCTCTTCATTTACATGAACAAGTTTTAAAATGCAAATTATTATAAACACCTTTTTCAGCTTTATTGATTTTTTCATATTATTATTTGCTTACCCCTCAGGGATACTGAACTTTCTAAAGCGTGGCAGTTATATAACTGGTTTTATTAAACCTTTCTTTCATCATGATTAGTTAATTTTACATCTAGACAGGTTTCTTCAGATGTGAACTTTAACTTTTGGATGAAATTTGCATTGTGAATTATTCCACCTTCTGAACTTTAAGATATAGGATGTGAGTTTCCAGACCTTGTGCTTCATCAAAACAACTTGGAATGTCTTTTTTTTCCGAGAAACGAAGTTATTTTTTGACAATTCCTTCCGCTTTCTGTTTGCGTGTAGGGCGGCCGCTATTTCACAGGTTTAACCTCAATATGTGCTTACGCAACCACTTTGCGCGTAACAGTTGCAAAACTTAAAAACAGGTTAGTGCTACCGGCTGAAGTAGTCTTCATATACAAGGTATTATATCAATATTGAGCTAGATTTCGTGAAATTTCTTTTATGTTTATCTGTTTCAGAAAGTTCCGTTAATCGGTTGAAGATCCTTCAGTATTAATTTAAAAAGGATTTTATAAAATTCTGTAAGCAGAAAGCATTATATAATAATTTCATTTCGGATAATTTTTTAAGATTAAATTCAGTTCTGATTTAAAACACAATTGGTGACTCATAAAAATTGCCTTTATAGGTCTTAAATTAATACTGACAATTTTTTTTCATACAATATATTACACATATATATGGTCATATAATATAAATAATATATATATTCACGTATTTTTATTTAATTTTATGTATTTTAATTAGATAAATATCAATATATCATTCTTTGAGTAATGAGAAATATTTCCATCAAATAATGACTAAAAATACACCTTCAATAATTGCCTGTATCAGTTAAAATGAAGTCATGACGTCAAAAGAGAAATTTTAAAGATAATTGGGAATTTAGCCAGAAACCATCGTAATAAATCGCATTTGTAAACATTACTTTTTATATTATATCTATATAAAACTGTGTCAGAACGTAATTTTAGATTTGTATTAGAATTTGATGCAAATATCAATAATTTATTTGTTAACTCCAGCTTTCACAATAACAAAGATATTTTTTGTTTTCAGAAATGGAGGAGAATTATTTTTGTTTTCTAGAACAAAATTAATTTGTTTTCTAGAACAAAGTTTTGCACATACTTTTAAATATTTGAAATAATTAATATGTAAAGATATTTTTTCCATAAATTGTTATTCGTTTTTGATTCGCGAAATGATTTTTTTTTTCTGTTATAGGCTACTGATTGTGTACAGTATTTGCATTCTTATACTGACGTTGAATATAATTTTATGGTGACTATCACAAAATAAGATTAAATAATGAAGTACTGAATTAACATTAATTAAAGGAAGCACTAAATTACTAACTAATTTCGATTTCAAAACTCCGCCAAGTTGATGAACTAGATGTTTTAATTGACATCATGGTAACTCACCTCATTATGCGTCATTGAATTATATAATAAAATATTCTAAATATATCAGTTTTCCTATAGGAAATTAGAATTTTAAAATGAAAATACTTTTCCTATAAGCTGTTTATCTTTCAATTATTTTTCCCTATAACGTTCTCTTGGTTCTACATACTGACTCAAAATTTCAGTTCTCAACGTAGAAATTGGAAGTGTACGTTCCAAAATTATGATGCTAGAATTGCTATGATTGCGGTTATCAGTTTATTTGTATATTAATTTACGATAAGTACTAAACGCTTTTTATAAAACTAATAAACTAGAAAAACTGAAAAAAATCTGTTTTCCATTAAAAAATTTTAGATTCAAAATTTATCTTAATTGCATTCATTGATATTGGCAAAAAGTATATCAGAAGATTTTATACCTAAAAGATTTTTTCTAAAGTATAAAGATTACAAGTGTAGATATCTTATAAAAGTATGATGTATTTAATGTACGTTAGTGTCTGTAAGCATTTGATAACGTTCATTGGTTCAGGCAGCCGAGAAATTTTAAATATTCTATATTAAATTTCACCTTTTAGTATATCTATATTGCTCTACCTCTTTTCTGTTATATTTTATGCATTGCATTCGTTCTCTATTTATGATCGAAATGATCAATTTCTTTTTCTTTCAATCAGCTTATGACTTTTAACCCAATAAGGTTTTTCAAAAATATTCAACAGCTCAGAAGATTTACTGAAAAATGCATGCATGTAAAAAATCGATTTGTGAGCGAAATTTTTAAAAATAACTGTTATTTCAAATTTTAACTGATAAGTTTGCAAAAATTATGTAGAGTAAAAATATCTTAGTGTAATAATAACAATATAAATATATTTAAATAAATATTAACAATTTGTATCTGAATGTTTCTTGAGAAATTCTATAGTGTTGTTTACCATTACGTGACGTATTTACAGGCATACTTGATTAATTTAAATAAGTTTCGGGTATAAAAAATTCAAACTTCTTACCTATGAGTAAAATAGTCCATATTATTGCAAGGAAGCATCTGCCTTTCATACCGTTTTTAATACAACTCTGCAAAAAAAATAATAATTTTAATATAAAATGGCATCTTGATTTCTTAAGTAAGTTATTATTTACGTATTAAAAAGAAATAAAACATTATTCAATTTTATTGAATAATAAAACATTATTCAATAAAATTATGATACAAATTTTCCAATTATCGATTAAAAAATCAGTTTTAGAAAAAGAATAGTATAAAATATTAGGAGCTACACTTAAACATAATGACCAACTGTAAGTAATATTCTTAAGAAACAATCCTCTGTGCATTGATGTTATTAACAGCCTTTAGTGACCAACTTGATCGTCAAAAGTATTAGTAATGTTTATTTCAATTAAATATCTTATATATAATATATTCATAGTTCTCCCAACTACGTAATTTTAAGCATTAAATTATGAAAGACATTAAAGTAATTTTAATAATCTTACTCTTTTTATTATTATTATTATTATTATTATTTACAAAAACCTTCAGAATATAATTAAGTCCCATGATCTCAAAGCATCACTCAATGAATAATTGCCTGCATCATTTGTTTTTTCAATTACATATTGTTTTTCACGGAGTAATTTCACTTTCTTATTCCTCATTTAAACTTTGTTGATAAAAAGTAGCTTTTTTCTTAGCTTTCAACAGCAGAAAAAATATCACGTTAAATAAGTTAAATATTTGATGAACGATAAAACGCTCTGAATTTCGATATGCCAATGATAGTTTTTATTAAAATATTATGCAAAAAAATATTTTTTGTCAAAATTTATTAAAAACATGTATGACAACTTAATTTTTAATATTAAAAAACGTTTTTTAAAGTTTAAACAGAGTAAGGAATATTTTCGCATAATATTATTTTCTAAAATTATTACGAATAAGCACCATAGTTTAGCTTAATTTTTGATTCGTTAAAATTCTTATTTACGCAAAAGAAAAAATGTGAGTAGCGCATATTATCACAATACAAAATATATTTGTTCTAGATTTAGTTGATCTAAATAAAACGGTCTGGTCTGTAGAGAGACGACATATGCTTGGATGCATAAATGGAGACACATGCATATACAATATATTCTTTTATAATTAGTAAAGACATATTTTAAATATATTATTCAACTAGCTTGAATACCCGGTTTTATTTATTACTACAGATGAAATTATTTAATTAACACTCGTTGGAATATCGACTCACAAGGGGAGGGCACAGAGTTGAAATCTGAGATCGGGATGAGATTTATCATAATGATGGTATACATTTAGAATGTTCATTCATGAAAATATTAAAACGCAATGGCCACTCAATTTCGAGAAAAAAGGTCCTCAAACTTTTAGTAAAGCTTATATAATGATTACTTGACTCCCGTCTGGATGATCTCGTTGGCATGGTTGTCTAGGTAACCGTTCTCGTATGCGGAAAATCAGGGTTCGAAATACATATTTTTAAAGGGAAATATTTCATCCAGATTAGAACGGCTTTGGATATATTCTCTAGATAAATGATTTTAAGAAATTTTATAATATTTTTTTTTGTATTTATAAAAAATAATCTTAAAAAGAACAGTAAATCTTAAAGTAATCCAATATTTTTAAATAATAAATTCCAAGAATTGATGGAAAAAGAAGAATGATTTTTTGGAATTTTGAAATGGGACTAATTATCTTAGGACTTCATATGAAATTATACGATTTAATTTATTATGATATGCATCATAATAATAGATTATAGAGCTTACCATGTATTTAATTAATAATTCAAATTAATAATCAATTAATAATAACTCAACAATTTAATGATTCACTAAGGTAATTAATGAAGTTCAAATTTTCTGTTGTATTCGAAAACTTTATTATTTTAATTAATATAGTAAAATAAAACATGGCTTTTATTATAATAAATAAAAAAGTCTTGAAAACCAGGATTATATCCTTTTCAGTTTTTTATGTTCCTCGTGATTTACATCTAATTATTTAACAATTTATGTAGCATATCAAATAGTATATAATGAATTTCTTTTTACAATATGCTTTAAGCTTGCAAAAAACGTCTTGAAAATTATTTATTACTTCCAACGGAAAATGAATAAATTTACAGACATTGAGTTTAGACAAATGAATTTTGATTAATTCGTTAATCGTCAAATTAAAAATGAAATTTTGTTCCGAACAAGAATATGATTATCATGTGAATATATTTCATTGAAGATAGAAGCTCATTCAATTATTTCGGAAGATAAAACTGTATTTTTATCCTTTCGCAGGAAAATTTAATTGAAAATTCTTTCAAATTTGTTTTTTAACATAGATGAAAAGGAAAAAAATAATGAGAATGAATCAACTAAATACGTAACTTTCTGAAATGCAATTATTATGAAGCATTGTCCAATTAATATCGTTACAAAATATGATTCAGCATTAAATTTTATTCATATCACTTACAATTTTATCCTTAAAAATATTTTTATCAATAATTGAATGAACATCAAGGGGGAAGAAAAAGTTTTACACCAGTTTATTTCATATTCTTTATCTAGTATTATTAAAAACACGTACAAAGAATTCAGTATCATTTTAAACCTTAAAAGCATGTTCCTGTAAGTTGTGATTCAATATTTAAATTACAACTGCAATAAAACTGTGAAGCAAATAAATTTATTGATTCCTAAAGTTAATTCTGTTTTATTCATGTGCATTTGTATTCACTGTAATTTAAATACTGAAGTTCCCAGTCAATATACATTCATGATTTGTGTATAATTTAAGTGTATGATAGAGAGTGATAGTGCTCAACAGAAAGAATTTCTTGGAACCATGAGTAATCCAGAGAATTTGCTCAGGTATTAGTACTCTTCAAAACGTGCACATCCTCAAACATTTTATATTTCGGTTTAGTTTCGTATCACATATTGTTTAAAAACACACACAAAAAAAACTATATGAATGATCGAATGATCAGTTCGTATTATTAGAAATCATAATTTATAGAAAGGTTTCAAGGAATGAAATGTGATCATTTTCAGAGAAAAAAAAAAGATTCAAATGCGTCGAATAGTTATGGGCACAAAGCAGCTCGTTCGAAAGACATAAAAGTATAGCTGGCTTTCCTAGATCAACTAATTTTAAGATTGAAATTTAATTTTTGAATCATAACGCAGTTTTAAAATTTCGGTAGCAAACAGTCAGTTGAAAGTGAACGTCTAATCAAAAAATGCCATTCCCAGAACACTTCGCTGTTAATGTTATAAATCAGCTAAGTCTTCACTTAAAGGATATTGATTTCCGAGAGCTTTTCAACTTACCTTTATACAGCGACGTTATAGTTTGTTACAAAAATCAAAAATTCTTCCTCCATAAATTAATACTAAGTGCCAGAAGCCCATACTTTGCTCGACTGTTGCAGACGGAAAAAGGACAGAAGTGTGCATTTATCAGAATTCATGATACCTCGGAACTTATTATTTTTCATCAAGTCCTATTTTACATTTATAGTCTCAAGAATCCGCAGTGGTACAATGGTAAACATCTGAGAGATCTTTACAGGGCTGCCAAACTGTTTGAGCTGAAAAATCTCTCCGAGTTTTGTATCAAGGAACTTTGGAATCAAAATGGAGTGCGATTTATTAAGCTCGCCATTATCGCTGTAGAGAGCGACTCTGAATTTCTGAAAAACTCTTTGTGCAAAATATTTAAAACATATTGGCCAACTATCAAACCGTTAAGCAACTGGCAAAAATTTGTAAGCAGATATCCTGATTTTGCTTCAAAACTGTTGAATACCGTTAGAGAAAAGAAATGATTATCAGACTGTTTTATTCGATGTTTATAATGTTCTTGTGTTTGATACCATGGAATTTGAAAACATTTTCGGTAATTTGAACTTTTTTATGCTATTTAACTGCTTATAATTAGATGCTGGGCCATGATGAGAACTATTGACCCATTTCTTTATTATCAAAATTGTAAATCTTTCTTTGTATTTTCTGTTATTTAAAGTTTGCAATAATCATTTATCTTTAATAAAATTCTGTATAAGAATAAATTAGAATTATATTAAATTGCCTAAAAATTAAATTATTCTACAGATTATTCTATTTAAAAGAAATTTTGCTTTAAATATTTCAGTTATGACAAAAATTTTAATATCTGACTTATTGGATTTTCTCAATACCTTAAATTGCATTTGTATATGAGGGAGAGAGGATATTTTATCTTTTTTTTAATCCTGATATTGGGATAATATTTATGCTTTCTACAATAGAAACAGCTTATTTTTCAAATAACATTTAAATTGGGGATCTAAATATCGTAGTTTTCAGAAGGATATTAATCTGATATATACAAAATTTTTGAAAATTTTATCAAAATTTATTGTTTTATTTGAATTCTTTTGCTAAATTTTCATTTATATGCAAAACCTATTCTGTAAGAAGAAATTTCAATATTTTACATAAGCTTGTTTATTTTTCGAGAAAGGAGTCTTTAACATTCGCGCTTGTGTGTCCAACAAATTTCAACTCATATATGAGTAAATGGTATTCCAGTACTTATTAGAAAATATTATTATACTCAAGAAGTATTTTGAAAATATATTTTAAAATTATTTCCGCATATACAATCATTTATATAAATTATGAGATAATTTTTTCTTGCATTTTTAATATGTCCTTTCAGCTCATAAAAAGTTTTTTTTTTTTTTTTTTTTTTTTTTTTTTTTTAGCAAAGAAAATATTAGGAAAGAGTAAAACAATCATGAAACATTTTTGTTCACTTTTTATTTATTTTTTAAACTGACGTTTCTAAAATTTCAATTTCTTAAAGTTGGATAGATATTTCTCATGAGTATTTTTTGTTATTAGGTAAACACATTATTAAATTTTTTGTAAACTCAATCAAAGAATTATCTAAAACAGTATGTAATCAAATATATATATATTTCATACGAAAAGAAAATGATCTCTGCTTTGCTTTCATTTCATAAACTAAGTAACAAAGAAGAAGTGGGGGAAGGGATGCAAATTATCTGTACACTTGAATTCATTGCTTGGCATAGATATTATTCTCCGATATTTAATAAATGAAATGATGGTAGGGTGATAAATGGAAAGTATTAACGGGATAAGTATAACTATAACGGGATTAATATAAGTGATAACGTGTACAAATTAGTGTTTATTAGAAAATTTCTAGTCAATTGAAATGATAATTTCTGGTGAACTAAGTTTTAAAAAATTAAAATTCATATTAAGTGCTATCACAATATAAACTACCTGTTCTATAAAAATGGCCTATCTATTGATTAGGAACCCAAATAGGATTTTGCAGTATAATAATTGTGCCTACGAAACATTTTGCT
Organism: Argiope aurantia; assembly: GCA_026543865.1. Lineage (NCBI taxonomy): Eukaryota > Metazoa > Arthropoda > Arachnida > Araneae > Araneidae > Argiope > Argiope aurantia. Next base: position 403,599 of record JAPMOR010020779.1, read on the forward strand.
TACTTTTTTTGAGAATATTTAATTTAATTTAATAAATTTAATTAAGGAAACTACAATTTGATATAAAAAATTGAATAATATAAAAAGCATTTCGACTTTATGTTGAAATTATTCTAATCCATAATTAATGATAACCCATTTTTTAATTGATTATTTAATTTTGGTTGCTGAAAAGATTTTCTGAAATATTTGGGATATCGAATCAAAGAATGTTTACATTAGGTCTTAATATCTTGTTGTAAAGAACTCTCGTATTCAGAAATTTACTCATGAGATATCTGACACTGAACTCAGTCGGCAGAAAAAATAGTTTATTTATCAGGTAAGGAAACAGTGAGTTTTATTGCGACTAAAAAAGTCGGCCAAAAAATAGCAACTTTTATTGCGAACTGCCATTGTTTAAAAATATCTATCTGCTACTGTTTTCAATCATTAAATTACATTTAGATGTCCATTTTTACTTGGATGAAATATCATATTAAGATCTGTCTATTTTTTTTTAAAGTATAAAGTAAAGAATGAAGTTTAAAGTATAAAATACTCTTTTAAAGTAAAGTATTTAAAGTATAAAGTTTGTTCGATTTCTTTTCTTTTTTATTATTAGTGCAAAGTTTACATCGTTTGACTAGAGAATTTTAATATACTTCAAGCAAACGTTTTAGCAGATGATATTTTTCATCAATATTCTTAAACATATTGCTTTTTAATAGAGTTAATTTTAGAAAGAGACAATAAAAACAATTATTTGAGTGGTAAAATTATTCGAATAAAACTAATGCCCAACAGACATTTTTTTCACTTACATTCTCTAAAATAGCTGTCATTGAATAAAGAAATAAAAAAATGTAAATTTAAAAATATTGCAAAGATTAATTTAAGAAAGAATTATTCTCATATTTATAGTAAAAATGCATTACACTTATAAATATTCTTTAATATTTCTTTTATTTTGTCACATGCAACATCATATTGCGCATATAACATTGTCATAGAATCTTCCAGCAAAATATTAGGCCATAGAATACATAAATTAGAATTAATTTATATGAATTAGCGATTATTACTTCTTAACAATGCTGCATTCATTGTTTCGTGTCTCAGTATTGAATAAATTTAACATCCCGCCAATTTCTACGATAATTTCACTATATAAAGTATTCAAATTGTGAGTCTTCATCAGCGAAAATCAATGAGGCATTTGAGTCACGAGGAAATGGTTGTAGTAGTTATTTCCTTACTAAAAACGCACGAAGATCATCATACGATTTACGCTGTAAGTGTGTGAGTGACACGCAAAAAAATTCTAATGTCTATCTTCTTTTTTCCTTACCATCGTACCACGAGAAGTTTGTCCATGGAGGATGGACAAACAATAATGTTCCACCGAGCAAAGAAAGGCTGTAAAAAAAGCATTCTTTCGATCTTAAAACTATTCTGATTCCTTGTTTCACTTTCTGAAAGCAGTAGGAAACTATAAAATGCCTAATTCCTTGTTTTTGCATTTGAGTAATTTCTACTATTTCCAAAATGTTTTTAAAAATATTCTTGAAGCACAAAGCATTCATATTCCTTAAATATTATGAATGTTTTTTTGAATGTTAGCAATGTTCAATTATTTTAAATATATTAATATCCTTAGTAAAAAAATAAAAGTTCGAAAGAAACTACTACAATCCATTTTTTAACAATAAAATCTTTCTCTCATTTTAAAGCAAGAATAAAAAAGCCAAGTAACGAAAAGAATAGTATAATTTTTAGATAAAGCTTACGAGATTATTCTTAGAAAATTTTATTTTGAGAAAATCTGCCCATCAGCTCCTTGCAAATACAATTATTAATAAAGAACGTTATTTCATTCAAGAGATGCATTTTTTACTAGCAAAAGCACAGGCAAATTGTCACTCTAACAAAATATGTCTGGAGAAATGTCTTTATGCATTTACATTTTACTGAATAATGGCATGACAAAAGTCATTAATTGAATTATATAACCGAATGGTGGTACTTGTTTGCATTTCCAAAATTTTATTCTCTTTTTCACACTAAACTAAATAATCTAAAATGCCCTTTTTGAAATTGAATATTAAAAAAAAAAAAAATGCTAATCCTTTAAATCGCTCATACACCCAAATTGAAAAACCAATAATTTTTACACTGTTTGAATGCAACATTAATGAAGTTGAGTCATTCTGGTAGCTGGTAAGTCGGCAAACGACTACTATAATAGACAGCATAACAGTTTTTTCATCCAAGGCTGATTCAATAATTAGTTTCAGTGTTTGAAAGGGAATGTGATTTTTACTTTAATACGATCATTAAAAAACATTAGCGTTAAAAATTATGGAATCTTCTAGACATAATAAGAAAATTGCAAAAGGAAATCATGAAAATAGGAGAAAATACATTTCATTTAAATGTATAAATGCAGTAGACGTGATTACATTGACTAAGAAATAGGAACAATTCTTGTTTTAGAATTGAAGAAAAAAAAGAATTTTTCTGAACGAAAATAAACATTTTTAATCTTGAAATATTTGAATTGAAAAAACGTGTGAAAGCATTCTTTCTTTTTAATCACGTCACATAATATAAATCGAGTGTTCTTTAGAATGCAAACGATGTTTTCATTTTTTTTTTGTATATTTTAACCATGAACAGTATTTATTTATTTTGGCCCTGAATTTCATCTACTTTTCTTTTTAGTCGATAATTATACTCATTTAAAATTTTGAAAATTATTGAAATTTGTATTATTTAGAGGCGTTATTTACATCGATAATTATCAGATTTTTTACAAATAGATCAATTATTCTCAATGCAATTAAAATATAATTCTTGCAAAAAATGATTTAAAAAAATAGTAACATTTAATTTGGATCACATTTTTTTAAACGCTCAGTGCTTATGATTTGCCACATTTAACTGCTATAAAGTTTCATTTTACCAAAATCTTCATATTTAGTTATAAAATTATCTTATATTTAAAATATGGTATTATCTTCATATTTAAAACATGAAGCTGATCTTTGAGTCAATATTGAAACAGATTATTTTGATGATTCAATCCAAAACCATCAGTTCTTTTCATAATATCTATACGAAAAAGAGTAATATTCGACATCACTATCTGCAGAATTTGGTAAGATAATAAATAATTTTATCATTAATTCCTGCACTCATTGTCTAATTATTATTAAAATAAAATTTTAAAAAAAATCTCCTCTTGAAAAAATGCGTATCGAAGATTTTGATAAAATTTGGAATAATCTTTAATTTATTGAAAACTATTAATTTCGATTGATAGAACTGTTTAACTTTATTTAATCTGCTTCAAACACAGTAAATTAAAAGACTGGTTATTTGCATATTTAAAAGAAATTCCAAATCTGTGATGCACATAATTATAAAAACGAATTTTACTAATTTCTTCGGCTGAAAAATTGTTAAAAACAGAGATTCTTAGAAATTTAACTATAATTTAAGGAACGAAAAAGTAAAAAGATGAAATGTCTTGCCCACCGATAATTTTATATCAATATCTCTATGAAAGCAAGCTAATAAGTCAAATCATAAACATTTTACCAATTGCCATCTGAATTACTTATTACCATCTGAAGTTGGAAACATTTCACAGAAGACTTTAACAAAAAGATGTTTTTCTTTTTTTTTTCTTAATGCAAACACGAACTGTTTACGTAAAATTTCTGGTTCACATACTTAAAACTGGCAAATGTTCTTTCTCAAAATTGACTAATGTTTGTTTTACTTGACATAAAAAATATCTCTTTTTTTATTATTAATTGAGGTCAATATTGTACATCAAATGTTTAATTTATGTAGAATTTAGAAATTTATTTTACAAACAAACAGCAGGGGAGAAGAGCAATTTTAAGTGTTATGCACTAAATATTTTTAATTTACTGGCGAAATTCCACAGAGTTTACAACCTCAAATAACTTTTTTTTAACCTTGAAGTGGAAATGTCACTAACATTTCCTGTCTTGTAACAGTGGAACAGCTTTAAGTTTTAAAAGAAAATTTTTCTTCAAGGCAAAATGTCGAAAGAGAACTTGTCGCTTTTGGAAGAAAATAAAAAAATTTCTTTAACACTTCCGGTTTATATGAAAAAATAAGGAATTAATCGTTCGGTTAATCTTTCACAATTTTTGAAATTTGTTCTATTTCATCCGTAGAATTACACACGATTATTCAACAAAGCTGAACGTAATTTTATCTTCATCACGTCTCTATTCTAAAAACCTGAAAGTTTAGAAATGTATCTCCTTTTTTATGATAGGTATGAAAATGTTTTTGTGACAGACTTGTAGAGTGAGTTTATTTCTCGATTCTTTTTCCGTGTACATATCTGGTTAGGAGAATTTCGTGTAAAAATAAAACCTTCCGACTTCAATTCGTTCTCACTTTCAGTGGCCCGCAGCAGTGGGTCACGAGGTATAGACGAACGGACGCCAGTGAAAAATGCGATCAGTGATGGTGATCATGTCAAAGAAAAAATTAGTACTTACTTTCTATTCTTTAATTATAAATGTGTCAATTTACTATTCAACATCTGAATTCAAGAAATGGTGTTAAAAATTAAGTTAAAAGTAAAAATATTTTATTTTTATTTTTATTTTCTGTTGGAAAACAAAATGAAAAAGCTTATTGTATAGTCATCTTAAAAATTGTAATACAATATTCATCACTATAATCTAATTATAAAGTAATAGTCATCATTATAATAATAATCTTAGAAATTAGCTTTTATTTTTATTATTCAAGAAGTTAATACATAATTTATTATTATTTCGAAGGGTGGGACTTTCTTTTCAATATTAATAATAAAGCCGAAAGTTTATTGAAACAACCAAAAATTAAATACATATATGTGTGTGTGTAATTTGCACTGATAGACATAATTTTTTTCTCATATAGATGCTATTTAACAAAAAGAATACATTAATTCGTCTTTTTTATATTTTGCATTTGGTTATTTTTAATAATATATTTAAGATAATTAAATTTTGATTCCATACTAGTGACACGATCTAGTAGTAAATACGAGAAAAATTATTTCTAGATACCATACTACTTATAATAATTAATTATAATCTAAAATGTTGAAAATAATTAAGGAACATTTTTTACTTTTTAAATAAAAATAATTAAAATGTATTTGTAAAAAATGTTTTTATTAAATTTGTTAATATACGAAGTTTAATCAATAAAAAAAGGAAGAATCTATGTCAAATACATTAATTTTAATATCAGAAATTTCCGGTTTGCTTAATAGTTATCCTTGAATGGGAGGGGAGGGGGAGGGGTATTTTTATGTTTCCAGGAGAGTCAATTTGTTACATGCTTATAATTCTTTTTTTTAAAGTTATTTTGCATAAGACTGTTGAGAAGTATGAAGAAACAAGAAATCTGGCTGACTTTACTTTCTTATACTTGTGAAGATGGCAATTAACACTTGCAATGAGCCACATGAATGACATTTTTCACATGATCAGAATAGCATTTATGCAACAAATTTTGAACTAAATACATAAAAGGATTCACTAACTGTATGTCTGTTTGTGTATATATGAAAAATGCAATAAGGTATATGAAGGAATTTTAACATACAGTCTTTACGTTAAAGTTGTATATATGTTAAATTTTGGGCGCAATATGCAAGAGGAAGAGGTCCAAAATACATGTTCTTTTATTTTATTTTACGAAGTTAAACCATATTGTGAGTACAAGAAAGTCAGAGGAAGACACTCGAGCCGGTATACATTGCGAACATTTACATTAAAAAAGAAATTCATATAATGAATATCCAGTGCTTTTTGCTGCAGCAGGTATCCTTGAAATAATTTTACAAATCTTATTACTATCTATACCAACTAAATTCTAAACTTTTTAGGAGAAAACCAAAAAGGAAGATGGAAAGAAAAGCTGACACAAAAATATTCGGCGGACTAATATAAATTATTATTAAATAAAGACTAAAAAAAATAGTAATTAATTTTTTTAATTTAATGCAGTAAACGAAATTGCAACTACATATCTAAAAGTTCCTTATAATCTCATTCAAACAGGGATGCACTGATTTTACTATTATTTTAAATTATTACGTTATTACAGTCGATCATCTACGTATGATACTGATACTATGATAAATACTGGGAAAAGTGGTGCATAGAAATTTTGATGCTTATAAAATTTATTAAATATATTGCAAATTCTAAATCCTGTTTTTATTAAAAGCAACTATACATAGTTAATTTTTTAGGATTAAGGAAAATTTAAAAGAATTAAAATATCAAAGAAATTTATTTTAAAAGATCTAAAAAAGGATCTTTAAAAGATCTAATAAAAAAATTTTAAAATTGTTTATGCCATTAAGTGTCGAAATTTTACACAAGATAGGCAAAAAGTTCACAATAACTTTAAAAATTCAAAGAAAGAAATCGGAAAAATAGTCGACATAAAAATTTTTGTGTCGAATTAGTATCTCTAAGTATCTCTTTAGTATCTCTTGATAGATGACGCACACGAGCCAAATATATGCAAATATCGAACAGAATGCCCCCAAATCGTTTGCCAAGGCAGAATATATTCCATATGGTCATCACCACAGGTCACCATACTAAATTTAACACTTCTGTGTGAAAAGAACGTGGCATTTTGAGTGAAAGAAATGAGTTATGCAAGATAGAACAATGCTACTCCGGTCAAAGCATTTCTGATACAAAAGTTCGGGGAAGACAAAATTATTAGCAGGCATTACATGTTCATGTCTCGAAATAAAATGCGGAAAGATTTCTAGTTATTTGATAAATCCGGTCATTCAATATATTGAAACTGAAAGATATGTCATGCATACATCCGGAACTGCCGTACTTTACCGTTGCTCACTTAATTAATGAGTCGGTAATGTATTACCCTGCTCCCCTCTGGAGGTGGTCTTGTGGAATACATACTACTATAGTAAAAGAATGGAAAGTATTCTATTCCTTATTTTCGTACCTTTTCTTTGACTTGTGTTTCATTACCACCACCTACTGGATATTTTTTTTGATTTATTATTATTGTTGTTATTATTTTCTGTCTAAAAAATATCATGGCTTAGATTCGCTAATCCTGTAAACCATTTTTCATTTCTATTATTTTTCTGGTATTTATGAATTTTTAAAATTTGTATGACTTTTTGCTTTTACTGTACCTTTTTAATTATGTTTTTATTCTTCATCCTGTCTCGCCATCTTGTGCTAAGCTGAACTTTCTCTTTCAAACTTAAGGATTTCCGTTTAAGAAACATATTCATTATTTTTAAAAATCTAAAGTTAAGCTAAATTTAAAATAAATTCTCTCTTCACGTTAAGAAAGGGATTCATAGATCAGAAACAAATAATAAAATTTGAATCAGTGAATATTTATTCTTTTATTGTAAATAATTTCCAATGTTCCGAAAATTTTTATTACAGTAACTGTTTTATCTTAGAGACGCCTCTTTTCCTTTCCAGCTATGGTTGCCATGGAAGCAGGCGTATGTGCAGTTTTTCTAAAATTTTTATTCATTTTTTTATGCTTAGCTATTCAGATTTGTGATATCTAATTAGAGATGTAACGTTCAATATCTTTGTGTTCGTATGTGTCAATAAATGCCATTCAGATATACATGATTGCTGAGAGTTAGAAAATTTATTGTAGATCTTAGATAATTAAAATAAATGAACCACTTAATAGATTTAAAATGGCGCGATTGCACTTAGAATTAGTTGTAGAAAGCTTTGGAGCTCTAGACATCGTTTTTTGGTGCATCGGCTTGGAAACGAACTTGGACCGCCTGCGTGGCAAGGGAGCTTAAAACCACTGAACCAGTAAGTGCCAGAGAAGCATTTTTCTTGTTAAATTTATATTCTTTCTAATGAGTGAAATTATTGGTTGTTCTTTGATAGCAGTAAGTACAGACAATATTCTAATTAAATAATTTTTGTCCGATATATAGAAAGTTTATGCGGTATACAGAAACTTTATCACTTGAAAATTCAAGGTTCCTAAATAAGTCCTGCAAATAGATAAATTTTTTCGACACATGGAAATTAGATATATGAGAGTTCCTCTATATTTAGAAAGTGAAAATATTAAATATTTAAACCATAGGTATCATTAAACGTATTGCGATCGGGAAAAGTAACATTCCAGTAAATGTCACACGAATTCGAAAATCTGCACGACCTTAATGACGTGTGAAATGCTTTCGCTTACGAAAAGGAAATCGAGCATTCTTGGGAACACCCACTTGTTTTGATTGTGAGTCGAAAACAAGAATAATTAAGGGCGTCGACTGATTGGCCTTCGCTGTAAGGTGTACTTCTTGCGACCGGGCCACAATGACAAAGGGACAAAAAAAAAAAAAAAAAAGACTTTCACAAGAAACGCCTTGAATGCAAACTTAGATATCTACTACTGTTTGCATTAATTATTGTTCTTAGAAGATCGCCTATGATTTCTCAAATAACCAGAATTTGTTATAGTAGTTGTTTTGGGGATTTTTGTTAGTTCCTACATGACATTTATTCTACATGGAATATTCAAATTTTGATCAATTTCAAGTAGACAAAAAAATTTTAAGGTGGTCATATATGTATTTTTTTATAATATATTAATATTTTAGCACAATTCTTCCTAAAATCTTCGCCCTTGGGAAAAGTTTAGGAATTGGTTTTGGATTTCAAAAATGTTTCACAACTCAAATATGAATGAAAAATTAACTAATTATTTCAATTATAAGTAACACAAAATAGGAAAAAGAAATATTAATTCATTATAAATAAACTTAATAAAAACAGCTTTTAAAAACACTTTTATGAGTACACTAAAAATTTATTTTTTTATTGTAATTATTTCTTATTTTTAAACTTTAATTTCTAATCCCTTATTATAAATATCAGAGAAGCCAGGAATAAATTTTTCTTAAATTCATTCCTAGATGCAGACACACATTGAGAATCAAAATTGAACTAACTCAATTGATTTAATGGTGAAAAAATTCTAAAAATATTAAAAATAGTGTATTATTATGACATACACTTTGAAATTTTAGAAACCTTGAACCCAAAAAACGGCTTAAAAATTGATAACAAAATTCTTTACTTTCATATATGTAACAAGATAAATTGGATTAAAATGTGTAAAAAACTACATTAAAGTATGTTTGCAATATTTTAATGAAATATTTTAAATCGATATGTTTTTATAATTATTTTGTTTATTTAGATTCTCAAGAAGAGGACTTTGATACTAATTACAGTTTTGTTTCCCTGCAAACGGGACATAAGCTCTGCTTTAGTATATTTAAACAGGTTTATGGAACTTATACAGTTCTCTCTCAAGTATAAAAAAAATGTCACTGCAATATCATTTTATAATGTTCAAAAGAGGTTTTTCAAAAAGATACCAGAGCAACGGGCATATATTATTACTTAGCATAATTCTACTAAAAAAAAAGTGGTAAAAGAATACTAAAAAATATAAAATAAAAATGGCAATTAGACAGAAATGCAATTATCTGAAGTTACCAAGTTTATGAATGCATATATGTAAAAATATTTTAAAAAGCATAAAAAATTGATATAAATACAAACATTTTTTCTACGTAGGGCTAAATACACAATCATGATGTTTTCTCTACAAATGGGCCTTTTTTTTAAATTTTGAATTTAAAATTATAAAAAAGACAATACAGAAAGCATCGCGAAAAGTTTATCTGATATGTGATAACTTTAAACTTTACTATAAATACTTGTGATGTTACAAGTATTTCAAATGTTACTCACAAATACTGAAGTATAAGTGAGATTTTAATGAAGCTCTTGAGTACGTAATTAAATAAATTTCGTTAGTAAAAAAAACGAAGAAGAAAAAATTTTCCTCCTGAGGGATCTGGATGTAAGAGAATCTTTGAATAAATGGTAAACATATTCAGAAAAAATTTTCTTCATGGTTAATTCACTTGTAAAATCTGCATGTGTCAAATGCATCGCTTGTAAAACATCTCTTGCCTGATCATTCAATCACCCCTCATGCCTGAGCTAATCAGAAGTTCCTCATTGTGGTCATTCATTTGTATCTGTTATTTACTAAAATCTACAATTTCAATTAGAAATTTAACAGTTTTTAATTTAATAAAAGATTCGTTTTTTTAGAAATAAAAGATTTTTGTATTCAATAATGATATTCGTTTCATTCTTCTGTCATCATATTTTACTAGAGCAATATGCACACTATTTTAATACTACACTGGAAAACTATTCTTAAACAATCTTTTGCACATATTTGCCTTTACAGATAATTCCTTCTTATACATACAAATGAAGCAGAAAGTCTAATCTTCAAAGTAATTTCACATGAATATACATGAGAAAATCATTCTTTCATGAGCTCATCAATAAAACCTTTTGTATGATTGATTAACCGTCATAATTAACTAAACATTAAAAATAGCCGGATCTAATACTTTTAGATATTTAAAAAACAATAAATTCATTGGCAATCAGTTATTGCTATTGTTGAATGGATATATACAGAAATAGCTAAGAACTTATCAGCGTATCTTGCATATTTTGTCTAACTACATTTTGACATAAGAAAATTAAATATGAAAAAGACTATTAGGAAAATTGTCTGGGCGTTGTTATCTTTAAGTTAAATTCATCTCCTCCCAAGGTTCAACGTCCAACGATATGTAAACATCGTATTTTTTTTTTCTTCTTTTCTTTTTGTCTATACATTCTAAATATTTGACAAGGCATTCATTTGTTCTTTTTCAATCTTATCAAAGAATATACCTTTCAGCTTCTCAAAGAACCTCCAAGTATCGTTAGATTATTTTCAAATAGAGAGAAGAACATAACATTTTGTTCTTTATTGGTATAAGCGGTGGAGTCGAATTCTTTAAGAAAAGAAATTGATGTATTCGCATGGTTGACTGATTATGGCCTTTTCTGAGCGTACAACTGCAGATGTTTGTGCTTGACCGCCATTGCGAAACCATTTCGATGTTGATGGCCTCAGTGAAGTCCTGTTGTTTCGTTTTCCCTCTTTTTCTTTTGTTTAGTAAGCGAATAACATCCGCCTCTTTGGTAAAGTCAAAAGAACAAAATTGCCAACAATTTTTCTTCCGCAAATGCAACCTGTCACGTAACATTTATGACCTTGCTTTAATCGAATTATAACTTTAAAACACGGAAATATTCCACTTCATTAACTTCTCACATTCTCCAGATTTGTAACAAAGCTTCTGAAACTTGATAAGAACAAGTTTGGTGTTTCTGTTCTGATATGCTAACAAAATGATTTAGGGTGCAGAAACTGTGTAACTGATTGATAAATTACGAACAAAAATCTAGTTTACAATGATCTCATTGTTCACATTACGCTATCATTGCACTGAAAGAAAAATTATTTTTCTTCTTTCTGTTAGGTGATACCTCTCAACTCTCTCAGGGAAGTAAACGAATAAGATTGAATGTGAATTGTGAATAATATATTAACCCTATAAAATAAAAGATACTTTCAGCTTAAAGTAGAATTATAAGATAATGTTTTATAAAAATACATATATATTAATAAATTAAGAATTTTTTTTTATGTTTTGTAAAATGCTGAATGCCATAAAAAAATTCTCTTCCGAAGGACATTAGTTGACAAATTCTTATTTGAATTTTAATTTTCTATTACATCGCATCTCATTCCGTTTAATAAAATAGCTATTTTTTAAAATTTTCAATAACAATGCTAAACAATTTGTTAAAACTATAGTAAATATGAAAATTTTTAGGAATAATTTGTAATTAATAACTTCATTTCTATGGATCATGAAAATTTTTAGGAATACTTTGTAATTAATAACTTCATTTCTATGGATCTAACGCACAAAAATACTTTTTTCTGATTGTAAACATTTAAAAAAAATTGAAAACACATAGAGGTACCATGTCATACTGTGGATAAAATTCAATTCATGTGATGATTCATGAAGAAATTATCTACCATAATGAATTATGAATATCTCATAGAAAAGCTATATAAGAAATAAAGTAAATTTCTAGTAAGTACATATATTTTTCGTAGTTAGAAACACGAAATTTCGTTACATTTGACCAAATTCGAAATATTACGTCAGTCAAAATTGTTTTAATATATTTGTTGGTGACATGCACATTCTCTAGCATGTTTACGAAATAATGTATCTAACAAAGAAACAATAACTTCAAACTTAACTTAGAAGACAAGATGCAAAACTTCATGCATATTAGAATTTTCAAGGGATTTATTTGGTATGATTTAAAGACAAGTTGACTTAGTAGTAATCAATTATTTGAGTATAATCACTGAATCCTTGGAATAGCTGATAAAGATATATTCACATGAACGTAATGCTTCGACTGAAAGGTTAAACAAGAAAAGTGTAACATTACAAAATCTATAATATTTATATGTCTAATAATAGTAATCGTTCAGCTGATATTAAGTTAGAATAATACATAAATTCAATGCAGTAGTATGGAAAATGCAAGTTTCTAATCCCTTGCTGCAAACATGTTGGGTGCGTAGATCGGGAATCATGAAACAATCATCAATCAACTATATCTTAGAAATGACAAATGGAGATTTTTACTCAAAGGAATTTTATAAGAGAGAAGTTAAATTATAACAATGGTTGGCTATAATCAAATAAAGATACAGTATTAATTGTACATAAAAAATCAATGAAATCCTCTGTCCTTGAAAACTCAGATAAATGTGCTTTATTTAACTACCTTTTAATAATAAATGTTTCATTTCCTTTCATTTACAAATTATTTTATATATTTTCACTTTTTTAATGACTATAACTCACTATTAAATTGTGATTTATTAAGATTTTTACTGCATTTTATTGTTTACCTTCGTTTATTAATTATCATAATTCATCTGCTTCCTCATCATGTAGATTGTTTTCATAATTAGATATACTTCTCAATGTGTAACAAAAATACCGACTTTAAAGGGTAAAGCACCATGAAGTCACATTTGAACCATTTTTAAGAGGTAAAAGAATATTTTTTATTTAATCGACACACATAGATCATATTATGGATAATCATTTCTTACAGTGAAATTTTTTTTTTGTCGAATTATATATTTCACGTATTTTTACCTTAATAAAAAAATTTATTAACATTAACAAACAACATTTCCTCCTACAGTCACATGCTATGATTTTATTTGAATTTTGAACAGCATTGAAGATAATGTATGTACAGGAAACTAATACATCAATAATGTTTAGTTATTTATCGTCTGCATATGTTCGATTGAATAAAATTAGAAAATCTCACTCGGGAAAAAAAACCGAGGTTGTGAAATGAAAACAAATCGTATTATTTTTTTATTATTGCCATGAAGAGTAGTTGTGTATTCCGTAGAATACATGAAAATACAATTCTGTGCAACCCTGAGAAGAAAAAAAATACTCGCCCTGATTTGATAATTAGTGCACGGACTCTCGCTTCTTGTGCCTGCGGCTAGAAATGTCGTCTGATGAGAAAGAAAAAAAAAAGGAACTTTCGAATTAGGTCACCGAACATCATTCTCTGCCGCTATAACAAGTTTTACAACTTCTTTGAAATTCGAAATTTCTTTTCGCGTGGCATATTTTATTTTATTTGTTGGTATTTTTTCTCACTTTCGGAGTAACAACTGCAGATGCCAAAGGAAGGGGGAGAAATATCCGGTTTTTCTTCTATGCAAACGTTATGCTTAGCGAGATCTTTAGACCCCAAATTTTAGCAAACCACAAAAACAAAATGAAATTTGACACAATTTCAATGAAAGCAAATTTGCTTATTAATATGAAATATCCGAAGATTTGGTGAACGCTGCTGTGGTTTTTCCTAAAACCGAATTAAGCTCTATAAGGAATCGTAGGTAATAGAAATTTCGAATTTATCTTTTCTCCACCAAACACACACACACACACACACACACACACACACACACACAC
>JAPMOR010020779.1:418039-450038 GCA_026543865.1 Argiope aurantia
ATTTTGATAGTCATACCAAACTTATACTGTTGTTTAGATCGTTTCGTTCAATTTACTATATATATTTTGCTAATTTGTTGTCATTTCCGGTAAAACTTCAACTTTAATCCAAAGTGGAAATGATGAAATTGCAATTAATATAAAGATATTTTTTAATAAAACCAAGCGTTTTATTTTATTTATCATCTTTATTGTTATTTATTTATTATTATTATTATTGAATATGAGTATTGCAAACAGAATCGCTCGGTGTTTAAGTCTTATGTGAACTACAAAATATTTTTCATAATTTATGTAATATCTCAAAGAATAATTCAACAAAAACTTCTCAGACTCAGCATAAAATTCAAAAGGATTGAAATGAAATCAAAAATAATATTTTGTTCTGGCCTATAAATATATTTCAAAAATTATGAAGTCTAAATTTAATGCAGTAAGATATCATATTCTGAGAAATATTCTGAACACACCAAATTTTAAATAAATGAATGAATGTTTCTGTTTTCCACGATCAACTAAGACTTATTTATGAAGTTTTGAATGTTAAAAATTTAGAAAAACTCAACATTTTCATAATCTTAGTCCAATTAATCTTGAGAAACCTGCGCGCTGATTGGCGTATTTTCTTTGAAACGATCGATGGAAAATCTAAAATTATCCTTTTTTATTGAATAGTGATATTCAAATTTTCATTAATCAGTCAGTTTAAGTGATTAATTTAGTTGATTGGAAATTAACTCTTTTTATTTAAAATATTAGTGTTTCAAGAACATTTTGTTAATCGTGGTTTCCACAGCAGAAGTTTTATGTAAAATCAAAAATTCGTTATTTATTAGAGTATTTAGTGAATCAAGTTACATAAAATATAATCATTTTCGATTTAGGCCATTTTAGCAGATCTGTGTCTTACTAAACCTTTACAAATTATCAGTGTGGCCCTGATTTGAATGGATATCCTGTTCATATTAAACAAAACTTGCCTGAAAATAAAACTGATTTATTGGATTAATAATATAGAGAGTGTAAAAGATCATAAAATAATTTTTCTTGAATTTATTCTTTAGAAAAAATAATATTTCATATTTGTTTCATTTCCTAAAGACACGTGCCGAAAATTATATTTTTGCAGATTTCATTTCCAAAAAGATTTAATTTATTTTTAATTGGAGCTTTAATCAATGTGATGGCAACACTTTGGAAAAAGCTAATTTTTTCCCATGAATGCGAAACGTGTTCATGCAACTTAAATTTTATCTTTATTTTGTACGAAAAAAATTGTTGAAAAATATATTTAAAATATTTATTTAAAAATTCATTAAAAATAGAAATTTAATTTTAAGCTTGAAACATTGGTATCATTTAAAAGATAAATTTTTGATCTTTAACTTCATATAAAAATCTTTTTGTGCGGTAATATTTTTGGAAGTTATAGCAGAAACACGTCAAAATTTCGCTTATTTTTAAAAAAAATAAATTTCTAATTAAAAATTCGAAAAAATATCCCCCAGGTGCACATTCCCGGCCTACAAGGTATACATGTGCCAAATTTGGTAGCTGTAAGTTGAATGACCTGGCCTGTAGAGCGCCAACACACACACACACACACACACACATTGAGCTTTATTATAAGTATAGATTAGAAGGTTTCATTAAGTAAAGCGAACAACAGTACACAATACTTTGATCCATCTATTGGGGTTCGTAATAGAAAATTTAAAAAAAATTAAATTCTTATAAAGCCTTATGTCACAAATGTGTTAGTTAGTAAAATGTTTTTCTTACATTAATCTATTCTCACACAGTCTTATACACTTGTAGGGATATTTTTATTTCCAAATTTAGCGAGGCTAATCATAAATATAGATGGATACATTTATTTTAGAAATGTTTATTTATTTAATACAAAAAAAACTGTCATATGCAAATATTTGTCTATTAGTGTATCATTCAATCATCATGAATTGAAATAAATATGCTAATCACATACACTCGTGTTCACTTTTATTTGACGGTAATTACAGTTTCAAATTCATTAAAAAGGTAAGAGAAACTTGAATAATAGAACATTTAAAATACCTCAGAGAAATATTGTATACTAAACAAGAAAATAAAATTCTTTGCTTGCAGTTGTGTGCATGGTATCAAGCTCTTCTATAAAAACGATATATTTCAGTAAGAGAAACGTTTTGAAAGGCGATTTACGCAGTGTATAATCGTAATGTAACCATACATTATGCAAGTACTGTTAGAGGAATGTAATTTTGTATAGGTGTTAAATATATTCATTTTGTAAACTTAATGTAAGCACTTCATTTAATGAGTTATGCGACCATTTCTTAAAATTTATGAAAGATTAATATGTATATTATCATTTTTTTGATTTAATCCTTTTAATAAGGTATTGTGGTAGTTACATTATCCCTGAAATGTGAAAAGAAATACTCATTTAAACACCAATCTGGAATATGAAAAAGTGATATTAACACCATCAAGTTTGTATTTTAAGGTCTCTGAAAATCTTGTAAATAGAAGTCTCAAACGTTGCATGTGCATAGATAATTGTAACTGAATCATTTTATTAACTGACACTTCTAAACTATGGGGTACATACAAAAATTTATTTATATTATTATCAGCATCCACAGAAGTATATTCACACACCTCCTTATTTAATGAAACTTTGCAAGAGGAAGCATTTCTAAGCACAATATTTAAAAGAATAAATACTTGTTTAACTATTTGAGACCCCCTGTACAAACAATTTTTAAGTGACAAATAATATGATAAACACAATAATCAAATATTTGTTGTAGTTCACCTTCAAGAATTCTTGTTTCATCGTACAAAAAGAAATTAAATTTTCATTTCAAATACAAATCGTAAAAAAAAATGCAAAACCTTTTTAATGTTTAAGTTTATAGATACAAATTTTGCAATTGATGAATCAATACTGGAGCTGGACTACACTGATGTGCAAGCGAATTTGAAAGCATGAAAAAAAATCTTTAAAATAATGGTTTGAATTTTGAACGTTCCTTAATTTTAATTTAATACTACATTCGAGAGTATGGCCTTTGGAGAATGGAAAAAGCATAAAATTAGTTTACCTTACAAATACAGCAAGAAAATACAGACACTTTAGAGCTTCCTCCAGAGTTGTATTACCATTAGGCAGTTATCTACTTTACCAATCTGATAATTCGATTAATAATCATTGTAGATACTATAGACTTCCAGGATTTATGAGAAGGATTTACTTTTAAAAATAAATTTAAATTCTTACTTTATCTCCTAAATGTTATTTATTTTGTTAAAATAATTTTTTAAAGGATTTAAAATTATTTGAGAAATGGTAAATGCTTTTAAAAGTTTTAAAGTACAAAACAGTATAATTGAAGACTATGTAAAGAATTCGTATACCAAAGTGGCATAAATTCATGGCTAAATGATAACATGGCATCATATATATGTTATCGCATTTATCCTCGTAATTTCTATTAAGTAAGATTATCTCTGCGTATTAATAGATCTGTCATAGCCCATTGTTTGAGATATATAACATTAAATTTATTAAAATTTGATGTTAAATATTAATTTGATATTCCACACTTTACTCACAATTTATTTCTGTACTATAATCTGTTCTAATTGTGGAAAGGTTTAATGAAACTCGTTAATTAAAAGCCGTAATGCCAGCATAAAGAGAAATGCGATTCTCAGAATGAGTAGCTTCGCATGAATTTTAATGATGCTGTTGCAAATCTCTTCTAAAAAAGAAGAAAAGCAGGTGTATGGTCTAAATACGGTAAAAAAAAAAATTTGATTGCTATTAATGCGAAAGAACACGAAAAATAACCTGAGGAAGCGGTCGCTTTGAGATTTATAAGTATACTCTCCAATAAGGGCCTAAAATCCTATTTTTTTCGCATGCAAATATAGACTCTGAGTAAGACTCGTGAATTCCTTGCATGGCATTAGTGAATGACAAATACGGAATATAGATATTTGAGAAGAATCTAGCATTTTTGCAAAAATTCTATCGAATGAATATGTATTTTAGACGTCTTTTCACCGGCCATTGCAGAACATTGACAGAAAACTACAGTTGTAGTCATAAGACAGCATACCAAGCTTCATTCACGTAAGTCATTGCGTTTACATACAAGCGAAAGTACGATAGATAGACAATTAACTGTTTGACGGATTTAATTCAAAATTTGATAAGTATCTATATTTTAGATACTAAACATATGTACTAGATATTATCCATCTATCTCATTGAATTTAGTAGGAATTAAGTTCACTTGTATTAGAACAGCTAGACAGAGAAACTTCTTCTAAATGGATTTAGCACAAAATGTAATAGAAATCGAACAATTTTTTTTGTAATTTGGTATATGAAATGTCAACTTCCCAATTCAAAGCTTTAATAGAATTATCTTGCTCACAGATAGACAAATATAATGTCGAAAATGTGTTTTCGATTGAGAGAAGTTTGAAACGTGGTGATTCGTCAAAATCTGGAGTTGGAATTTTTTCGACAATTACTATACTTTCTTTATGCTTCGTATACGAGAAATAAAAAAAGTAATATTTAAACGCGATATAAGGTGAAATATGAAGTAGAAAATATATCATTTATGACTACACAAATATTAATTTTTAGTTCCTTGTTAATGGAATTGTTGTTTTTAGTATAAATCAAATTTAATCAGTCTTTCTTGCTTATAATTGATTTACTTTTTGATTACTAATCATGTAAAAAAGTATAAAATTTAAAATCTATTATTGCTTGTCAAGTCTACTTATAGGGAAAATTACATATTTCAGAAGGATTTAAATTTAACCAAATACATTTGGGTAGACAGTCTAAACACGAAATCCTCTGACTCAAATTTTGAGTTTTGCCCTTATTTTCGTTTCTTTAATCCATAAAAAAAAAACAAAATAATATATATTTTTTATTTTATCCACTTTTTTTTTCAGATTGGAAAATCAATAAGCATGAAATTAGTCGAATATTGCCCAAAATAGCCCGGAAAGCGAAGTTATTGTTAGAATCTGCATCTGGTTTCTAATTGGTCCAGTAAAACAATGAATGTTTTTTTTATTGTTACTGACTGATGCACCGTTTTTTATTTTCTCATTGATATTATTGCGATATTGTGTATTTCAACGATATCGCAAGAAAGATAGTATTTCCCTTCAAAATTTCGCGTACGGTGTTTTCAAGTATGCAAAAGGTTCAGTTGTTAAAACATAATAAAGAATTCTCATCAACAACTCGACTCGAAGTGGATTGATATTGAATTTCGCACCTGCTGCTTTCTTAATACACCTGCTCGTTCTAACTTTGGATAACAATAATTCATTCGTAGTTTATTTAAGCAAATAAATCTTTTGCGTAAACATTAATGGAAAAAAATGTGTCCTTTATGTAAAGATTTAGATAATTTAGAAACAGTTTTGCAACTAAATGCTATTTTTGAAGACCTCTCTGTAAGGAAAATAGTATTGTAGAATATGATTACCAATCCGTTACGCAATTAATTATTTAATAACACAATAATTAAATTTAGAAATATATAGCCGTATAATTTTTTTCTGAAATATCATGAGAACAGCTGTATCTAAAAATTATAATTTTGAAATTGATTCAATATTGTATAATTACATCCATTTAGAATTCAAGAGTATTATTGTATTTTTGTAAATTAATTTTAGTTAATAAAACAGAAATCTTCCCACTCCATCTCATACTAAGCCTGTATGACAATCAATTTCAAAAATTAAAAAAATATATCACAATACAATTTTTAAAAAAATAAGAAGATTTAAGAAATTCTGCACTGTTGCATGACTTCAAAAATTCCAGAATTCCACTTTTACACGGAACTTTTTCCGATGTAAAAGTGTAAGTTTGACCTAATAAAAATACAATTCTGAACATTTTTTGAGTTGACATTCACTGGATTAAAAAAAAAAAAGAGTTTTTCGTGATTGGAAATCTGATTAAGAACTTATGTGCGGAAATGTGTTCGCGTCAAAATTGTTTTAATCTTTTCATTTAACATTCCAACCCCAATTTCTAGGTCAGAAAGGTTTTATATGTCACTACCGGTTTGAAATAAATTGTTACTTAATGGTAAGGATTAGAATTTTAAATTGTTTTAAAATGTTCCAATAACAAAAGAAAGTATAAAAATTCAGCTTTATTTCCTTTTTCTATCAATATACATTGGCGAAAATATAGAACAAGAATTATCGTTACAAATTGCATTGTAGATACCACGTAGATCTAATTATCTTTGGAAATAAAATGTTAAATAATAATTTAAAAGATTTGATATTTGTTATCCTGTATTCTTCATCGAGTGCTCAGAAAATGCGTAGGAAATATGACATAATTTTGAAATACTGATTAATTGTAATTTTGGGAAGTAAATTTAGATGGAGTTAAAAATATTTTCAAAACATTTTATTGGTATGACCTTAAATATTCTCTTAAAGTGAATCATCAGTTCATTTTTTAAACTACTAGAATCGAGGCTATTATATATGTGTTGTTTACTCTGATTTATCTACTTTAAACATAGGCGTTTTCTTGATTATACAGATTAACAAGAAAGAAACGAATTTAAATAAATTTTCCATTTCATTTTGTAAACTCCCAAGCAACGAATAAGAAAAAAAATTTAATTAAAAATTCAATTCGCTGTGCCAAATTCCTATTGCATTTCGATGTTTACGATAACTACCAACTTCAGAAAGTCATTTCTTGGAACTATCACTTATAATTATAATTGCAAAATATAAAAGAATTGAACGAATCAATTTATACATTATCATAATAAATGAACCTTTTATGTGATCAGTTTTTTAGATCTATGCCTTTCTGAATTCATCTATAGATTTATTTACTAGTACAAAGCCTAGAATCGCGAATGTTCTCTTAATTTGTGTTTGCTAAAATGTACTTTCAAAGTAAAAAGTACAGACGGTAAAAAGTCTATGAATTCATTTATTCTCATATATGTTAATCTATTAAAAGATAGCTAATTAATTTTCGTAAATTTCCATTTACAACAATAAGATATTCTTCGCAAATACTTATTGATATTGCCTTGGTTCTTTTTTTGAAAACATATCTCAGGTCCTTCATTAGTCTTAATTGAAGCCTGAATATTTCCAGATCCAAGTTCAACGCAATTAATCACAGAAATTTACGAACAATGAAAAAAGTTTAAAAAATAACTAATTAATGTCATTGAAAATAAGAATAATACTATCACAATTTTCACTTTCAATACTAATTAAAAATAATAATAATTTCAATACTAATTAAAATAATAATAATTTGAACTTTCAGAATCAATTTAATACTTTTTCACCACTTTTTTAATCTGTTTTACATTTTAATAAATATAAAATTCAACTAAGTAATAGATAACATTCTTTAATTGTTTTTGAATTTTTAATTGTTATTAGATGAATATATTTAAGCCGGAACGAGAAATTTTGTTTTAAAATTTCAAGTTAATTAGTCTATTTAAGAAATCATTAAAGTAACGTCAAAAGAATGGAAAGAAGAGCAATAACATGTAGTATTATTTTCTTTAAGAGGAAAGGGAAAAAAGAACTGTTACTAATCGGATTTATTACAATATATTTGTTTCTAAATCTGTTCTTTAAGCATCTTTATCAGCACTGCTCTACTTCGTAAATAATTGACCATGCGTTTGTAAACTGTCAACACTTTCGAGTTAATTTATTAAAAATGGAATAAAGAAATGAGAGCAAAAATAGCTTAGATTTGCTCATTTTATAATCTTCTTGGAAAAGTATCAATTTATGTATTTTCTGGTAACATTCGTTCATAATTATGACTTTATATGAATTAATAGCTGGAAGAATAATTGAAATATTTTTTATCATTGTATTATAATTTGATAAGCTATTTGAAAATTAAAATTGTTTAAAAAATTAATCGATTGATTTAAAAACTTATATCCTTTCAAATAATTGAAATATATTTAATTTCTGTAATTAAAGGGTTCTTCTTTACTTCAGTTGTATTAAATCACAAAATTATCAGTTATTAGTATGTATTGTGAATACAAACATATTGGAATAAATGTCATCTACTGAGTCAACTGACATGACATCATAAATGCATTTGCCATTTAATTTCCATTTACATATTATCCTTTATTGTTATGTTACACCACAGTTTTTTTTCCAATTTCGAGAGCAAAATAGATTTGAAAAATAAAATCATGAAGCGCAAATAACGTTTATCATGTGCACAGGAAATGAATCTATTATTAAATTCATTGAAATAACTTCTTATCATAATGTAAATTATAATAATGTCAAAAACGCACAATGGTAAAAATTTTAAATTCGACAATGTGATAGCATGTTCTATTGTAAATTATTATTTTTTTAAATTTTCTAGAAAGAATCTGAGGAATTAAATATTATTAAATGAATTATCAAAATATAGCACTTCTATATGTCAAAATATATTCTTCTGAAATTAAAGATATAACTCTTTACAGCTATTTAGTTAAATAATTAAACGAGATTTTTATAAGCACAATAACTTGTCTTATCTTTATGTAAATAATAATAATAATAGATAGATAGATTAATAATAGGCATTTGATTCTAAGATAGCTAAATAAATTAATGATATAGCATTTTCTAATCTTCTTATACAAACATTTTAACTATGTCTGAAACTAGGTCAGAGAAAGTAAATAGCCATAGAAAATAAATGATTAATCAATATCTACAGAAAAAGAAGTTTATTACTTCTTCTTATGTAAGTGCGCAAAAAACCCTGAAGGAAGAGTTTCTCTTATGTCAGTTAAAGAGTCAACATGTACCAAAATTGTGTCGAACAGTCTGCTTCAATTCTCAATCAAAATTAATTAGTTCAACAACATTAAGACTCATCAATTTATATTGGAATGAAATTTCGAAATAAACTCAAAGGAATTCAGCTTAAAATATTAGCTTCCTGAATCAAAGTATCTTATTAGTGTTGATTGATACAACATAAAAATAAAATCTAGCACAAATTAAGGAAAATACCGACTGGAATTAAACAGAAATATTTGTTATTTTACTTGAATTTTTTCTTTTATTTTATTACATTTTTTTTAGCGTTCCTCAATATTTTTAAATTTTTCAAAACAGAAAAGCCATTTATTTGGAGCATTTTTAAAAACTTCAATAAAATGATACTTTAAATTTAAAGTATTTAAAAATTTTCTAGAAGGAGCAGTGTTCTAGATCAAAATTGCTATATAAGACTGATCTTTAATAATTCATTTTTTTATTATTATTTACTTAACCATAAAAGACGTCGCATTTTTTTTCTTTTCTTTTTTTTTAAGAATGATTTTTCTCTTAAGTAAATTCAGTATTCTTCACAATGGAATAAATTCACTCTCACGTAATAAACGTCAAACACTTCACTAAATTTAATTTTGGAATTCATTGTGCATCTTACAGCGGGAAAAAAGGAATTAACGCCACAACACAACTTTAGAAAAAGTGCAGTTTGATATAAGATGGCATTACTTGCCTTTATCAAACGATAGTGACTTCTAAAGAATGGAGTCCATTAGGCAGAATGTGAGGTCAAAATTGAATTCTTATCCGCTATAATGAAGAATATATCATCAAGAGAATTAATACATCTAGAATGTCTGAGTTGTTGCATTTATTATAAAAACAAATAACAAGCTATTTAATCTTAAATTGTCCGTTATCATCCGAGAAATTAGATTGAATGTCTTGTTTCATTTTTTTTTCAGAATCAGTTTCAGCAGCTTCAAACAAATACTGAATTTATATTGTTCTAATAGATGAAAATGTTTCACTTGAACATTCTTTTCTAGAACATTCAAGCTTTTCTTTTTTCAGTGAACAGAAATTGTCTCATTTTGATCATTGTCGTAGTGTTTCTTCCTTGTTCACTTTATAAACTTTTCACGCACAGTTCCATTTATTATCCTTTTAAAGACGGCATCGAAAGCTTCGAAAGGAATTTTAGAAGCCTTCATGAAATATTTTTCGAACAGAATTTCTACGTATTATATTTTCTAATTTGTGTTAAAGCATTTATCCTATAATGTTTTTAAA
The DNA here is from genome assembly GCA_026543865.1 of Argiope aurantia. Taxonomy (NCBI): domain Eukaryota; kingdom Metazoa; phylum Arthropoda; class Arachnida; order Araneae; family Araneidae; genus Argiope; species Argiope aurantia. Next base: position 428,195 of record JAPMOR010020779.1, read on the forward strand.
AAAGAATTTCTTTTGCTCTTATATGAAAAGAATGTATGACAAAGATTACAGTATGTTCCTTGTATTGTGTATAGATTTCTTTTCTCGTTTTTTTCAATCATAAGCTTTAAAAAAAATTGATCTTTTTCATCTAATTTTAAAGAGTTGTTATTTCATTCACTTCTGTGCCATAATCTTTCCGACTCCAAAAAACAAAGATATTAAAAAATCAACGAATATTTTATTGCTTAAGTAGAATATGCATTTTTGTTTTAGTAGTAATTATAAATACTTAAAAAGTTTGTTGTTCTCTTTTTCTATTCATGTTCTTTTTTCTTTTCGGTCATGACTATTTTTAAAAGAATAATTTCAAATATTTTTTTTTCCTTGCCCATTGTTACAAATCAAGCGAACTTCTTAACAGCCGTAAAAATTAATAAAACATAAAAAATAATAATTCGAAGACTGATTCAGATAACTATCCTCCCGAAACTAACTTGTAACATTCGATGTACAATAGAAGTGTATAAATCAGGCCTGTAATTTTTCAACTTTTCATTATTATTCTATCCTATTATTGATCTACACACAGGATTTAAATATATGCACACGCGTAGCATGTTCAAGACATAGTTTTAGAAGTTCTAGTAGAAAGCAATAAACACCAAATTTTAAGTTTTTTCCCATTATTCTTTATATTATTTTGGAAAATTTAATGTTTTATTTCAAAATGATTCAGGTTTTGACGAATAAATTCTTACTTAAAAAAGCAGAAAATAAAGTTCCCTTTTTCTTAGAATCTAATCATTTTAAAATAGGCAATTATCCCTAGGCCTTTTTGAAATCATTGCTTGATATCCAGTGGAAAAAAAATATTGCAACATTGCGTACATTACATTTTATTTTATTTATTTGCTAATATTACATGCCAGTTGTAGGTGTGGTTACTGTGCTGATATAGGTGGATAAAAAGGAAGAGCCCTGGATGGAGTCACACTTTTGGGTGTGGTTAATACGGTTAGATGAGTAGGAATGAGTTTTCGCCAACTTTTCTAGAGCGAAATGTTAATACGGTATCAATTATAAAGTGGCTAAAAAGTTCACTCAAAATATATGCAAAAACAATATATCAAAATAAAGATTAAAAAACTCAAGAGGCAACTTATTACGAAAATATCGTTCTTGAAGAATGCATTTGTAAAAATCGAATCAAGAATTATGAAAAAAAAAACTATAAATGGGAATAATAATTATTTTGAAAAACTCCTTCGGAATATGAAAATTTTTATAAAAGAAGTTAAGCAACTACAAATAGAAAATTTCTCATAAGCTGCAAGCATATATTTTGACATCTGCAGAGAAAATCAATGAAAAATAGACAAACAAACTCATAAAACATCAAAGGGATTTAAACGCTCCATGAAGAGAATTTTAAAATTTGCCTTGCGAATTTTTTGCAATTCGCAAATGCATAATTTATTCGAGTGTATTTAGCAGTTACTTGAGTAAACTGTTATTATATGAGAATACAAATTAACTGCATTAGAAAGACTTTGTTTAATTGCATTTACTTAATTTTTAATCACGTAATAACTATTCAGGACAAAAAAATATTCTCCAACCTATAAAAAGATAAAAATTGTTCTACATGTTTAATCGAGTAATTTTCTTTTTAAAAATTTATTCAAAATGCCCTATTTTCTCCCATTATAGTTAACAAAATTGACCTATTATTTTGGTATTTGAAAAAATAGTTTTGTAAATCATGGAGAGAGGAATTTCTTTCTTAAATCCATTATTTGTATACCTTTTATTATTTTTAGATTGTTTACTGTTATTATTTCACTGTTTTAGTGCAGCGATTTATACTCTAAAATACCAATATTCATTTGATTTCAAAGTACCGCAAATGCTTCTTTTCCTTCAATTATAATGTCACTTATTATCAGTCTAATACTTAATCATAGTTATAAATTATTTCTTTTTGTGTCTTATTCTTTATGTAATTAAACTTTTTACAATTTAATGAATTTGAAATTTTCCCTTTTTATTTCTTAGCAATTTTTTTCCTATAGCAACTACAAATAAAAGTTATTGTGGTTTGTATATATGTATGTTCCACATTTCCCTCTAAACGGCTGGGCCGATTTTAGCCAAACTTTGCAAATTTATTCTTTACAACAAGAGAAATAATACTGCCAATTTTTCAAAGTACAAAAGTTAACTAAAAATTTAATTAATTAAAAATTTACCGAAAATTTACCATTTTTCTATTGTAAGTTCGGAACAAACTATCTTCAAAAAATATCTTAATGCACTTTCAAATCCAAAATTTTGATTTTTAGTATTATCAAATTCTTTTATATGCATCTGCTCTTCAAATTTTATTAATTGTCTCAAAAATTAACACAAGCGATTTTGAAATTAGATAACAGTAAGGTTCTAACCTTCTCTATCGCTATTTTTTAATTTAATTTTTTATATCTTTTGGAAATTATTTTATTGGTTTAAAGTGATTACTTAATTGTGCCTAAAATAATTGAAAATTTTCCTTCATTTTCAAGTGATTACAAATGACAAAAGGCAGTTAAGGAAGTGTTTTGGTGTAATAAAAAGATTGTTTATTTTATAATAATGTGTACGAAATTACTTTTTACATAAAAATATTATAAGAGTAAATATTTTTAATTCCAAACAATACTATATATTAACTATACTACTAACTTAACTATAATACTATATATTATTGAATTAAAATTATAGTTTTGATTACTTACATTTTCCACTTCACTGAATAAATTATTTAACTTCTTTTTTTAAGTAAGGAATAAGAATGTTTGATTAGTAGAAATTTAAAAACTATTAATATTAAAAGCCAATAAGTGGTTTAAAAAACTTATCAGAATATCTTTTAGAAAGAATAATTCTTTTGTAAGATCAACATAAACTGTCTCTCTTTTAAATGTCTATTTTAATAATCTATTTTAAGTATTAGCTTCTATTTTTAAAATTTGATTAATGTTTTGTTTTCCCTTTTGTATAGGAGTTTCGTCGGTACCTGTATATTCTCATGCACTGCAAAAGAAGAGCAACAAATAAATATATTAGAGTTCGTTGAAAAAAGTTAGAATTTAACAATTACAAGAAATTGATTTCTTTCTCTCTTTTTTCTGTTTTATTTATTTAAATGAAAAAGATAACAAAGCATAGTTTGTTGGATAGAAGACAGGAAAGATTATTTTATGACAGGGTAAATAAATAGAGTTGTGTACAAGCAAAAAGAATGTATTGTATTAACAGCTTACGTTTTTATCACTGGATTAAACATAATATTAAATTCGACAACTTTCGCAAATTTCAGAGTTTTTTTGCTTTTTTTGTCACTTGAAGGACAAGGTTGATTTGATTCGACATTGAAATCAAAGAGCGTGAAAAAAGTCGAATACTTTCTATGAGTCTTTACGCGGCCCGAGGAAATCGAAATAGTGCGTTAAATTACTTCGCTATGTGTGTTAGTTCATACATAATCGTTCTCAAAAGAATTGAAAGCAGGTGGCACAGATCTGCTTATTTTAACAGTAGTATACAGATCAATAAAAACAATAAATGCGATATCGTCTGACATTTAGAAAGTAAAGCAAAATATATTCGACAAATATTTTTTTAAAATTGATCGAAAGACATCTACATCTGAAAAGCTGAAAAATGGAACTCGAACTGATATAACAATATTTATCCTAAATAATTTTTTTACAGGAATCATAATAGTTTAACTTTATTTTTATACTCACTGCCTTTGGCGACCAGTTAGTTCCCCAAGATTAAGGGTGACTAAAATTTTCTGTTAAATATTTTATGTAACTTGGTCATAATGGCTTCTTTAGCAAAATGTTTTTACTCTTGAAATTTTGATTGATATTGTATATTTCTCTTATTTTTTGCCAATTTCCCAAAATTTAATTTTTAATTTGAAGAGTGTGATTAAACTTCAATATTAGTGCGAAAATGTTTTTGCTGAAACGAAGCATAACTTTAAAAATGTCAGTACAAAAGATGGAATCATTCAACATTGAAGTCTTATGTGTACTTCAGAATATTTTTTTATAATTTGTGCAATGCCTCAGATGATTATTCAATAAAAAAATTTCTGATTCTACATAAAGTTTCATTTACTACATTTAGAAAGAATTTATTAAAAATATTTCATTATTTAGGATTTTATTATAAATAGTAGCAAATCGTATCGAGAGACTGTATAAAAATTTTAAATTCCTAATTTATCAGAACATTTTTTGACTCAAACAACATAAAATATATTTTTTCATTTAGATAATTTTTTCTATTAAATGCATTAGCTATATTGTTTAAGAATTATCTGTTGGGATTATATTACAGTGGCTATCTTTTTACATAAACTATTTTTGCCTTAAACATTACAGAATAATTGAATTAATAATATAAACAATTTAGAAGTAAGCAGTAAATTTTTCTTGCATTTGTTTTTCTAAAAAAATATCATGTTTCATGTAGTCCATTTTTTACAGACATGTGTTGAAAATTACACTTTTCTAGATTTAGTATGCAGGTAGGAATTAACCTTAAATTTTAATTAAGATGATGGCATGATGTTAACATGATGACAGCATTGATAAAATTTAATTTTTCAAATGCACGCGAACCGCACTCGTGCTAATTGAATTTTATTTTTTATTTTATATAAACTATATTTTCAGAAAATTTGCTAAAAATATTTTTAAAAATTGATTAAAAATTGAAAAACTAAATTATTTATCAAAAAAATAAGTATTATTAAAAAGATCATTTTTAAAAATTTTGATATAAAGATAATTTTTCTGCTATAATATTTTGGAAAGTTATCGTCAAAAAACATCAAAGTTTCGCTTAATTTTTAATTAATTAGAATTGCAATTAAAAATTTAAAAAAAATTGCTCTAAGGTGCATATTTTTCCTCTCCAAAATATGCATGTGTCGAGTTTGATATATCTAGATCAAATGGTCTAGCCTGTAGAACACCAATACACACATACAAATATAAACACCCGTTAATTTTTATTATAAATATAAAATAACAAAGTTTGTGTGATTCAAGTCATTAATTATATGTTCGATATGAATTGTCATAATTCTTTCAAGAAATATCGAAAAATTTATATACATCAGGAATGTACGGCAATTAATTAATTAAATTAGCGAGAAATGAACAAAGATTCTTTTCAGATTGTAATGAAATTTCCTGAAATAATTTTATGTTGGAGAAATAATGATGGAGATTAAATACGCTGAAAATATTTTTTATTTATTAATGAATGCTCAATATAAACATTGTTAAGTTAAGAAAAAATATTACAGGAATCAATTTAAAAGATTAGATATATTATTACAATCACGTGTATGGTACAAATAAAATGAAAAAATTTATTGTTTATTAAAAATAATATATTATATACATATATTTAATTTCTTAAGTGTGATTTATAATAAAAAATATGGATGTTATAATATCATAATAAATATTTGATTCGATGATTTCATTATTCATTACAGTGAATGACCCTCGAGGAATTAAGGCCTTACGTAAACTAATATCTGTTGTTCTAGCAAATAATATTCATTGATGCGTAGAACCCATTCATTGGGGATTAAATTTAAAATATAAAGTTAATTTTACTTATTTTACATTTTCATGATCAGTGAACTGTAACTCCATAAACACATTTTATTTCTCTGCATTCTTTTGCTAAAAAAATTATCAACTTTCATTCGGCAGCCATATTGAAGAAAGGCAGTCGAATCTCCATAGCCGAATGGTCATGGCACTGGTCTCATGATCAAGAGACCTGGGTTTGAATCCCACAAGAGACAATGCGATTAATAATATATACAAATACTTGATTTTATGTTTTCCTTTATTTCATGTTCCAGAAGATACTGGACATTTCTTTAGTTTACCAGACAAGTGTTCTGGACTTTTCTTTCTGTCTCCAGAAGAGTATTCTGGAACTTTCTCTGCTTGTATAAAAGCAGAAGATTTGCCAGTTACTGTGTTATCGGTTCTGAATTCAGTAAAAATTGGTTTAGCTCTACCTCTTGTGTGTGTCTTTGAGTTCTATACCATAGTATCTACTTGAAAATTTTTCTTAAATCAAATTTACATAGCCTTCTAAAAGTATTCGAACACTTTAGAAACTATATCCTGTTGCTAAAAATAAACTTTAGAAAATTCAAATTTCCTTCTTGATAAAACCACACTGGTTTGTTTTTAAAATATTGACCATAGAGAAAGAATGCTTTACAGAAGTGTTCAAATATTGACATATTTTTTGATGAATTCATTATCATATTCTCATCTACCGCTATTTTCATTTTTAGATAGTACATTAGCAAAGAACAGAGAATGATATATTAGAAGATAATTATTTTTCATAAAAATTGTTAACTAGATTGAAATTTGTCTAAGCTTATAAACTATCCATATGGAAAAAAGTTTTTTTAATAAAATCCTTATCTCTGTAGTGGGCGGCAGTTATAAAATCACTAGTCCAGGACCGAAATTCGAAAGAAGGAAAGATGCAGCGAAAAAATTTGGCATAAAAATGAAAAAATTATTAAAAACAATGATTACCAACGAATGCAGGAATATTGAAACAGAATTTAAAAAGAAATAAATGAATTTTGAGTTCAGAGGTTTAAAGACTTTTAAGTATAGCCACACAGATTTGTGTCTAATTTTGTCAAAATATCTGAACTAACAATTTGAATTGTTTTTTATTGCTAAAAGTTTTAACACGTGTTCAAAATAGTTTGTATCAATTATTAAGAATAGAATAAAGATATAATCAAATTCCCAATATTGCAATTAAATCTTAATTACCAAACAGGCACTATTCAGCAAAACGCTTCTGCATAATTTTGGAAGCATCTGAAATTCTTCATCATTTATAAATATTTTAAACTGAAGTAAATATCCTTCACAGATATTAAAAATTGTAATCAATTGCAGTAAAAGAAAATCATGAAAGCAAAAATTGAGCAATCCTTATATATATATAAAAAAGAAAAAGATTTTTTTTTTAATATTTCTCTGAATTAATAAATCAATGAAATCAAACATTGGTCCCTTTTTCAAATATTTGATTTATAATAAATATTTGTAAGCTTCATTCATTACTTAAATTAATGTCAGTTCTTAAATACAAGTTTTGAGCTTATAAATTCGGTATTCCCTTAAAATTTGCAACCCCTAATATGAAGCCACTTCTGGTCCAGATGGGTTTTGAGCTTTGCGAAAACTAAATGCCCTAAACTGTTGCAAACCAACCAGCAAGATAGTAAATATGTTTCAGTAGACATACTCAACCATACTTTTATATTGCTCATATCTGTTTTAATTTTGTCCTAGATCACGAACTTTCAAGATTTTTAGAAGAATTCGAAATTATTTTTCATTTTCTTTTTCTAACAGCTTACAGTGCATTCAGAACAAGTTGCAAGTGAAAGAAAGAAGAATGACATAACGAAGAACGTGCCACCACTGAAGGAAGTATAACAGCGTTCCACTTCAAAGCAGTGAATTAGAACGTCAGAAACCGATCACGCGTTCAGCTTTGAAGAACAATAAACCAGGCTTTGCAAATATTTATCGACTGTTATGTTTCAGTATAAACTTCGTGAGATTGTTATTCACTCAACAGCAGGGAAGTGTGTACTCAAACACACTTAATGATCGACATATAATAATGATCGACATATTCGATAAGTAATTTTATTTTGTGCAAGGCTGGTGATTTTTTTTATTTGATAAAAAGCACCACTAATTTTCCCTAAACCTGTTAATAACTATGTCAGATATACAGATTTCATATTTATATCTTTAGATCTCATAAAATCAATGATAAACCAAGCCATCAAATTACAATTTTAAATATTAGTATACATTGAATAGTAGTATGAATAAAATCTTGAAAATATTACAAAAAAAACATCTTTTAATTAATACTACTTTTAACACAATTAGCTCTCCAAAATAAGGCTAAGTTCTAAAACAATCAGATACATGCAAGAAATCATTGGTTATAAAAATTAAATAAATTTTTACTAGAGTATTTAATTAATGCAATTAACTTTGCTAAATAAGGACAATTTTATTTGTTAAGAATATTTTATTATCTGCAACTAAAGGAAGTAAAATTTAAATTATTACATTCAGTATGAATTTCATCTAAAGATATAGAAAATTATATAATAATTTTGAATTAGATAAAATAACATTATATTAATTTCCTTTTGGAAGTTTTTTTTTCATAATTAAAATTTGGAGATTATGAAATAAGAATCAGTCATCATATAATTCCTATGACATCATCATATATCTTTCAATCTTTTAAAAACCTAAATTTTGTGGCAATCATTCTGGAAGTATGATAATAAAATCAAATATTCAAGCACAGAATGGAACAATATCTGAATAGATTTAAATCCGATTTGTTTAGAATTTTGCATGTTTTGAAATCGTTGCTGCTTATTAATTACAAATATTTTCCCTCTAGCTCTTCGATTCAGATGTAAATAGAACTGATGCTAAATTAAAATCAAATAAAAAATTTACTGCTACTTTTTATGGAAAATTAAGAATGATCCCTTTAGTAATATTTATAAAAAGTTGAAAATGTTAATAGTTATAAGCTAGTTCATATAGTAAATGTATTATAAAAATTTTCAACTTTCTCACTAAAATGTATTTTAAGATATTACAACCACAGGAATGAAAATTCGATGAAGCTTAATTTTCAACTGAAATGAGAATTTACTTTTCTTAATCATAAATTTTGATAGAAAATCTAATTAACCTAATTAAGTAGATGTTTAAAAAGCTTGTATCAATGAATCATAATTCACTTTCAAAGATCTATATCAACTTTTCTAATACTTTGATTCTAATCTGATACTCAAACCAATACTTCTCATATTAGGAGCTCAGACTTCCAGCCTAAATCCTATCTTTCTTGTCTCAGTTAAGAAATGGACCTGATTCCATTTTTATTTTTAAAAAATGCATTTTGATCTTAAGTGATAGGCTTAAAGTGATATTAGAAAGAAAGAATACAAAGAAATTAAAAAAGCAGAAAATTTAAGCATGACTGTCATAAAAGAAATCGAATGAAAAAGTATCTCCTGTAATTTCTCTAATTTATAACAGACAGGTTAATTAAATCAATAATTCTAAGTTATTTTTTAAAAATTCTAATTTTAATCTAAAATATTTAATATCATGTTTAAATTATATTTAGATAGAACAAGGTTTAGTCTTTTTGTGACTCTAAGTTGTGGATATTACAATGTTCCTTTTATTTTTTAAAAATAAAACAGTCAGTTTAATTACTTTTATACAAACGGATTCTCTTTTCTTTAATAATAAAGTTGACAATCTACTCTCACAATTCCGCACTTTTTTTTATTTAATCGAAATGATTTATTTGGTTAGTTTTATCAGATCGATGAAGATATAACCATTTTTATTTATTTATGACTTGCCTACGGCACAGCATCTACGCTTGTACACAATTATATTTCAGCAGATACTTATTATTTATGAATACTGTAATAATTGAGCGAACACGATGAAACAGTCAGAAATATGACTATTTATGCTAATAAAATTCTTATATTATCTTAATATTTTATAATTCATATAATGTAATTTTTGTTTTTTTATTTGGAAACTAGGCTAATAACATTTTTTAAAGGATGAACGTGAGATCGCGTTCATTCCAATGGGCTCCAATTAGAAATTCGCTACTCTCTATAGCTCATGCAGAATAACGATAAATGAATTTGATTGGAAAATGAGTAAAGAAGACGGATTTATGATTCCATTTTTTACTATGGGAATAAATTCAACCTTTATCAAATAAAAAAAAAGCATCTCATATTTAGATTAAGTAAAATTTGTGAATTCCAGGAAATTTTATTCCTACTTTATTTTTTATTGTTTAAATGATTATGAAGTTCCCTTCCCCTATAATGTTATGAAGCATTTCAAATGCCAAACAATAGCTGTTATCAAGACATTGGTTTAACAAAATAATAATAATAATTTCTTAATTTTTGGCGATTATAATTGCAGAAAAATAGAATATATTTGATAAATAATTTATTTCGGTTATTTTTGAAAATTCCTGGTACAAAATGGAAAAATTGAAAGTTGGAATGTGCATTTATTGTCTTTTAACTGACTATGATATTATAAAATTCAGATATTTGATGGAGTGAGGATATGATATGAGGATGCGATATCGTGAGGACTGCTGATTAAAGTTTATAAATAAATAAATAAATAAATAATCATAATAATAAATAAAAAGTAATAAAAATAATAAAAATAAATAAATAAATATCTCATGAAATTATAAGTAAGCATTTAAAAATGGAACATAAAATGATGTAAAAATCTAACAATCTAGCAACATTTTAATAAAGTTTTTAAAAAATTATTTTGCATTACATTTTCCAAATTTTAAAACGTAAGTTGAAATCCTCTGAAAAAAATTGATGTACAAAAGTATAATTATTATGCATACATTTGAATTTCCTTAATATTTCATATTGCTGAGATTTGATATTGTATTATAAAATAAGAATTTTACGAGCTCACTTGTTTTTATTGAAAAATATCAATATTGCACGTAATGGCCTATATTTGAAATTCTCAAAAATTATTTACATATTGTTATACTCTTTATATAATTTAATTCTCTTCTTAATAATTTCTTATACATTTTTGTGATATCAATGCAAAAACACTAATTATCTAGTTTAAGTTATGCAATAGAAGAATTTTTTAATTTGTATTCAATTTTTAACAAATGTTATTAAACTAATTTGCACAATTATTCTGTGTGACTGACAGCGCCACGTTTCCTTCGCTCATAAATTGAAAATAATAAATTAACTTAAATGAAACAAAGCGAAACATAATAAAAGTATTTACTGCATTTATGATTATAAATTACTGCCTTATCCACGTAAATCATAAAACGATTAAAACTTCACCTACTTAAAATGCTACGCATAGCAGCTGATGTTGCAGTTAAATGGAACACAAACAACCCAAAGATATTATTCTATAGCCTAACGATCTGTATATGAATGAAAGAGATCCTAATCTTTCTCTTACTAAGATAAAAAGAAAATATTTAAAAAAAATATTTTGAAGGGAAGAAAAATCACCAATGTTCATCATGTCAAATTCCGCACTTTCAGATGTGGTACAATCTAAATAATAAGTATGCATGAAAAATTATAGTTCTTGGATTTCATACTTATTTCTTCACTGACAAAAAAAACAAACATATTGAGGTGTTCCTAACTAACAAAGATTACATTAAATAGTGTCTTTTCCAATATCTGAAAACATCACAAAAACAGTATGTGTAACTAACTGCTCGAAAAATATATTTCGATCTCTACATCTGGGCATTAATCTTAAACCAGACTCTCTATAATACGGTTTAAAAGAACATAAAGTATACGCTGGCTTATAATTAATTATTCGAAGTTATACAAGCTCATGGAAATTGCTGGAGACTGCACGATTGAAAAACATGCTTTCCATTCGGGCAATCGTTTTAAATCATATTCGCTATAACCTAGTTTGACTGAGCGTAAATAATTTATTAGTGGTAATATTGCAGCACTATAATTTAACAACAAGATGTATTATTTATATACGCTACCAGCTCATATGACTGATGACAGACAGCGAGCAGCAAGTCAGATGATATCTTTCAGCTGTAACGTCAACTATTTAGGTATAAGCTATGTTCACACCAACAGAGCTTTGATACCTATAGTATGCACTATCTAGTACTGGTGGAATCTAATATTGCAATAATTTGAAGTAATTTAATCCCATAAAACGAAAGTACAACAGAAACTCGCATTTTGTTTGTTAGACAAGAGATTCGTTAAAAACTTGGAAACAGTTCTTAATAAGCAACAAAAAATGTGTTTCAATATACAAATATTTCAATATTTTAATGCTAATACAAATCATTGGACAACAAATTTTCGATATCATATGCCTAAATATTTACGACCTCGAAGAGACATCGCGAGTGGAAAAAAACAAGGCACTCACCTGTCCGAGAGATCTTGTCAGAATCCTTTCTTGTGTATCCACTTGCTCTGAGAAAGGGTCTCCGTCACCGAGTGCTGCCCGCCACAGAAAGCGAGAAGGAGCGTGCAGAAACTGGGTTAGCTGGTTTCGGCTTCGGCCAATAAGGAAAGGATTTGGGGTCCGGGCCGTCTTTATGGTGTGGCCGTCGACCTTCGATCGCGGGCTACCCAAGAAGTCGATTTGAAGAATGAGACCCGTGGTCGCAGTGGATGAGCATGCACAAAAGCAGCGACTTGGTGTTTGATCGGGTCGCTATGTGTCTGGATAGATTCCAGGCGTTGTTAGGACCCACGTGTGCACGGTGTATGAAAGGAACCATTAAAATGTTGTTTCATCGATGAATACAGAAAATAAATTTGCTTCGTTCGAGGAAAGTTCTAGGTATTCAGGGTCAGTTTGCTTGGGAATCAATAAGAATGGGTGTGGGAGGAAAAGAAAGTTAACCGGCATCTTTATTCTTCACAATAATTCACATTCATTCTCTATTTGGCTTTTGAATATATGTTTATAATTGTTAACATTTTTTGTCATTTATGAGAATTGTTGCAAAAAAAAAAAAAAGCGGGAAATGGTCTTATTACTTATCTTACATAAATATATTAGTGTATTATTAATCACATGCCAGTGACGAATAGCAGTTACGAAAAAGCCTAATAGCGTGAAATTTTTTGTGTGATTAATCTCTGGGAAGCTTTTTGCGACCGACTGAAATCAAAATTTGATACAGAAACTAAAATTAAAGCCTCAAGATCACATACTAAATTATGTAAATCACTTCTTTTTTTAATTATTGTGGTTAAATGTGTGTGAAAGTACAGACCAGCAAACGACAAACTTTTTTTGTCAGGTGTGGGTTAAAATTTAATAAAGATCGTTACTTCAAAAATGAAATTGTAACCAAATTTCACTTACTTAAAATATAACACTTTTGAAATATCGTGTTTTTATACGTGTAAAAGCGTAGACCGACAAATAGTCAACACCTTGTCGATTGCGTTCCAAATTTGATGCATATTTATATTTTAGATATCAAATCTGTGTAACTAAATGTATCCTTCTTACTATTTCCATTTTATATTTATCGCGTTAACTTATATTGGCCTGACACACTTCCTTTAATTAGACTTCTTTTGAAAGAAATCTGTAACTTTAGTGCAAAGACCATACGCCAAATTTCTTTCTCTTGCTCAAAACGTTTTTAAGCAATCACAGATAAGCAGATGGATGGAGAAAGACACAAACCTAAAAGGACTTATGGATGTCATGGAAGTGCTTGCGTTCAAGCTTTTTGTCTATTAATATATTTTCTCTTTGTATACTTCGAATATGTGAAAATAATAAAGTAATATTAGCACTTGTATTTGAAATAACAATCCGCATTCAAACCTTATTTGGTTAAAGCACAGAGGCTTATAATTGCAAATATGTCTACTAATAATAAAGATGTGTGTGTGTGTGTGTGTGTTATAATTCTACAGGCCAGAACTACAGCTATCAAATTTGGTGCATATATACCTTAAAAAGCGGGAATGTGTATCACGGTATGATTTTAATTAATTAAAAATAAGCTCAGTTTTGGCATAATTTGGTGCTAATTTCCAAAACTATTACTGTGCAAATATGAATTTTACTCCATTTTAATATTTTTAAAAAATTTATGTTTAAAGATACCAATTTAAATGTCATGCAAAATGTTTCTAAATGTTGGCACGAATTTGTTTAACATTTGTATAGTTTACAAGACAAATAAAAAAGTGAAATTACAATATCGAGAAGTTTAGAAAATAGATGAACCACACATTTACGTTTTAATATCGTTTTGATACCATAGTTTCCATTAGAAAGTTTCATGTACAGAACATCTGTAAGATAATTAAAATAGTACGAGATAAATGCCTGACCCTTTCACGTAATCACGGATGTGATGTTATATATAAATAATATTATGAAATTAAATATAAGCAATATCTTCAGGGAACCAGCTGGTCTCCAAAGGTGATTAGTATTTAAAATTACGATTAATGTATGTACGTGTGTCTTGGCGCTGTACAAGCTATATCGTTTGACTTAGAGCAACCAAACTTGTTTACATATATGTTTTGAAAGATAGAAATGTGTACTTCGGAGTTTCTTTATAAATTTAAATTAAAAATTGCATAACATTTTGTTTTTTTTCCACTGCCGAAAAATTAAGTATTAAAAGGATCTTTGCAACATCAAAAAATTATATTTTCAGTAATATTAATGTTTTTACTTCAATATTTTTTAATGTATTTAATTGTAAGGAAGTTCCGGAAGTTCTATTTCCGACTGTTTAGATGCCACATTTATGTTTAGACATTTATGTCAAAAAAATGTCTAAAATATTCATAAAAACTAATTTCTAAACTAAATTTTGAACTATAAATGCTGAAAAACAGGGTCAATAAGTTGTACGTGATATATAACAATCAGAAAAAGGCGAACTCTTCATAAGATAAAATCCAGACCACAAGTTGCACCCATAGAAATCTTATTTTAAAAAAAAAAAAAATTGCCTTTGGATACAAAACAAAGACTGCAAAGATAATTTTGGCTTCATTTTTAAATTGGTATTCAATAAACTGATAAAAGAACTCTATTGAAATGATTAAACAATAAAGACAACAATTCAGTTGAAGACAAAATAAAAATTTTAATGAGTCGCTTCTTTTCAGTTGATTTCTCTAATGACAAGGTAAATTGGGGAGTCCAGATTATTTATTACCCTACTGAGATCGAGATTATTTATTAATGACAGTTGCGTAGCTCACTTATTTTAAAAGAAGGGGGATTTTTTTATTTATTTTAAAGGAAGAAGAATACTTGCATTAAATTGAACTGCTTTCAAAATATAAATCCATTTTTTTTAATTTTTGCAAACTATTTTTAATTAACCTTTTAAACTGTTGCTTCAAATTCAATTATTTCGCGGGCTGCTCAAAAAAATGTCAGTGAATTCGTTTCGCTCAAAAATGGTCCATCGAATTGGTCAAGTGGTTCAATTGGTCCATATTATCAAGAGGTTCAATGTCGACATCTAATGCTATTCATAACAATCAATAGGGCTTTCATGAGGGCAAAAATTATGGTGTGGACTTTATAAACATGATTGAAAAATTGAATTATAAATTAGAATATATCGTACGAATATCACGTCTTTCAATTATAATATCATTAAAAACTTTTCTGAGTCTCAAAATATTCTCTTTTATATAAATTTTGGTTGCAAAAAATTTATTTCGTTTTGTCAATCGATGAATCATAATCTAGGATACTAAATCCTATGTAATGAATGTGCTCAACTGATGGTCAGTTTGGTTGATTGTAATTTATTGATGCAAAAGCTTTACTGCACCGGATTGATATTAAGAACGATATCATTATTATTAAAATGAAATGAGTACGCGCATCAAGGCATTACCAATCGACCGTGAGAATTTTGTAATTTTTCTGTAAATATTTCAAAACTGTATGCAAGTAATTTTTAGTATTCCGATTGTTTAGAAACTCCCTATTATGTAAAAATTTTATTATGTTAAAACTCACCTTTTTTTAAAGGTTGTGTTTAAAAATTTGTAATATATGTAATGATATTTTAAAATTTAATTTAATCCTAATTAATTTCCAAAATTTTTAGCCTAATTCAGCCCATGTCAAAGTCATTCTAAAATATTCTCTTATTTCCTGATCCAATTCCACTTTTTCTGTTTAATTAATTCAACTGAAGCTTTGTAAAAATAAATGCGTCAGCGGTTCCCACGTGCCGAGTGAAGACATAAAGAATCGCTGATGTAAACAAATTCTTCTAACTGATCCCTCTGTTTCCCTTGTCAAGGTCGACACGTGTGAGAAATTCCAATCAAACAGCCACGTGTCCGAAATCTAGTGTTATAGAAGACTAGGGATAGTTAATTCCTTGCTTCTTCTTGCCTAATCTGTTGCTAGGAGCAGACATATTTTGTCCGCGCCTTCTTATAAATAAATTGTGCCTTCCTGGGATGGATTGAAGCGAATTTAAAAATTCAAAATCTCTTCACTGTCTTTGAAACTTCCATCTGTTATTAGAAAATTATTATGCTTACATTATATATATTCTCCATTTATGTATAAAAATTATGTTCTTTAAATGAGCCCCAAAAAACTCTGAAATATATTAGAATTTCCCAGATAACGGCAAGAGTTTTAGCGATTGATTTTGACGTGCCAGTTTTCAAAACTTTATAACTCTCGAAATTTTCCCCAGAAGCTCCAAAAAAAATTTTTTTTGGTGGTTAATTTTATTGCAAGTAATGGATTAAGTGAAAAAAAAATGTTAGGAGAAATGGGTAAATCTCGAGGTACAAATTATTTAGCAATGCAATTAACACAATTAATCAGTGTGTCTATCTAATCAAGCTTGTCCCTTTAAGCTATTTCCGTCAGCTTCAGTTTGGGTGCAAATGCAATAATAAATAACAAATTACAAAGATGTTCTAGTATTTTTGTAAACAACAGTACTCGCTTCCCCCCCCCCGGTTTTACTTGGCGCCAAAATTACCAAGCTCCATTATAAATAAGATGCCAAGATTTCTCAAGATGGCTGCATTCCCGAGTTTACCAAATCTAGTGTTCTAGGAAAACCAAAGGTCTATCCTTTAGGATAATCAAAACACACATGCACATATGCATCTTTATTATAAAAAGCGACAAAAGTAGAGGTAGAGACTTTATTGTAGTGAAATATATGAATGTATAATTATGCTGCCATCAAAAATAAAATTTTATAAAACGGTTAAAAGAAATTAGATTCGAACCTCAAGTCTGAAGTATGCACTGTTTTAGCAAATATTATGGAAAGGTTTTAATCTTGAATCATCTATCACTGTTTTGTTTTTAAGTTTCCTCTTAATTATATAACAAAGATAGCACGCTCTTAAAATATAAATTAATATTCTTGAAATGCGAGTGTATATAAATCCAGTAATGGAAGTGCTACTGTGAAATTTGCTTAAAAATGTCTTAAAAAATAACTAAAATTTGGCAAGAATTTTTCGAAAAAAAAATTAATATCATCTTAAAGATCATTAAAAAAATTTTTGGATTGGTGTAAAAATAAAATGATTTAAAATCATTGTGAAATAGTATTAAAATTTTGAATAATTTTAATAAAAACTCTAATTAAAATCTTAAGAAACTTTCCCTTAATTAGTACCTAATTCAAAAAGAAATGACGTGTCTCCATATCCAACAGTCTGCCCTATAAAGTGATTAACCATTCTTGAGTGATACAGTTTATTGATAGTATGCCCTCCTATAACGACTATTATGTTTAAAATATTCGCAAATAATTTAACAAATACTTTTAGTCAACAATTACTTACTTATTTAATGAATTGATGTACAGATTAGAGTTTTATTATTAGATTAATATTTTTAGATTAATATTAGATTTTATTATTAGATTATTAATAAAAATTGGATGTATACGGTCAACGAATCTCAGAACTGCGACTAAAGCAGTAATTGTGATATACTGCAGCTGAGGCTGTGCACTTTCCTATTTCGAAAGCTTTTCAGGTCAGTTTAAAGATTTATAGCATCTCTTATTTTTCAGTACAAGCTCGTGTGCCTCATTGCACAATCTCCTGTTCGAAATCTAGATCTTACATCGAGTCTTCTCACAAGAATTGTCATCGTCACGTTAGTCGAAAAGAAAGTGTTATTACTTTATATTTGTAGATAATTTATTTGTGCGATGTATATTCAAAATATATGCATTTTGAAATGCAAAATACTATATATTACGAATGCGACTATGTATTTTCAAATGCTTTTCATTGTTTTCAAATGTAGTATGAAGAACTCACTGAATGGAATATTGAGTAGTTAGGCCATTAAATGAATTTTGGGAATCGATAACCAGTCATCAATCTCTAGGTAGCTGATTTCTTCCTAGATAAACTAGACAACTACTTAGGAATGCTAAGCAGAGAGAGAGAGGGTGGGACACAAATAGATAAATTAATTTTTTTTTTATTTTCCTAGTTGACAATCAACAAATTTGTAAAATATACAAATTCAATCGATTATAAAATATTTCAATAATATTAATACATTGTATATTATCATTTATCAAGTATAATTTGTCAAGTTCCTATACATTCCATTACGTTGACTTTGTTATTAAAATACTTATAAATACCGAACGTCTTTACAATGGGTCGCGTGCAAATGTGAATTTTTTATTGGTAGACATGACAATAAAAATACAAATATATTTTTACGAAGTTAATATAGTAAAAAATATTAATCAAAAATAAACCATTAACATATTAAAAATGTGTTGCAATTTTAAACTAAATTATGCAGTTTATTGAAAGAAGAACCTTATAATGTTCACTGCTGAGAGCCATAAGATACCTGAAACCATCATAAGATACCTGAATATCCTGTCCTGGATATTCAATAACATCACACGAGAGAGAGAAACTAAATCATAAAACTCTTCAACAAAAGGCATTAAATTTAAATAATACTCATCTTTTACACTTTTCAAAAGATAAGAGAAATAAGTACATAGGTAAAGCATTGGTGTAAAGATTCAGTAAAAGCCAACTATAGCGATCTCCCTGAAACTTTCTTGACCAATCTCTAATAAAGATGTCATCTTCCCCTTCCCCGCTGCATAAAATTGTGAACCTTAGGTAATAAATATATTATGTAGCATTGGTGAACGATATTTACGAAATATAGATCTTTGTGTCGAATCTAGCATTTTTACTGAATATATCGAGATATTTTCTATTTTGGACGCCTTTTTGCCGATTGTAAGGAAAACTGACAACAACAACAACAACAAACTACAATTGCAATCTCAAGATAACGTACTGAAATTTATTGCTTTTATTAGTTATAGAGTTTACTTGCTTGTGAAAGTACAGACTGACAATTTTCAACCGTCGGACGGATTTGGTTCAAAATATGGTAAGTATCTATATTTTTGATACTCAACCTGAGTATTCAAATTTTATCTGTCCAGCTCTTTGCGTTTTATAGTTACTGAATTCACTTGTATTTGAACAGCCAGCCAGACTTTCTATGATTGCTTTATGTTCAAATTTTAAAAGAAATTCAAATTTTGGTCATTAGTCTATATACCAAATTTTGCCCGTCCAGCTCAAAGTATTTTTGAGTTGTATTGTTCACAAGTAAGCGAACTAATAATCAAACTCACAAATATAATGCCAAAGTGTGTTTTTCAAACAGGTTCTAAAACATGTAGATTCGTCACAATGTCCAGTTGGAATTTTTTGGGGATTACAATATATTCTCCATATTCGTATATGAGAAAGTAAAAAGGGTAAGCATTTCACAAATGCCGACTTTTAATATCATAAAGCATCTCTTTCATATTCTTAGTATTACTTCAAATGAATCTCCAGTGCAAATTATTTGATGATATTACTTTGCTTTTGAACTTTTACTTATCCGCTGATAAGGAGAAAGACACATAAAATATAACATAATCTTTGAATTTATTTGCTTTTCATAGAGGAGGGATGGGATTATCTATCAAAAATATCATTTGTCTTCTTAAAACGTTAAATTCTCAATAAATTTTACGATATTATTCCTCATGAAAAACAGAATTTCTGGCTTCTATCAAAATGCATCCAAAACGGATTTCTGAAAATATCTCTTACACCTTACCACTTTTAGTTGTCTTCCTAAGTCATAAATATTTTCGAAATTACTATCACTCTCCTCCGTAGAGGAAACTATGGCTGTTTTAAGTGTTTCTGGTTAGCTTTAATTTTGCTGTATTTTCCCATTTTGACTGCCTGCTATGATATAAGCTGAGAAAAGCATAAGATTCCATAAATGTTAATATGAAGATATTAATACACTGTGAGCTTAAAAGATCTGAGGTACACAGACAAATACAAATTAACATTTTTTTTTGGGGGGGGGAAAGGTTATACTCAACAATTTAGTCTTGGCTACGTAAATTTTCTGAAAGGAGTTCGGAAATCAATTAAAAGCCCCAAATCGGCCAGGAATAATACATTTGGAACGAAACTGTCATTATATGTCTAGGACTTTATTTTTAATGCAAATTTAAAGATGATATTTTCAAATTTTGATTAGTAAATTTCTTTGAAAAGAAAAAGAAATAAATGGAAATTTTAACTTAAAACTTCCATGGTTGCCAGTCGTCGACATTAAATTTACACCAAAATTCGGCTATACAATGCTTTATATATATAATATATAGAGTATACTATAACTTCTTTGATAATATAAACATATAATACTCTTTTATATAAAAGGGAATCTTCATTCAACTGTATAGAATACATTACGCCTAATGTTCATAACATTCATTTTGCACAAGCGTCCTCTAGGGCATTTTCATTCTTCATCAATGTTTTGTTTAAATTTTTTTTAACAAGATTAGGTATGTAAGGCCACGAAAAGATGGGTTATAAAATTAAAACAATTTATTTAATTGGGCCAAATTTTTTTAAATCAAATAATCATATTTTTATATCTTATATATTGTTATGAAAATTCCGTAAATTTGAACGGGATCGGTACAGTGGATGTATAGTAACACTGTCAACAGACCTCAAAAACAGAGCGTGATGTTTGTTACCACGAATACACAGCAAATCAAAAGACGTACACAAACAATACACATCAGCCCACAAGTAGTAATCGGTAGTAACTCGCAGCAACACACAAAATGACCAGTCAGAACTCAGCAGGAAGAGAATCTACATAGTTATTCACTAACGTCTCTCCAAACGCCTGCTATTCTCCACTGTCTTTTAGCTTTAACTGTATCCAGCTGTCGATTCGCTACTACACGACTGGCTACTCAACACATGACTGGATGGTGCTTCAAAACTTGAAGCACGGCTCAATTCTCAATCCAGTCTTTTGAGCTCAACTCAAGGCTTGCACTTCACTGGATTTATCTAATTAATTCATCGCTGTCTCAACATACACTTGCTTTAAAACTGAGTTCGGCTTGGACTGCTAGCCTTTTTTAGCTTTCGGTGCAGGGCACAGAAGGCTTTCGAGTAATCAACATAATTCGTCCCCTAATGGCCCTATCACCAAAATCCCTGAAGACTCCAGTATCATCCATTTTATCGTCAAGGTATCCAAATTTGTCGCCAAGTCGTATAATGGGTACCATGTTATTTACCAAGTCCAGGAATGATTAATCCGGCATCCTATCAGCTACCAATAAAATTGCCCATCTTTCCCATAATGGAACTAACTGTGCTGGGAATCAACATTATAAATTCATGACATATTTATCAAAGAACCATTTCTTCCTGACTACAAAATAGGGTCTATAGTTTGTTTGGGGGGGGATATAATCCTTTCTAAACCTTACCGCCATTTTTATTAATTCTCCTGAGGGAACCAATAAAATAGTGAGAAAATTTTAAAGACGGAAAAATAAGTAGGATAACACTATAATATGCTATTAAATTTAAACGGGTCTGAACGCTATTTATTTTCTTTTATTAGACTTCTTCAATTTTTTTATTTACTTTTCTTTTATTTTTATTTACTTACCTTCTTTTATTTACTTACCTTCTTTTATTTTTATTTACTTCTTCAATTTTTTTATTTACTTCTTCAATTTTTTT
>JAPMOR010020779.1:450048-493830 GCA_026543865.1 Argiope aurantia
TTTTTATTTACTTCTTCAATTTTTTTATTTACTTCTTCAATTTTTTTATTTACTTTTCTTTTATTTTTATTTACTTATTATTGCGAGTTACTTATTTACTTATTTACTTTTATTTACTTACCTAGAACATTTTACTAAAAATAGGGTGCTTTTACGTTGGGATAAGGAATAAAAATCAAAATAGCATTTACAAA
Source organism: Argiope aurantia (assembly GCA_026543865.1). Lineage (NCBI taxonomy): Eukaryota > Metazoa > Arthropoda > Arachnida > Araneae > Araneidae > Argiope > Argiope aurantia. The sequence continues at coordinate 450,243 of JAPMOR010020779.1, forward strand.
TGTGCCCGGATTACTTGATCCTTTCTGGAAAGCTAAATAAAATTGAATAATTAATCATTATATAGGAATGTTAAATTCGGAATTTGCAATAGTGTCATTACAATGTTGATAAACCTATAATTTATAATATAGTTTTTACAATAATGTTCGACTTACAAGGGTGGAAAATCGAGTTCGGGATTAGATTTAATATAATGGTAGTATGCCTATAGGGCAGGGATGGGCAAACTACGGCCCGCTGGAAGGTTCTATCTGGCCTGCGGATATAATTTTAATTTTGCCGGTCTGAGGCAAATTAAAAGAAATATATATTTATATATTATATATTGATCTCCTTTTCTACTTTGATAAAATATTAGTTTTTTTATTCCTTTTTTTTTCAAAGGACTGATGATCTTTTTACTTTCTCTACTTTTGTTCTACAAAACATAAATGGACGGAAATAGCAAGCACAGGCATCTTTCAATCGGTAAAGTGTTAAAAAAGGAAGTTCTTTGTTAGTTATAGCTGTAGATTGGTGCCAACAAGTGCTATCTCTTTCTCGGGGATCAGACATATGGGAATCCAATATATATGAATTAGACCTCAAATATGTGCATTTTAATCTCCAGTCAACAGCTTTTTCTTTTGAACCGAGTTCTAATATTATTGATTGCGTATGGAAAGATTGCGGACATACAGCATCATTGTGAATAGTGGTGAAATTATTAAAAGTATAGCGTAGCTAGTGCTTGTTTGGGTTATTCGTAAAATATTTCAACCCCAAAATGGCTACTAAAAGTGTAAAGTTGATTCAAAATGCCTTGCTATTAATGATGAATGGACCTCGAAATATTTTTTACTGTTGTAAAAGATAAACAAGTGTGTCTCATCTGCAATGAAGCTGTAGCAGTCTTCAAAGAATATAACATTTCACATTAGTTTACATCTAAGTATAAGAATTTTACGAAGGACATATTCGGACATTACGAAGCAATGTCCGAATATGAAAGAAAACAAAATGCAGAAAATCTTTGTAAAAAATTATCAGGCCGACAAAATTTTTTTCAATAAGGGAAGCAGCAATATCCAAGAAGCAGCTACACATGCATGTTACATTGTAGCAAACAGCATTGCTAAAAATAATAAACCTCTCCATGATGGGGAGTTTGTTAAACAATGCATGCTCCAATTTTGTGATGTTCTATGTCCAGACAAGAAAAATAATTCTGAGACTGTAAGCTTATCTCAAAAAACGGTGACTTCTAGAATCGAAGTCATCGATAAGAATTTGACATCACAATCAGAGTCAAAGATTGGCCAATTTAAATTTTGCTCTATAGATATGCATGAGAGCACAGATATAAATGATACTGCTCAATTAGTTTTATTTATAAGAGGTGTTGATGAGAACTTTGAAATTACCGGGGAACTGGCATGCATGTGTTCTTAAAAGGGAACTGCAAAGGGATGTCATATGTTTCGTGCATTTCTGGTAAGGGCTTTTAACTTTGAAAGTGTCTAAAACAAATATACACTGGTGTGTAAAACTTAAGCAACAGGTATGTTTTTTGCCATAACTTCACGAGAAATCATCTGAGAGGCATGAAATTCAGAAATGAGATACAGCATTTTGTTCTGAAAGAATGACAAAAGCATAGTTGCGCAGAAATGAATACAATGCATACAGTATGGAATCAAATAAAAAAGGGCTTTATTGAACTCATAGTATCGTTACACATGATTGTCTGTCCAAGAGGAAGAACAACAATCAGATGTTCCTTAGTATGGGATATGCCCTAACTTACTGCAATGGTTGCTTCGCACCGTCTCCCCATACTCAGCACCAGATTGTCCAACAGTTCTTGAGGTAAGAGTGCCCATTCCTCAATCAGCATCTGTTTAAGTTGTCGGGTGTTCCCAGGAGGATGCAATCGTGCAGAAAGGCGTCTCCCCAAAGCATCCCACACATTTTCTATCGGATTTAAATCAGGAGAGCACGTCGGCCAATCCATTCGAGTGATATCTTCACTTTCCAGGAGCTCCTCAACAGCATGAGTCCTGTGTGGCCGTGCATTGTCATCCATAAAAACGAAGTCTGATCCAATGGCATCTCGGAACAGACGCACATAGGGAAGGATCACCTCCTGACAATAGCGATCTCCAGTTACAGAACCTCTGTCGAAAACATGGAGCTCAGTCCGCCCGTTCATCATAATGCCTCCCCAGACGACAACTCCAGAACCACCGAAACGGTCTCTTTCCGTGATGTTAGTGGGATGAAACTGTGTCCCGACCTCTCTCCAAATCAACTGGCATTGGGAATCGCTTGTGGCACTAAAACGACTCTCATTGATGAGATGTCCAGTTTTTGTGCTCCCTGCACCACTCTAAACGGTGCCGCCGGTGGGAAACTGTCAAAGGGATGCAGCGTTCAGGACGGCAGGCGAATAGGCCACCTTTGTGAAGGCGTCTGGACACAGTAAAACGCGACACTTGTCGCCCCACTTCTGCACACAGTTGCTGAGCAATGGCGCTTGCTGACTGGTTTCGTTCTTTTCGCCTGCAGGACGATATGTCGGTCATCCACTGCAGTTGTTTTCCTGGGGCGGCCACCACTAACCTTTCTCACAGCTGTACCTGTGGTTTGGAAGGCTTTCCAAGCGCGCGAAACGACACTTTTGTTGATTCCGAACTCTTCAGCTACACTGGTCACACTACGTCCCTCCTCCAGCTTTCCGATCATTCTTCCACGTGTGAAATCGTCCAGGTGATTTCTGCTAGTCATATTTCACGAATTAACTCACGTGCACTTGCAGAGAATGTCTTTAATTGCGTCTCTGTCCTTCCTTTTATTGTAGTGTTGAGCTGCGCGCGCCCTCCGCACGTGTTTTGCGTATGCTCACGTCGCCTGTGACGTTTTGTTCCTGATATTTGCATACGCATGACCTTTCTCGAATTACGTGTTCATTGTACTGATCGCAAGAACTCCTTTTCTGCAATTTCATGGCTATCTGCTTAAAATTTGCATTGTTGCTTAAGTTTTGCACACCAGTATATGTAATATTACGACCGATGGAGTACCAAATATGACAGGAAAAAAATCTGGATTTCTTTGACTCTTTAATCAAAACTTTCCCGGGAACAATGTTGTTTTTCTACATTGTATTATACATCAGGATTCTCTATGCAAATCTGCAATGAATATGAAACCCGTGCTTGATGCTGTCATGAAGATTGCACATATTATTCAATCTCGTGGGCTTACTCATATGAAATTTTGAGATTTTCTTCAGTACGTGAAATCTTAATATTCTGATGCACTGTATTACACGAAAGTAAGGTGGCTTAGTGCAATACGTGCTTTCAAGCGAGTTTGGCAGCTGAAAAACGACCTTGTGTCGTTCTTCTATGAGGAACAGTGTTCTGCGGAGTGCGAAATGTTAGAAGATACAAAATGGCTTTCTGACTTTGCATTTTTCATAAATCTTCTTTGTCATATGAGCAACTTGAATGTGAAGATGCAAGTGAAAAATCAATTTATCGACGACATCTGGGCCCATCTCAAAGCGTAATGAACTAAAACTTAGTCTGTTTGCTGGGCAGCTAGCTAAGAATAATTTGTCTCATTTTCCGAAGTTAAATTCAATACCCTGAGTAAATGAAGAGATTGGTTTGTATTGGTTTTGTTATATTAACGTCCCGTTTAAAGCAACTATTGGGCTATTTTGGGACGGACCTCGTAATTTTGAACCGCGGTCAGATGACGAGGACGACACCTGAGCTGCTCCCCCCTCTCCACACCACACCAGCGGGAGAGTAAATGAAGAGAAGCTTAAGAATTATGAAGATAGATTGAAAAAATTGCATTTTGAGTTCGAAGGCAGATTTCAAGATTTCAGTACCATTCAAACAAAATTGGATCTTTTTGCCATGCCTTTCAATGTAAATTGTGAAGCAGTGAGGTCGATTTGCAGCTTGAATTAATTGAGTTGCTATCTAACAATAATTTCAAGCAGTTGTTTCTAAATATATAAAAGTTAGAGTTTTAGAAATCATTGTCGAAAGTAAGTTTTCCAAATTTAATATCTCAAGCCCAGAAATCAGTTCTATGTTTGCTTCATCTTATATATGTGAACAAGTGCTTTTAACTATGAACCTTAGAAAGAATTATTTCAGAAGTAGATTGACAGATGAGCATTTAGCCTCGTTCCTTAGAATCAGTGCATCTCACTTCGAACCTCAATGTAACTAATTTTTAAAAATGAAATCGCAATTTCATTCATCTCATTAACATATATTTAAACTGTAATACTTTTATATTGTTTTTAAAATTTTAGAAAAATTTATCTTGGCCCGCCTATTTTTTTTTTTTTTCGATTTTTGGCACGCGATTGAAAAAGGTTTGCCCATCTCTGCTATAAGGTGTTCATTCATTAAAATATTAAAATGCAGTAGCCAGCCAATTTCAAGAAAATTTTTCTCAATCTTTCAGTATAACTAATATACTAATAACATGCCGACATTGCTGAGCGCTCATGCAGTATAGGGAATAAGATGTTGGTTTAGCATTCACGAAACTAAAATTCGGTCACGCACTGGCAATTTTTTCTTTCTTTATAAATTATTTATAATTAATTTAACAATTTACAATCAGTTTCAATTTACAACAGTTTTTCATTTTGATGCAAAAATTAATATTTATTCTTCTAATTCTTAGTTATAAGTTAATTTTTAGAAGAAAAAATATGAATGCGATTTTTAAATGTTCAAAATTGTTTAAATTAAATTAATAATTTAAGGATGATTTCAATTAATATGATTCTCATTTTTGTATCGAAAAATAAATGTATTTTCTGTTAAGACTTAAGTTATAGCTCAATTTTTAAAAAGCAGATAGTTTATTAATACGGTTCTTGAATTATAATTATAATTTTTAAGCTTTAAAATAATTATAAATATAATTTTAATTATAAAAAAATTAAATAATTATTTGTATCTTAAAATCATTAAAAGTGTTAATTTTTTTGATTTTGATAATGATAAATTATTTATTAGAACTCAGTAAAGTGGTATTTATATCGGTAATTAAAGAGAGTAGCTGAAATTAATAAAAACATATCAACAAACAGTCTCAATATAAATAATCGAAAAGAAAAAGTAAAAAGGAGTTGTTAAGTTATAGGTAAGTAGGTAGGTGGTTCAAAATTTTTAGTAACTTTATATAGTATGCTTTGAACATTGTCCTATTTTCTGAATAAAAGTAAATATTTTTAATCGATTTTTTTTAAAGTTTCTCCAACGGATAATCATTATTTATCAATTATGCAAGATGTCAACATATATGTATCTTGTTTCAGATGTTTTTATGATATTGGTTCTTGCATATAATATAAAATTAATTAAATATGTTTATGATTTCCGTAATTTAATTGATATTTATTATTTTTTAAGTTATGTTTGTAATTATTTTTTCTGCTTAAAAATAAAACTATGATTCAAGTATTAGGTGAATGAACATTTATTTTGGAGAGAGATTTATTTTAAGAACATTTATTTTTGAATAATAAAAAGAATTACATATTAATTAAAACTGTCTGTAATATTATTTAAATAATTTTTTAAAGAAAAACTTGAATATACCTTTAAGTTTTTTTTAATTAGTATTTATTTTTTCATACGAAAATGAGGATCATATTAATTGAAACTATCTTTAGATTGTTCATTTAAGTGATTTTCAATATTTAAAAATTACATACATATTTATAATTATTTTTTCTAAAAATTAAATTATAATCCAAGAAACAGGAGAATAAATATTTATTTCTGCATGAAATATTTTAAATAACACATTAATTAAAATGTTTGTAAATTGTTAAATTAATTTTAAATAATTTAGAAAGAAAGCAAAAAGTACCCAGGGCAGAACTTGGGTCACATGAATTTTAAAACAACGCCCAATGTATACTGTTTGGGCGCTCAGCAACAATATATTATTAATCTATTAGCTACAGTGGCTCCCAAAAGTGTTCGTACACTAAAGAAATTTGCAGAAATTGTGTTCTATACTTCTTAATAAAGCATTTTATTAGTTGGTTTTTTTAATTAGCATCTTTAAATAGTTCTTAATAAAGCTGAACAAATATTTTTTATAAAAAATGAAGTAGTATTGTTCTAAAATATAAATAAATAAAAAATGTCACAAAATTAGAACACAAAAGTCTTCGTACATCCAAACATTATTTATTTAAATTCCTCATAAAAATATCTTTTGCGGCTTATTTTTCTTCTAATTGAAAAATACACAAAAATCGTTTGATTTCAGTATTTAATATCACAATTATTTATTCTATTTACTTTATTCTTAGATATGACGCGCATTCGTAAAGAAACGAGTTTAGACGTACGAAAATTAATTATATTTCATTTTAAAGCTGGAAAATCAATTAGAGGCATTGAAACTCTAACTAATCTACCTCATTCAATGGTGCAAAGCATAATAAAACGTTACAGAGAGGGAAAAAATATTGCAAACAAGCCTCGTAATGGCCGCCTTCAAATTCTGTCAGCTAGAAGTCAAAGAAATATTGTGAGTAAACTTCTGAAAAATTAACGTCTGAGTGCAATAAAGTTTACTTCACAATATAATGAATCAAATGGAACTTCTATTTCCTTTGAAACTATTCGTAGAATTCTTCGGAATGCTGGTATACATGGCCGCTCTGCACGAAGAAAATTCTTTGCAAGTCAGAAGAACAGAATTGCTGGGCTTAAATTTGCCAAATCTATGATAAACCAACCAGAGAGCTATTGAAATCGTGTCTTCCTTGCAGATGAAAGTAAGTTTAACATCTTTGGGTCGGATGGGAGAATCATTGTATGGAGGAAAAAAAAATGAACTTAATTCCAAGAATTTAGTTGGAACAGTAAAACATGGCGGTGGAGATGTCATGGTTTGGGGATGTATGTCAGCGGCTGGAGTAGGCAATTTAGTATTCATTGATGGTATAATGGATCATAGAGTTTATATAAATATTCTCAATAATAATTTAAAAGTGTCAGCACAAAAATTGGGCTTTTTAAACAACTTTGTGTATTACCAAGACAACGATCCTAAGCACACGGCCATGAATGTTCGTCTTTTTTGCCTCTATCATTGCCCTCAAACCCTTAAAACACCAGCTCAATCACCGGATTTAAACCCTATAGAACATATTTGGAAAGAATTAGAGGTGCGAATAAGAAGTCACGACATTAAATCGAAAATTCAACTGAAAGCAGTAATGATCGAAGATTGGAACAAGATCGGTGCAGAAGTAACCGATCGTTTAGTTAAATCTATGCCCAAACGTTTAAAATGTTATAAAGAATAAAGGATATCGTACTAAATACTAAACATTTATAAAAATTTAGAAAATTTCATATTTAGTGATGTTTTTTAAAAGTGTATGATCACTTTTGTGTCCTATTTTTGTGCAATTTTATTTATTGTTATTTTTAAAAAAATAATTTGCATCGTAATTTAAATTTATTATTCACTGCTTTATTGAGAACTGTAAAAATATGCTATGAAAAAAATTTCATGTAAAAATAAGAATATATAATGGTAAATAATGAGGTTTCTAATTGATTCCTGTTGGTGTGCGAACACTTTTGGGAGCCACTGTATGCTGCAAGTGTGAAAGCTTTTTTTCTTGAAAATAACTGGTTTTTGCACTTTAATATTTTCATAAATGGACATTCTAAATGTAAATTACCATTTCTGAACTCAATTTTCTACCTCAGGTTGTTCCCTTCCCCTTGTTAGTTCAGTTTTAGTTCTGTTTCCCCAACATTACACAATATTATGCAATATTCCGGTTTTAATGAAAAAAGTTTCCCTTAATATTGAGGAATAAAAATTAATGAAACGAATTATTAGACCAAATTTAATGTTTTTGTATCCTAATTTTACTGTAACAAGGTTTTTAAAAAGTTCAATGTCTTTTGACTAATGTTGCACATTATTCAGTATTGTCGATACAGCGCATTTGGTATTCACAATTTTATCCAATATTCCATAAAACATGGTTCCATATTGTGGTGCTACTGTGGGCATACTTTCTTGTTTCTCTTTTTTTTTTTTTTTTTTTTTTTTTGCTCAATAACTGCTAATTTTTATATTTTCATTAGCAAACTTTATCTACAACATTGATTCCTTTATCTTTGTTGGTATTCTGAAATAAAATATGTATATACAAATTTTTATTTATTACATTATAAAATTGATCAAATTTCTCAAAGATCTCAAGTATTCTTCCTGTAAGACAAATATTTTATAGTGCGATATAAGTTCAATAATAAAATAAAGTTTGAACTTAAGAATCAAATGAAGAACATCTCAACTCATATGTTTACACTTTGTTTTGAGTTCGAATGCGAATGGCAGGTGAAAGCGAGGGAAATAGTTTGCAATCGTTTTCTCCTAAAAATGAGAGTAACACAACAAACGATGTCAATTTGGAAACGCTCCGAAGAAGAGTGCGAAAATATATCGAAATGGTATAAATTATTAATTTTTTTGTTATTTAATTTTCTAGATTTTCATCACCGGCTTAAACTCCTTTAACCGAAATCATGAAATTGCAATGCGAAATTGAAAATTTTCAGATTAGTTTTCATACGCTAATAATTTTATATAAAGGCAGCTGATAAAAATAATCTTTGGTTTCACTTTTAAATTATTATTGTATTCAGTTTATAATCATACATTCTCTGTTGTGATTTTTAGTTTTAACTTATTTCTTTAAACAAAATATGAGTTTTAAAATAATTTAAATTTCTACTTTTGAACATTTTATAAAATATGCTGACTGTTTGTTTCAAGTGTATTTTGCTGTTTGATTATAAAAAACATGTTAAAAGGTTTGAAGAAAAATTTTTTTATTAAATTTATAAGTAGTTTGGAATAAAGATTCAATTGTCTATTTTAATCAGGCTATCGGTTGGAAAAGTACATATAAAACACATTAGTAAAGAAGAAATTAAGGTAACTAATTTTTTAAATGACAATGTAAATTAGTTCTATTTAATCTCTACTAATAATAAAAATGAATGTGTGTTGGTGCTCTACGTAATAAACTATACGCCCCAGATTTATCAAACTTGGCACTTATATACGCTGGAGGGTAGAAATGTTTTTTAATGGTTTTTTTTTAAAAAATGAATTATAACTTTAATTAATTAAAAAATTAAGCTACATTTTGATGTTGTCTTACCAGAACTTCCAAAAATATTGCAACACAAAATTGAGTTTTATGTCAACTTAATACTCAAAACATTATCCTTATAGTAATACCAATCTAATATCCATGTAACTTTTTTCTGAATTTTGGCAATTTTTAAAAATACTTTTTTGCTTAATTTTGACAATTGATTGTATTTTGCACTGAGATTCAAATTATTTTCATTAATTATCAATATTTAATCCTGTAATTTTTTTTCATATGATGAAAATGAAAGTTGGATTTATTTAATATCTGTGTAGTTTACAAAGTCAATAAAAAAATCTGAAGCTACTATACCATGAAGCCAGATAAACAGAACATTTATGTTTTTAGTAACATTATGCTATCATGGACTGGTTTCCATTAACCTGTACACCATGAATAGAACATAAATGAGATAGCTGAAATGACATGACTTTAATGTCTGACAATTTGATGGAATCGTGAGCATAAAGTTATTTATAAACAATTTAACTGAAAATAAATCTAACCAATATCTATAGCAAATCAGCCAAATGCCAAAATTTATTATTATTTAATAAAATTGGCATTTAATGCAAGCTATATATTCTCTCCCCCCCCCCTCCCATTTTCTGCTTGTATTAAAGCAAAGGATAGTATAAATTTCTCATTCTTGTTGTAAAACATGAAATTTGTATTAACATTTTAAAAAGCCTTTGAAAAAAGTAAATATTAATAGTGTGTAAAAGATTTAAAAAAATAAAATGCATTAAGAGTTAATATTATTTACACATATGTAATAATAATCCTTTTAACCATTGCATTTTAAATCATAGTTTCCTTTGGAGGCAGGAGGAATGTTTGGTAAGAGGAATATTTGCTAAAAGGTTTTGTTTGATTATACATTGATAGATTCATTAGTTTCAAAATTTCTTAACTTTTCTTAAAAGACATATTAACTTTGGAAATATTTGTTGCATTTTTAGATAGCAAGAAATTAAGGTATTATAACTGGATTTGAAAGTTTATAGATTTAATAAAAAGTAATCACAATATCAAAATTACATGAATATTGCCTTTTACATACTTTTACATTTTTTGTGAAAAACAATACCTTTCTTTTATTATTTGAAATATTTTACTGCTTGATAAAACTGCTTTACAGTATTTCTTACGAATGTAAATTGAGTTAAAACATACATTTTTCTTCTCAGTAAGGCTAATTTTTTTAAATTTTATTACTTGAAAGGATTTAATAAACTGAATAGTTATTTCGCTTCATAAAAGTGTTTAAATTGAAAAAAATCTGTGAAAAAATATATCACTGAAGCAGTTGTGTTATTTTTTTATATGCTATTTGTAGTTCTGAATTGTTGTTATTTTTTTCAGCATCTCTACTCGGCTGCTATATTTTGGGCCGATAAAGTTGCCTCCTTGTCGAACGGTGAGATACATTTTCTAATCTTTGACTTTTGACTGTTTTTTTTAAATAATAATTTGTTTTGATATTTGTGCTTTTAGGTATGTTAATTTTTTGCAATTGTTTTGATAGTTGGGCTTTTAGCTATGTTAATTTTTTGCAATTGATTACATTTACACTTCTCATTTATCAAAATAAATTTTTGTATTAGTTTCTTTTTTGTGTTATATCAAAATAATTTTTGCTTTTTGCATAGTCTTAAACTTTATTTTTTCCCTTAAAAAATCAATTTACTTAATTTAATCTTTACCACTTAATTTTTTTTCATATTCATTAAAAAACAATAGAAAAAATGATATTGGACATTTGCTTAGTTTTGAGGGGAAATCAAATTAAAGACAAATACAGTGATTAATACTGGGAGAATAGGATTAATCAACACAGAGAACAGATTCTGCCTGATTTTCTATTATTAAATGGCTCATATACAGAGAATTTAGCAATATTTATTAAAGTTCTTTGCTGTAAATTATAATTAAAACATTATATTGGTAAATTTATTGTTTGAATTATAGGAATCAAAATACAAGAATAGATGAATCCAATTCATGCTTCTGATTCTTAACAGGTCTTTAAACATCAGCCTTACTTTGCAAGGAATATATGTGCATAAAATATAATTTATTATTTTAAGGACATTTACAGACATATGAGATAATATTGTATTTTTATTTTAAAAGTATTTCTTATATATTTTATATTAGGTTATTAGAAATAGTAAATTATTCTTGATTTCAACTGTAAACTAAATCAATAGGTGAATTGTAAAAAAAAAAAAAAATTCATTTGCACATTTATTTAAAATAGCCAAATAACAATTTTAATGATACAGCTATCAATATATTCAGTGTCATATAGGTCATAAACTATTGATGGTTATCTTTTAAATACTGAATATAGATGTAATATTATAAATGGAAAATTTAAAAAAAAAAAAAAATTGGGCTCTTAGCTTGCAATAAATTACTATTTCACTTAACTATTAATTCTTTCATCATTTATTATTTTCTCTTATTTTTGCTTCACTTGTTCTCTTTTGAACATATTCAAAATTGTGCATTTCTTATGATCATATTTTAACTTTTTATATTAAGAGTTTGCTGCATTCATTTTACAACAATGAACTGTGAAAAATGTACTTCACATTTAGTATATACTTTACTTTTTCCTGAAAGTTTTATATTGGTACAGAAGATAATGCAATGACTTTTTTTTAAAAAAAAATGACATTCAAAACTGTTATGAGAGTGAATTATTTTAAGATTTTATAATTCTAAATTTTAAAAAAAAATGAAATTTTACTACAAGCAGCCTGCAAACATTAATGTTTATGTATTAAATATGTTATACTGAATATAGCTCCATTCAATTTACAGAAATGAAACTTAACCTAATATGCCTATAATAATCATATGAAGCAGGGGAGAAGGATTTTTCTTCTATTGAAATTATTACTTTGGGCTTAATAGAGTTCAAAATGAAGACTACTATCCTGATATTTCATCTTTACCTTTACTTGGTGGCTATTGCTATACTCTTTATGTTATAGAAAAACCTCCTTTAATATGATATTGATTGATATTTTTTCTAATTTATTGAACTTTTTTTTTTCAGAAGAGGCTCAAGATATCTTTTGGTTAGCCCAAAGTCTGTATTATAGTGGACAATTTCACAGAGCTGCCATATGCATAAAATCAAGAAATTTACATAAAGTAATATTTTCTGAAAAAATATTTCATTTATTATGTATATTGGCGATTTTTTTATTAATTTAAAATCATCAACAATTAATGATTGTATACATTATTTCTACAATAATTTAAGTTTAAATATTACTACAATAAGTTAAATGTAATATAGACGAGTAAATCTGGCATAAATAACTATAAGATTTATTATGTTATACTTTTTCTTTCTTGAAAAATTTTTTCATCTTATATTTTTTGTTTTATGTATTGCAATTATTGTATAAGATTTTAATAATCAATGATCATTTATCTTCATTGACATTTTGTCTCATTCATTTAATCTTAATTTTTCAGGTTGATTTGGAATGTAGGTACCTAGCTGCAAAATGCCATGTAAGTTTATTTGATTTTTTAAAAATTAAATATCCTATTTTTCAAATGTTTTCTTACAGTTATAATAATCATCTTCATATATATGCATATAAAATATATATTGCTTAGAGATGTAGTGATTATTTAAAGATGGTTACAATAATTTAAATCCAATATTATTTTCTTTAATTATGATAATAGATTAGTTTTAAAATCTTCAGAAGTTATTTTAAATATAGCCAAATTATAATCATTCTAAATTTCTTGCACTTTAAATTAATGAGAAGTATTAGATAGAGGGAATTATGAAACAGTCTCAGCTTTTATATTTCAAAACGGGAAAATCCAGCATTTCCTGATTAGTCAGCAATATTTTAGGGTTATTAAAATGTCTCTTTTAAAATAAATTCACAATTCTACCACTTATTGACTTAAAGTAGAAATGCTATAATCTTTAAAATAAAGAACATATAAATTTTCTTTAAAAAATGTTGTTTTTAAAAAGAAATTTTTTTAAAAGAATTAGACTAAATTAATTGCATTATTTTATGTGCTGATATCTTGCTACATTTAGCAACAAACTGTTTAATTTAAATCATTTTCACTCTCAGTAGTTTTAATCATGTTAGTTGATCACACTGTTTACTTGTAACTGTATACAATAAAAACATAGTACTAACATAGTAAATGTACATAGATCTAACTATGTTCTAAAAACATAGCTTTAATTTAATTTGTTTTGAATATAATATTTGCACTTTTGTAAATCGATTCATCTTAACCTAGCACTGATATGATTTTATTATCTTTAGAAATTCTATTTATTCAATCTGTTACTCAGTATTTATTTTGTCATTGTCTTAAAGAATCATTTTATCCAAATGTAATATACACTTTGAGACCTATAATTTTTTTTACTTTGGAATGAATTATGCATTTTCCATCAGTCGTGTGCAATGTTATATTGTTATATCATTATTGAGAGGAAGACACTTTGTAATTAGATCTTAGTTACATTTATCACACTTTCAAAATCTCATCTATATTACTTCAGTTATCATTTGATTTTTTTCTCTTTTGATATCTATAAAATATGCTAAAATGTGTCTTATAATTTAAGTTTCTAGATATGCTGTCTGTTTATTTTTTATATATAATTTAAATTTTTAAAAACTGTTGTAGTTAATTGTCAAACCATTTTCTTTGAAAAATTGAAGAAATGTAAAAGGAGAATAACGAAGAAAATTAATGATGATGCTGATAATAATGACTGGTTTTCCACTTAGCAGTAATAAGTTTACAATTAAGCATAATATTGAGATTGAGATAAAATAGTCGAATAAAGAAATCAGCTTCTTTAATTTGAAATTTGAAGTAATAATAACAAAATCCTTTTAGTTAACACTCAGATTTCTACCTAGTAAAAACTATGAATAAGAAATGCTATTAATTTTGCTATCTATAAAGTTTGTTAAAAAAATTTAGAAATTAAGTAAACTGTTTGTTTTTATATATGATGTTTGATGTTTCTTAGAAGGGTGCATTTAAACACAATGTCCAAGTTATCTAACATGAGATCAAAATTACTTACTACAATCATTATTAATTTCTTTTTACATAAAAACATTCTTTGTTTGCTAACTTATCTAATGCATTTATTTTTTCAGTTTGCAGGAAAAGAATACAAAGAAGCTCTTGATGTGTTAAATGTTAATGAATCAAATGTTTCTGTTATTTCAAATAAACCTGCTGATGGCTTAGATATTGATGCAGATGATGATGTTGTAAGTAATTGTTTAAAATACTATCAGATTTTGTTCGAAGGTTCAAATGTCTCTCTCTTTTTAGATTACTTTTTCGTAATGTTTCATAAACTTATTTTTTTTAACCTATAAGTTTCTTCTAAAAATGAAATTTTCAAATTTTAATGATTAAAATGTGTTACTTATTTTAAATGATGTGAAGTTTACTTTAATGATATAGAAAATAACTTTGTAGCATGAATTTTTTTTTTAATTTGCATTACATCTATTAATATATTCCCTACATTTTTATTAAAACAACGCATCTTAATTCTCTATTTTGATTTTAATTTTTAAAAAATATATTTGTTTTGAATGTAGGGAAATAACCATCTTATATTTTAAAGATTGGAAATATTTGGCATTTCATCTCTTCAAATTTATTAACAGTTGAACAGTAATGAATACTTTTCATTAGAAACATAGCAACCAAATATGTACCAAATGTTCCACTTTCCCCATAATTGGAAATTGCTGTTATAAAATTGAGATGCAGGGGTTTTATTCTTAGAAAATAGTGCAGAGTTTGATTACTGATACAGAAATCCATTTTTTCCAATAGTATGAGTGCAAGCCAAGCAGTTCAATTACCAGTTTGTTTCCTCTGAAACAGTCTATTTGTTTATTCTAAGTTTCTTTTAAAAATAAAAATGAAAAAAACAGATAAAATACAATGTTTTATCTTTGTTGCTGTGTATGAATTCCCTTATTGCATGAATGAGTAATCAAAAGTAAAGGATTATGGGAGAACAGGTCTTCTAATCATCTATCCTTTCAGTATTTCTGTCTGGATTACGACATTTTTAAAAAAAAAAAAATCTATGTTTGTTAGGAGTAAGTGTTTCTTGTTTAATCTTTCCAGTTTGCCTTTACAGTTGATTCAGTTGAATGTGTGTGTGTGCTGGTGCAACTAATAGTATATTCTTTTAAGTAGCATGCAGTTTATAAATTGGAGTGTGGAGTTGGAATATTATTATTCATTTATATTTATAAAATTTATATAGATGATGATATGATTATTATGCATACTAAAAATTTGTAAGTTTTCAATGAATTTAAAGTCACTGCAAGTCACTCGCTTTCTATGCTTATCAAATTGCTGTCACTTTAATGGAAATATATTTTAAATGTATATTTTTTCTTTTTTTCATCAATTTAATTCTTTTAATTAATCTTTTCAGGCAAGTGCCATTCTTCTTTTAAAAGGTCAGATTTATGAAGCAATGGATAATAGGGGTCTTGCAACAGACTGTTTCAAAGAAGCTCTTCAACATGATGTTTATTGTTATGATGCCTTTGATTCTATTGTACAGCATCAGATGCTAACAAAAGAAGAAGGTTTGTATTTTTAGTTTTATATTATAATTTAACTGCAGCAATGCCATTGGGCAATTATCTTTCCTTTGGATATTGAACAAGTTATTTTTAGTATGTTTTAAAATGTGAAGGATTAATTTCATTGCTTCTACAGATCAGTACTGATTTTAGTTTTCTGAACTGGACATTTATTTCTATTATCATATTTTGTCTTTCTTATTCCTAAAATCATGATAAATGATACAATAGAAATATTTAATGTTAACAATCAAATGATATAAATTCTTTTGATAAATCATTGGGTTATTTGTTTTGTATAATTGTATGGCAGTATTTCCAGTTAGATTTGCTGATGGAGAATTTAGAAACCAATAAGCTCATGTAAGTCTACCATAACTTGAACAAAATGTAATTAAATTGTGCATTCAGTGAAATGGGTATTCTATTATAGATAAAAGATAGATATAATTCTGTAAAAGGATGTTTGTGTGTTATTACATCTGGTTTGTGTAGTTATTAAACAATATTTTTTAATCTATATTTTTTGATATTGGAATCTTTGCTTAATAATTCAAAAGAGAAAATTTTTTTGGATATGTCATTTTGCTATATACAGGGATGCTTTATAATTTAAAGACGAAGAAAATCATTTGTTTAAGGTTTTACTTGTTTTGGAAAAAGACTGAATTATCTAAATAAAGTTAGTATTATAAAAATAAGAAAATGGTCAGTTGGAAGGTTTTAAAAAAGAAAGATGTTTTTGGATTCTTATATTGTGTCACAAAACAAAATGAGTCGGAATAAAAATTCTTTATTAAACTGGGAAAGTTTAAAAAATGTTTTTCTGAAAATTGATGATGTTCTAACATCTCTTCCAGTTATTCATTATGTTCATTTAAAAAAAAAAGTAAATTTATTTAAGGGGTATATGAAAAAGTTAATAAGATTATTATGAAACTTTTTATTTCAATAGTAGCAGCAAAGATAACATGAACATTTATCGAAGTATCTATTTTAATTTTATATATGAAATGGTAAAAAAAAAGAAGAAGAAGGAAGAAAAGAAAAGAAAACATCACTGAACAAATCAAGAGTTTTCACAAAGAAACACATTTATTCTAGGTTCTAAAAATATTTTTGAAACAATTTTGTATGTCTTTAAAGAATGACAAAGTTTATATTGGTTGATACAAAAAATAACATTAGTCGTTTTCTGTGTGTTGTTTTAAAATGAAGCATATTAAATTTATTAACAAGATAAGCATATCTTTTTAAGAAGCCTAAGGTGATAGAAAAAAATGAAATTCACGTTGGTAATGTCCATATATTTTGAAAATATAAAATTAGCATTTGAATATAAGAATGACATCTTAAATTTTTCCATGGATTTATTAATTTTAATATCAATAGAGTCCTATAATAATTTTTGCATTTATATTTCTTTATTGTCGATTGTATTCATGGCTTTCATAAATAATCCAAATTTCAATACAAAAAAAAAATTAATAAATAAAAATTTTTAAAAAATGTGAAGGAAAAAAAATGTTTATTTATTAATTCTTTTCATATGTATGTATTTTAATCCAGAAAAATGTGCCATTTTTTAAAATTCTCATTTCTTTTCTCTCACTCTTTTTTTTTTTAATTTAAGATTTACACTTTTAAAATGCAATTTTTGTAGTTTAAATACAATATTGTATTTCTTAAATTTTTTAATTAACTTTTTTATTTTGTATATCTTTTTAATGGTTGATATAGTCTTTCATAAATAATTTTTTTTGTGTGGATAAATTATTAAACTACAATAAATTCAGCACAGAATACTAAACCAAATTCTGAAAGTGTCTATTCCAAATAATCCATTTGAAGGTCATAATATAAATAAAAATGTCAAAACAAAATATCTCTTTGTGAAATTTATTATTTGAAGCAAATTTAAAGTTTTGCATTTTTGATATTATATGTATATCTGAAGGTCAATTAGTATGTAACTACTTCTATAATCCAGTTATCTTAATTTATTTATTTCTGTGTAATATAATTTTTTTTTCTTTTTTGTTATAGAAACTATTTTCTCTCATTCAGAAAACTGTTTTTGCTTTTTTCCCCCCTAGAAATAAATCTCATGAAATCTTTACCTTTTGATGCACAATGTTCTGAAGATGAACCAAACATAGTCAAATTTTTATATGAAACACAATTAAAGAAAGTAAGGAAGATCGATTGTTTCTAATTTGTT
Source organism: Argiope aurantia (assembly GCA_026543865.1). Lineage (NCBI taxonomy): Eukaryota > Metazoa > Arthropoda > Arachnida > Araneae > Araneidae > Argiope > Argiope aurantia. The sequence continues at coordinate 468,347 of JAPMOR010020779.1, forward strand.
ATTTTCTGTTAAAATTTTGTTTCTACTAAATTCTTATTTGTGTTCTGTTTCTGTTGCATTTTGGCATTTCAATAATAATAATTATAATTATGTTAGTTGATTCATTGTAATACAATTAGTACAAAAGTTAATGTGAATTTCTTAACCCTCTGGCATTTATTTTAAACTAATAATTTTCAGTTTTCTTATTGATTATTCAAAATAACTCATTTTTTGTGTGTAATTTAATTTTTGTAATATATAGAATCCATACTGATTTGTTATTTAATTCATTTTATCCATATTGTTGTGAGAAGATGAATGTGACTTGACTGCTTTAGAATAATTATTAGAAATTTTTTTAAAAAAAATCTTCTGTCACTTTGAGACTAATTTTGGCTTAGTTCAATTTATTGTTTCCATCAAAATTTATCAAATAAATATAAAATTTTTTATTTTGTTCTTTTTTTATTTAGTATGATAAACCCAGTGATTTGTCCATACCTCCAGAAATATCAATGTTAGCTGAAAATCTTGATGTAGGAACAGCTCTGGCTGAAAGGTGCTACTATAACTGTGAATATGAAGAGTGTTTCCAAATTACAACATCGTAAGTTATGTTAATAAGTTAAGCAAGTTATGATAATTTTGGTAATTATTTACATTTTGCATTATTGGGATAATTTGAGTAATTGCCTACATTATGCATTTTTGTGATAATTTTAGTAATTGCCAATGTGTGCACTACTGTAATAATCCTTTTAGCATCTGTTACTAATGCACATATTGCATTTTTTGATTAAGCAGCTAAGAATTTACATCATAAAAAATTTCTAATCAGGTTTATGCCTTCACAATTAGTTGGTGCATTTGCCATAAATATTCTATGAAGTCTTATCTTATTTAATATTCAGTATTGTTGAACAATCATATCTTTCAAACTCTTTATGTTATATTATGCACACTTTGTTTAGCTAGCCTGTTTTTAAATCACATTTGCAAATATTTTTATTATTATTATTCTGTTTGCATAGTTGATAAATATGATATTTCTGCCTCTTGCTTCCATATAAGACTGATTTGCTTTGAGGTGCCTGACAAATCAAAAGGTTTTTTAAATCATTCAAATCACCTTTCATATTGTTTTTTATTTTTGTATCTTATTTTGTTGTTATACCTTTTTTTGTTGCTTTACTCTATTTTATAATTTACATTTTGAATGATATATTCAAAGAAGAAAAATATTTAAATATGTTGTAATGACTGGTAACTTTTTTATTTTTAGTATTTTGAATAAAGATCCATTTCATCTGAATTGTTTGCCTATCCATATTTCATGCTTAATGGAACTTGAGAAAACCAATGGTAAAAATGTTTACAGTTACACTGAAATTTTTATATCACATTATTAAAACTTTTCCTCCATTTTTATTTAATAAATTTATATTGTAATATCCATAGATGTTTGAATTCTAAAATCTAAATGTTCACTTCTAAGATTTAAAAAAGAAAAAAAGTTTATATTACAGTGGCAGTCAAAAGTATTCGTACACTTAAATTACTAACTTCAAAAGTGAATAAAAATTGAAATTGTGCAAAAAATTAATAGAAATTTTCAAAAAACCTTAATGTCTTTCAAGTTGTTGCATGAATGATTTGAATTTTTAAGAGGAAATTTTTAAATTTGGTCATAAAGAGCTTCTCGATAGAGTGAGAATTTTATTCTCACCACTAAACCTCGTGCTTCAAAAGTATTCGTACATCCACATTTCAAGTTGTAAAATAATAAAATTAAGAAAATTTGTGCACCAAATATCGTTTGTGGGAATATATTTGGTGAGATGTTATGTTATTCTTACTTTTACCGCGTTATCTGTTTCATTCTTATGTTTACTAGCTTTAAAACTCGCATTTTTTGTTGTTAAGCATATGGCTTTAAGGTGAGATGGCTCGGAAGGGAAAAGAAATTTCTCTTGCTGAAAGAAAACTGATAATGAAACTACATAATAACTGTAACTCTTTAAGAAAGATATCACTTGCTATTGGAAGACCACGATCTACAGTGCAGAGTGTTATAGATTGACATTGCCAATGCAATACTGTTGAAAGTATTCCACGAAGTGGATGCCAAAAAATAATCAGCAGTAAGCACAGACGTTTACTCGTAAGATTGATTAAGAAAAATCCAAAATTGAGTGCCCTGGCAGTTAAAGCAGAACTCCTCAAACAGGGAATTTTGATCTCGGTAAGTACTATACGCCGCAATTTTAACGAATCAGGATTCAATGGTCGAGTATCTCGGAAAAAAGTTTTTTGTGCCGGAAGTTAATAGAAAGAAACGTAGTTTTTTGCCAAACAACATGTTAATAAAAATCCTGATTTCTGGAACAGGGTTATATTCTCGGATGAGAGCAAGTTTAACGCGTTTGGATCTGATGGCAGATAAATAGTGTGGCGTAAAAAGAATGCAGAGCTACAACCAAAAAAATCTGAGTGCGACAGTAAAGCATGGAGGTGGTAACATTCTAGTTTGGGGGTGTATAAGCACACATGAAGTGGGTAAATTGTACATCTTTGATGGAATTATGGATCAGAAAAAGTATATTGACATTCTAAAAAGTAATTTGAATTCTAGCACTTCACAAATGGGTCTTCAAACTAACTACATATTTCAACAAGACAACTACCCTAAGCATACAGCTCGTAATGCTAATCTCTAATGCTCGTAATGCTAAAGGTATTATATAACACTCCTGAAAGACTCAACACACCTCCACAATCACCAGATATGAATCCTATTGAACATTTGTGGTTTATTTTAGACGACAAAATCAAAAATCAACAAGTGAAAAATAAAAATCAGCTGAAAACCGCCATATTGGGAAAATGGGCATCAATTACACCAGATATCACAAAGAAGTTAGTAGATTCAATGCCAAGTCGAATGAAAGCAATAATTAAGATGAAGGGGTATTCTTCTAAGTATTAAAATGTGATAAATTTTATAATTTTAGGGACATTTCTTAAGTGTACGAATACTTTTGACACAAAAGTTTTGATAATTAATTTCTATTTTTTACATTTTTTTTTCTATTTTTTACATTGTTTTACAAGAAAACTTTTTTTGATGAAATTTCTCAAAAATAAAGGATACAAGGCCTGGTATCTATGTTTAATGGCGTAGTATAATAAATAAAATACTATGAAGCGATGACCACTTCAAACTTCGGTGTAGGAATACTTTTGACTGCCACTGTATATAAAAGTTGTTTTTTTAATCATAATTATTTTTATTCTTAATCAAGCATATATTTCTATTTAAAATGAAAATATTGAGTATTTAAATTTAAATACTGTCCTGTCATGAAGATTTTCTGAAAAAAATATGAGCCTTACCTGATCCTTTTGGTGGATGCACTTTATAACTTCATTTTGTTTTAATCCAATGGAAAATAAGTTGTTATATTTTAACCATTTAATAATTGTATGGCTTTAATCTTACTTAAAATTGTATACTTTTTCTTCCAAATTAAAATAAAGTATGAATTGTGCAACTTTTTTTTTAACCACATTCAGTTCTAAATATTTAAAATAAATTATTAAATTACATTGCATTGACAAATTTTTAATAAGATTTTGCTTAAGTCAATTATTGAAAAGCTTTTGCAGTCATTCAACTTTATTTTCAAGTAATAGTTATGAATTTCTTTTAATGATACTATTTATTTATTTTTATCTAGTTGCAATACAATTTCTAAAATCGTTTTTTTTATGAAATGGACTAAATACTTTATATTCCTTTGAGAATTTATTTTTTAGTACAAAACTAATGACATTTTAAAATTTTGTTATATTTTAAAATGATAAAGTAATTAGAATGCTTAAATCAATGTGATAGCAAAGCTAGGGCTTTAAGGATTGAAGTTTGGGAATGGGGTATTGCAGATAGTAGAGCAATGGTGTAGCCACCAAATATAGCAACTACAAAGTGGTATTTGTTTGTAGTGAAAAAGGCAGTATGTAATGTTTTTTTATTTCAATTTAATATAAATTTGTTTGTATGTTATTAACTGATTGTACAATGATGGGGGAAATTTTTATCTTGCCTTTTGTGTGTGTGTGTGTATGATGTGTTTACTGTTTGTTTTGTTATATATAAGGGCATTTATTTATTTTGTAGCCCTTTTTTACCTTGCTCATAAGCTGGTGGATTTATATCCTGAGAGTGCAGTAAGTATTATTTAAAATGATTCATAAATTGAAATTTTTCTCTTGTATTTTGATAATATCAAAATCAAAGTTTGGAAGTAGGTTGTGGCTAGATTTCAATATTTAAGATATAATTTCATTCTGCATATAATTTGTGTGCGTCACAAATACTTTCTTCTTTTTAAGTGTTTTGATTATTTGATGTTTGAATTAGTAATAATTTTTTAGCAGTTATTGCTTTAAAATCTGTGAAAAGTTTTGGCTTTGGAGAAGAGCATGTACAGATAAGATGGTGACAAATTATTCAATATAATATAAATATAAGGATCTCTGGTAATGTATGGAAAGCCCACTATTCAACTTGTAAATAAAATCACACTTTGTGGTAAACTGTCTTACAACTGTGCTAAGAATCTAAACAATTTCTTGTTAAATCATATATTTTTATGTGGGTGAATTTTTTTATCTACTTTTCTTTTATTGCTAAACTGCAAATAATAACAATACTTCCTAAATTGCATAACAACTGCTTATTGAATATGGATATGTCATAAGAGCATATTTGCAATGATTTCTTTTTATATTATTTTAAGTACATTATGTAATGTGTGAAATGATTTACAATTCATTTGAATGAGCGGTAAGTTATTTTATGTAATAGATTTTTGAAATAATATTTTAATGTTATATTCAATTGGTAAGATTCCATTCAAAATTTTGTCTTTTAAAAATATATCTTTTGTCACTGAATTATATGTGTTCAGTGACTAAATCTGTCTTTTTTGCATTCACTTAAAGAATTTTTTTTAATTGTCTTATATTTTTGTTTTATTTGTTAATCCTGCTTTGAAAATTAAATACAGCAAATCAAAATTATTTTTATGTGCTATCAGTTAATGGATCAGTAGTTCCTTTTTTTTAGGGGTTCATTCAACTATTTGTAATTAACAGCATATTTGGTTGGATTGTTGTTCATTTAGCCTAAACAATCAAAGTAGCCATAAGTTTTTCATGATCCAATAATATATAAAAATTTCAGTTTTTGTGACAGCTTCATTAAGTTAACAAAAAGAAATATTTGTGGGACACTTCTGTGTTATTAAATGATGATTTTTTGTACTAATTTCACATTGAATTAATTTTTTCTCTGTGCATTTTTTTATATATATTTACATATTTGAGGAATATTAGGAAAAAAATTACAATGCATCATATATTAAATAATAATAAATAATAGTTGCTTTTAATTTCCAAATAATATATGCAAGCATTTATGAAAAAATTTGATTGCATCAGTAATTTTAATGACATTGTAATCTCTTATAAGTTGAAAAATAATGAATTTTAAATTTTACAAAATACAATAAATTAGTTACTTTATGGAGTTGTATTTATAAAATTCTTTGATACCGTACTTATCAGATTGAATATTAATCAATTGATGTGAATTTAATCTTTTGTTATTTTAACTAAAAAGTTTAACTGAAAAATTTTTAATAATAAATTTCATTTTAAAAAATTGTAGGTTGCGTGGTATGCAGTTGGGTGTTACTATTTACAAATTACTAAAACAGATGCTGCCAGAAGATATTTAAGGTATGTTAGTTTTTTTCTATGATTGTGTGTTCCCCCCCCCCCCTATATGTTTTTATATTTCTGGTTGTTTAATATTTTGAGTGAATTTTTCTAAAAATATTAAAATAAATTGATTTTATATAAGGAATTTTTTAAAAGAAAACAAAATGTTTCAGCAATAATATATATATTCTGTAGTGTAACAATATTTTTGCATATGTATTGTTTTTCAGGTAATTAAATTTAGTTACTTTATTAGTTTAGTTAGTTACTTAAATTTAGTTACTTATGTATTTTAAAATATTTATTTATTCAAGAAGTCAGACAGGAGGCATGGCATTTGTACGATATTATACTTGGTAAATATGCTTAACCATCACCAATATTCATTTCATGGGAAAAAAATTTCATACTCAATAATCCAATCCCTAATGATATGTTTCCTCTACAATTTCAATTACAATGCTACATTTACTGGGAATTAGTTTTTCAAAGCGCAACAAGAATTATATTTTTTGACAAATGACCAAAATTACTCAATTTGAAGAAACCATAAATTCATTATGATTAGCAAATTTGTTTTCTTTTTTATTTTCTACTTTATTTTGTTGTCCTTTAATTTTAAATAGATTAAAGAAATTGATATTTTTATTGTAAAAAAAATGAACATATTATTTGAAGAATGTGTAATTATTGCCCTTCTTAGAATTAAAACCAGGTTGTGTAGAATCATTAAAAGTCCTTAAAGACTGCTTATTTTTTAAGGTCTTTACATAAATGCCCTATTTTTTTATTTAGATTTATATATTTGCTTTCTGATCATTTCATTGTGCTAGATCTGCTTGATAATAAACTTCTTTTTTTTTTTTTTTTACAATGCTGGATACTAATAATACTAATAAATTGAAAAAAGTATATATATATATATTTTTCATTTACATGACTGTTCTTTCATCTCCTTTCACTTATTTAAATAGGAGAAAAATCTTTTTTTTTTAATTGTATTTATTCATTAAAAAAAACTCACAAGTTTTAGCTTTTTATTGTTGTTTTTCTACATATGATTACTTGTTTGTAGAGCATTTGTTAGTTATAGTTCAACAACAGTTAGTGACTCTTCATTAGTAAATTATTTAAATGTTTTTACTCTAGTTGATTTTTGTGCAAAAGTTCCTTTTTAATAATATCCTGGAAAATGTGTGTTTCATTCATTGTGGACTTCCATAAGTGAATGTACTGAATGTTTTAAGGCTTTCAAACATAGAAATAAAACAAAATGATGTTTCAAAGTTACATTGTTCATTTGTTACTCTTGCGAAAAGATTCCAAAAATAAATTAATGTCAATAAAATTCTTTTTTTTGATAAAATGAGTGCAGGTATAAAAAGAGACAAATTATTGAAAGACTTACATTCCACAAAAGCCATATCCTATAAAATTATATGCTTTTTAAGTATGATCTTCAATAATTTGTTTTAAAAATGTTGGAATGCACAATAAATAAATATTAAGTAAATTTTACATTAGTAAGATATGTTTTATCAGAGAACAAGTAAGTCTTTTTGTGGTGGGGGGGGGGATGTTCTGTGTTGTTCTTTGATCAAAAAGTATTTTTAAAAAAAAGTTATGAAGATGCTATTTTTATGGAGCTTATAGATTTCCAAATCATCTTTACTTGATCTCGATAGTTTCCATGTCAGGAAAATGAGATTGGATAAGGCTTCCCAACCCCTTATATGAAGACCATAAATTTAAAAAACTAAGAAGAGAATGGAAATTATTTCTAATCTTTCTCATAAACAAGCATTTGTTGAAAAAAGATTCATCATTAATTAAAATATTGATGTGGGTATTCTGAGTGAAAAATATAGTACGTTCCACAATATGTCAGTCTGACAGAATCCCCTCAGTGCACATTATTAAAGAATTTTAGAATGTTAGCAACATTGTCCCATTCGAAATATCACCTATTTTGGGAGAAACAGATAGTGAAAGAAATAGTTTATAATAAAAAGGAAGTTAGATTCTGATTTCTTTATCCCTTTACAGAAAAATACATTTTTCTTAGAAAGGGAAATTGTTGCAATTAAATATAAAACTAATGTACTTATTTCATTAACCAAAATGTTTCACTATTATCAAAATTAATTAGTTTTGAAAAGTTATTAGTGAAGAACTTGAACAAATTGAAAATATTTGGAAAATTTTTTAAAAAGAAATATTTTAGTTACATGTTTAATAAAATTGGCATGCGTTTTATATTCAATATTTGTTTACTTAAGTTCTTGATTATTTTTTTTCAGCAATGGGAATGTTTAAAGTAGCAGTATAATCTTTTTTATACTACTTATTGTAATGTAATTAAATAAATTAAGGTATGTAATGAAAGTTTTTAAATAAGATTTTTCAAACAAAACTTGCATAAAAAAACATTTTAAATAATTTAGTTTAATATTGGTGAAAAAAATTCAGCAATTCCTGATAGTATTTTATGTTTAAATTTGTATAAAATTGGACTTAATGCCCAATTTATTTTATTAAATTGTTTTATAATAAAAAAATACTACATTAAGGTTGGCTCTTATTTTTTATGATAAAATTTGTTTATGCACCCTGAAAAAATACTTTAATGTTTACAAAATTAATGACATAATTGTTTTCATTATATTGGACTCTTTAACTGCTAACTGCTCTAAGTTAAAACATTTTGTTTGAACAGTGTGTGGCCAGCTTTGCAATCGAACTGATGGATGCACATATGCACCCATCGCCATCAAAAGATTAATACATACCCTCGAATAGCTACAAAATGTCTAGTTGCTGTGGAAATTAGGTGAAAACTACATAATTATAGATATATATTGAAAAACTATGAAAAATACCCTCTTTCGAAATCTTCACTCACAGCTAATAGTATGCTAGTAGTGACTAAATTCTTAGCACAGTTAGAAAAAAACAAATGGAATCATGTTCTAACATGAATACAAAAACACATTGGAATTGCTCCTCTTTACAAAAATGCATATGTGAGTTTGTTATGATTTTAAACTGAGGAATGTTGACTTAAGAAAAGCCAAAAATGCTTCTATTTAATTAAACAAAATTGTAAATATCTATCAAATAGTGTTAATTTATTTAATCAACAGAATTGTGGTATATGATTTTTTTTAAAAAAATATTTATTCATTGACATATTTAGTCAATAATGAATATTTGTTTTAATTAGTTATAATTCTTTGGAAATATTTATTCTTCAATAATTCATTGATATTATATTATATTTAATATATTGGGAAGAAATTCTATTGATGACTAGGTAGCCAAGTGTGTGTGTGTGTGTGTTGGCGCTCTACAGGCCAGGTCATTCAACTTACAGCTACCAAATTTGGCACGTGTATACCTTGGAGGCCGAGAATGTGCACCTGGGGGTTATTTTTTCGAATTTTTAATTAGAATTTTATTTATTTAAAAATTAAGCGAAATTTTGACGTGTTTCTGCTATAACTTCCGAAAATATTACCGCACAAAAAAGAATTTTACATGAGGTTAAAGATCAAAAATTTATCTTAAATGATACTAATGTTTTAATCTTAAAATTAAATTTCTATTTTTAACGAATTTTTAAAGATACATTTAAACTATATTTTTCAACAATTTTTTTCGTAAAAAATTAAGCACGTTTCGCATTCATGGGAAAAAATTGGGTTTTTTCAGTGTTGCCATCACATTGATTAAAGCTCCAACTAAAAATAAATTAAATCTTTTTTGAAATGAAATCTGCAAAAATATAATTTTCGGCACGTGTCTGTAGGAAATGAAACAAATATGAAAGATTATTTTTTCTAAAAAATAAATTCAAGAAAAATTATTTTATGATCTTTTACACTCTCTATACAGGGTGTTTATTTAGTCCTGGACCCATTTTGATGATTACTGACTCATAAAATAATGAAGATATAAACAAACTTATGGCATTTATTGATGGAATAACTCATATATTTTCCTTTTCAGGTTTGAATATTTTTACTATTGTAAATATCCTCTGCGCGTGTGATTAATTTCAGATAATTTCGTTTTCCAGTCTAAATATCTGTACTTTTCTAAATATCGTCTGCTTACTAATTGCATTTTTCTCTTTTTTGTTTTTGGCAACTATTGAAATGTTATGTATACTTTTGATGTGTTTGTTCTATGTAGTACTTATAATAAAGCTTAATGTGTGTGTGTTGGCGCTCTACAGGCCAGACCATTCAACCTACAACTACCAAATTTGGCACGTGTATACCTTGGAGGCCGGAAATGTGCACCTGGGGGTTATTTTTTCGAATTTTTAATTAGAATTTTATTTATTTAAAAATTAAGCGAAATTTTGGCGTGTTTCCTGCTATAAACTCCGAAAATATTACCTCACAAAAAAGAATTTTACATGAAGTTAAAGATCAAAAATTTATCTTTTAAATCATACCAATGTTTTAACCTTAAAATTAAATTTCTATTTTTAATGAATTTTTAAATAATTATTTTGAATATATTTTTCAACAATTTTTTTTCGTACAAAATAAAAATGAAATTTAAGCTGTACGAGCACGTTTAGTATTCATGGGAAAAAATTAGCTTTTTTCAAAGTATTGCCATCACATTAATTAAAGCTCCAATTAAAAATAAATTAAATCTTTTTGGAAATAAAATCTGCAAAAATATAATTTTCGGCATGTGTCTGTAGGAAAGGAAACATATATAAAATATTATTTTTTCTAAAAAAATAAATTCAAGAAAAATTATTTTATGATCTTTTACACTCTCTATATTATTAATCCAATAAATCAGTTATATTTTAAGGCAAGTTTTGTTTAATATGAACAGGATATCCATTCAGATCAGGGCCACACAGCTGATTTGTAAACCTTTAGTAAGTCACAGATCTGCTAAAATGGTCTAAATGGAAAATGATTATATTTCATGTAACTTGATTTAATAAATACTCTAATTAATAACGAATTTTTGATTTTACATTAAGCTTCTGCTGTGGAAATTACGAATAACAAAATGTTCTTGAAACACTAATATTTTAAATAAAAAGAATTAATTTCCAATCAACTAAATCAATCACTTAAACTGACTGATTTATGAAAATTTGAATATCACTATTCAATAAAAAAAGGATAATTTTAGATTTTCCATCGATCGTTTCAAAGAAAATACGCCAATCAGCGCGCAGGTTTCTCAAGATTAATTGGACTAAGATTATGAAAATGTTGAGTTTTTCTAAATTTTTAACATTCAAAACTTCATAAATAAGTCTTAGTTGATCGTGGAAAACAGAAACATTCATTCATTTATTTAAAATTTGGTGTGTTCAGAATATTTCTCAGAATATGATACCTTACTGCATTAAATTTAGACTTCATAATTTTTTTAATATATTTATAGGCCGGAACAAAATATTATTATTGATTTCATTTCAATCCTTTTGAAAGCAAAACTAGAAACTGAATTTTATACTGAATCTGAGAAATTTTTGTTGAATTATTGTTTAGATGTTACATAAATTATGAAAAATATTTTGTAGTTCATATAAGACTTAAATACCGAGTGATTCTGTTTGCAATACTCATATTCAGTAATAATAATAATAAATAAATAACAATAAAGATTATAAATAAAATAAAACTTTGTTTTATTTAAAAATATCTTTATATTAATTGCAATTTCATCATTTCCACTTTAAATTAAAGTTGAAGTTTTACCGGAAATGACAACAAATTCGCAAAATATATATAGTAAATTGAAAGAAACGATCTAAGCAACAGTATAAGTTTGGTATGACTATCAAAATTTGAAGATTAAAAATGTTTTGTTTGAGAATCTATTAAGAGACCAATTACTTAAAATATTTAATTGAAAATTGTAGTGGGCGGTAATACTGGCGAAGCGGCTGGGCGCCAAAGGCGGCTAGTATATATATAAACGTGAATGAAGTATGATAAATGAATTGCCTTCACTGATAATAAAATATGTAATAATTTTATAATTGCATTATTACTAAGTTGTTTTTAGAAACTCCAAAAATTTGTTTGCTATTCATATTAATAGCATAATATATTTTTATTGCCAAGCTTTTTTTATAGTGAAAAGGCTTCCTTACTTCAATGTGTTTTGCATTTTTAAATACTGAAATGATTTGTGTAGTTTTGCAAATTGTTTAAAAATATGAAATATTTATTTATTTATTGTCAATAACTGTGTAGCATAATTTAATTAACTTATCCTATTTTTGGTTTTAGTAAAGCTACAACATTAGATCGAGTGTATGGTCCTGCATGGTTAATGTATGGACATTCCTTTGCTGTAGAAAATGAACATGATCAGGCAATGGCAGCTTATTGTCGGGCATCTCAGTTAATGAAAGGGTATTTGCTTGTTTATCACATTATAAAGGTTGAAATTATTTATCTTAACTTCTGCTAATTCATGTTAAAATAATTAATATGTTATTGAACAGAAACTTTTGTAATTACTAAATATTTAAATTGATTTAAATCTATTACTCTTATCAAACAGTATATATTTTTGTGTATCAAAATTAAAATATATGTTTGATACATTTAAATAGAAGAATATAAAAAAACTTTACAGATATCATGGAAAATATTTTAAATAAAGAATATTATTGTTTTTTCCCATATTGTTGACTCTCTAACATATCAGTTTAGAGCATTTATTCTATATTTCCTTGGAACAAAGGTTCAGTTTTAAAGTCATGAAATCACTTTATCTCTTTTCATTTTGCAATATTTGCTAAAATTTTGTGCTGTGTTTTTCTGTGCTGTTAATTCGACCAAAATATACTTTAAGATAATGTATAATTTTTTTCTTCTTCTTAGGTGTCATTTGCCTTTGTTGTATATAGGTTTAGAATATGGATTGTCAAACAATATAAAATTGGCAGAACGATTTTTTGCTCAAGCTCGAAGCATAGCACCGGAAGATCCCTTTGTTCTTCATGAATTAGGTGTTGTGGCCTATCAAAATCAAGAGTTAGTTGTTTTTTTAAAAAAAAGTTTTGTTTATATATATATGTATGATTTAAAAAATAAACAGTTTTTAATTAATACCTAAATGCACTTGTGTTGAAGTTGAATGCACTTAAAGTTGATTGCATTGCAATTATTCTGTTTATTTTATTATCTTAAAGAAAAGTAAAAAAGAAACATTTGGTTAAATTTAAAAATATACATACATTATTTATATCAATATTATGATTAGGTAATGTATCCATGTAGAATTACAGATAAAAGTAGATTTTTGTTTTTAATGAAAAGTTTATTTGCAATTATTTAGTATTTAACTCATTTTGATCATGTGCTTTTCATCAGAATCTTCTGTCTATTCTGCATTTCTGATTGTTGCAGTTTTCTACACAAAAATCTAAATCATTTTTGTTTTATAATTAAATATCTTAAACTTAAAAAAAATGAAGATGATTGTTAAAGATCAGGACAAATAGCTGGAAATGTAATTATTCTTCTAATGTGTGAATGACATATAGGAAATACTGTGAAATTCAAAATTATCACCCTAAATAAATTCAGAAAAGTTTTTTTTTTCTTTCTTTTTTGTATAATTTATTAATGATATATGTGAATTCTCCAAGTCACAGCAACAGTTTCCAAATGGTTGTGTATTTTTTTCTTGGTGCTGAGAAGTGCATTCATATACATTGTTTCCATCCCATAGTTACAATGCACTCAAAGTTGTAAGCAAAGAAAGAGTGTAATAACTGAATATTTTTAAAAATTTGTGTCCACAAAACATATTTGCTTTAGTATTGTCAATCGATGCTATTGTGTCAGATGCAATGTTCAAAACTTCTCATTACCTACTGTATTTTGTGTATGTTATTTTCATATTATTCTTTATAATGAATTAATTCCTATTTATAATCAAGACATTCATTTTGAATCACCTTGTACATTACATAAAACTGACAAGTAGATATGAATTGTATACTATAATCACATAAAACTTTTCTAGAATAAATGTTTAACATAGACATGACCTTTTGAATTAGTGTTATGTATTCGATTATTAAGGATATTTATATTGTAAGCAACTATAATGGAATTTGCAAGATATAGAATCAAGTAAAAGTAAGAGTAATTATTCATTGAGCTTTTCTGATGTATTGTCTTAAATTCAGAGTATATGATAATTATGTAATAATAACTAATAATTAACATTTTTTCCCAGTTATGGAAATGCCCTGAATTACTTCCAAGATTCTTTGAAAAGGATACAAACTAATAAACAGGCAGCACTTCCTGAGAAATGGGAAGGACTGTTAAATAATTTAGGTCATACCTGTAGAAAATTAAAGTAAGTTATCTGGTTTCATTAAAACTTTCTGGTTCTCTATTGTTTTGCTACTATTCTACTTCTACTGTTTATTTTATTTTCATGCATAAGATAAGTTGTTTAAGACTTATGAGTTTGATCATAGCTTTGCCTGCACTCCAAAAAAATAAATTGTTTAAAAAATATTCTTTTAGTAATGTTATTAAATATTCAAAGAAAAGATTTAAAATATTAATTGAGTAATTGAGTTTATTCAAATTGAGTAATAATTGTTTAATATTTTTACACACACTAACTAGCTGATTCACCAAAATTAATGCTTGCTAAAAAATTTCAATTAAAATATTTTATCTAATTTGATCTTGATGTAGTATTTTTAAATTTCAAGACATAAAAATACTATTTAAGTAGTCTTACATTGTTCTGTTCATTGTGCTAAATAAATGGTATAACATTATTTTTATTTGTAAACTTTACTATTATTACATTATTTGTCATCTTTACTAAAATTTGAATTTAAATACAACTTCATCTATTTCTGAGGTTAAATCTTACCTATTAAAACACGCCTTTAATAGAAACCTATCTTACAGGAGAAAATAAACTTTTCCCTCATATCTCCTTTAATAATAATGGAAGAAAAATCCAGGATGAAATATTTGTAACAACAATGAAAATGACTTGATTTTAATATCAATAATGAAGAGACTACTTAAGAGACTTTAATAATAAGACTACTTAAATAGTATTTTTTGTTGTAAAATAACAAAAATACTTTAAAACATTATTAAAAGTAGATAAATTGTAGGGCTATAAAGTTGGTACCTTTAAAAAGATATTTTTTTAAAAATTTTAAGATGATGAAAAAGTTATTTTTGTTATAATACTATTGGAAACTATGATGTAAAAAGATTACATTTTTTTTATATTAAAATTCAAAAAAATCACTCTGAAGTGATTTACACAGTACCATCTACTCAAGTATATGTATTATCCATGTATATATTAAACATGGAAGCTGTAGCTCTGATGGTTAGTTCTGTACAACATCAACACACTGGTGCATTCATCTTTTTTATTAGCAGATAGTAACTGTAGTGAAAGAAAACTATATTCATCATGATTATTAGATTGTATATTTCTTGTATCTTTTTAAAAATAAAACAATAACTAATTTTTAATGATCTAGAAATTTTTATTGTCACATTGACTTATTTGTAATGCTGTTGATAATGATAAAATATTACCTCATATGCATGTATCATGTACTATGGATGATCTTTTAAAGGTTATTTGATGAAGCTTTGAGTTTTCATGAACATGCCCTTATGCTCATACCTCAAAATCCATCAACATATGCTGCAATAGGTTTTGTATATAGTTTAACAGAAAAATGGGCCAAAGCAGTTGAATATTTTCATAAGGTAAGTTTCATTAACAGATTGTGCCATCTATTTTGCTAAAAACTACCAAAATTATACACAGTGAAACTTTTCAACAACATACACCCTCTATTACAAGCATGAGCAACTTCTTGGTAAGATTATTTTGTGGAGAAAAAATATTTCTTAAAACAAAACCTAATTCATTAAAAAAAACTGCATTTGTTTTAAAAATAGTTTTATATTTTTAGGGGAGGGGGATCTTTTTCCAATATGTAAGAGTTTGATTTGAAAATTTATAACTACTTTTTTACTTTCGTGTATGCAAAGTGTACAGAAAAATTGCAATTGTAAAAAATTTGATGCTTTGATGAATCACCACATTTTAGACCTCCCTCAGTAAAAAGTTAACTAAAAAAATGCTTTAAGCTAGATAAAAGTTTTCATTTAGCCTATACATTAAGTATGTAGCTTTCTATCAAATTTTATGTAAAATCTGTTCAGAAAGTCTGTCTGTCCAATTGTTTGAATGTCAGTTAATATAATAATTACAAAATAAAAAGAGCTAGAGGAATAAAATTCAATGCACAGATCTAACATCTATAATGTTGATACCTATCAAAATTTGAGTCAAATCCAACAAGGGGTTGGGTACTGATCTGTACTTTCAGAAACTTGTAAATACAATACTCAAAAACATATTGACAAATATATCAAATTTGATATGGGATTGTGTGACAAGTTTAGTTCAGTGCCAGATTTTTGTTTCAATCAGTTGGAAACTACATCTAAAACACAAATTCGATTTTCGGATACCATTAACTGCATGTCAGGGATTAATTACCAAAAATATCACCAAGGATAACATAATAGATTGAATAAAAATATTAAATTCATGCCATATTAATAATATCTCGTAATACATAATATTTCATAAATAAAATTTTGGGGAGACTATTCTTTCAGGTTAAAAAGTAATGATTTATCTATATATTGTTTTTTAAACATAACAAAAACTAAACTGAAAAAATTCATGATGTAATTAGCATACTTTCTTGACATAAGTAATTTCAAAATTCTTAGTACAAACTTTAAAGAGAAATAGAACATATCTATAATAAAATGATTTTATTTTCTTTATTATACAAGCTTTAACAATGCTGATAATTTTTCAATTAAAACATATTGTATTATAAAATTTAATGCCAATAAAAATATTTATCTTTAATTAAATTGAATGAAATGTTTTTTTATTGTTGAGAAACCAAAAATGGGGGGGGGACATAGTATTTAGTTAAGCATTATTTTCATGCATTTCTTTTTAGAATTGTATGAATATGCCTGTAATTATTATGTATCAGCTGCAAGATTCTATGAATAATAAAGAATGAAAAGTTAAATGTCAAATTTCCTTTTATTTGAATATTATTAATTTTTAAATACATAAATTTGATTAATTATTTTTCTATTAGAACAATTCCAAATATTTATTTTTTGGTAATTCATTCAAATTTCTTTGCACTTATGAATCTTATTATTTCTAAGCATATTTATTTAGTGATCATTAAATTGAAAAGTAGGAACAACAAAAATAAAATATAATTTAAGTGAAATCATTAGATTTCAGTCATTTTAGCCAAATAATGCCTCTAGAAATGCTATAAATATATTTATTTAGATAAAATTATAATACTTTACAGTAACTGTTTTATTTTTCTAAATTAATGTGAATTTTCCATTTTCATAGGCTTTAGGTCTCCAGAGAGATGATGTTTTTTCAAATACTATGTTGACATCTGTGATAGAGCAATTAGTTAAAGAAACATCACCTTGTATAGGTAATATTCAAATTAATTTTAGCTTGTAATAATAAACTAACCCAGCATTTAAAGATTTTCAAGAAATTTTTTAATTAATCTTTGATAGTAAATACTAATCAGCATCTTAGGAATATTGGCATCAAATTATAATACCATTTTTTTTAATTTAATTGTGTGTGTGTGTGCACAAACACTATATGAAAAAAAATCTTGTTATGACTTAATTAAATACATAAATTCTAGATCAACATTTCTATTTTTGAAGATTTAAAAGTATTAAACTAAATCTCAAAACAAAATTGTACATTTTCCTAATGCAAATTGCATAACTTGCTATAACTTGCTTGTTCCTTGTATGCTATATTTGTATTGTTTAAATGCAGTCTAATCACTAACATAGGTAAGCCAATTTTCAATTAATCATGGCATATTATTTCTTATGGAGCTTTACAATCCAGAAATAGATTTTTTTTTAATTTCTTTCAATTATTTAGATAATTACATTCTTTAAAATATGTTAATCTAATTTTATTTTGTTCATCAAGTCTAACTTTAAAAAAAAAAGCCATAGAAACACGACAGATATAAATTAAATAAAACTGTTAAATGTTTCAATTCTGCTTTAATCAGAAGAAAAAGTTCATTTCCATTATAGCAGCTACAATATCTAGCATTTACAAGTTGTTTATTATAACTTTTTACCAGATACACCAGATGAGCTTCTTGAATACCCATTTCCTTCAGATGTGTCCTCTGATGTGTGCAATCCTACTGAAGAGACTAGTGACATCATGACTGAAATAATAACAGATGACATTCAGTCATTAAGTGATCACACTCATCATACGAACATATCTATGGACATTGAAATGGAAGGTGAATGACAAATTTAGTTGTGTGTTTTTCATGTCATTGCTCTCATTGTTTCCATTTTTATCTCATTGCCAAAATAAATATTTTCATTTTTTAAACTGCCTTTTTTGTGACTGCTTTTATTAATAAAAAATATTTATTATAGATTTGTTAAATGTTATCTTTTAAAATAATGAATTTCATTTTGTTATACCTCAGAATATTTGCTTTTCAGTTGTACATCAGTTGAAACTATTCCATTCTAATCATGCGTTTATC
This sequence comes from Argiope aurantia, assembly GCA_026543865.1. Taxonomy (NCBI): domain Eukaryota; kingdom Metazoa; phylum Arthropoda; class Arachnida; order Araneae; family Araneidae; genus Argiope; species Argiope aurantia. Next base: position 486,798 of record JAPMOR010020779.1, read on the forward strand.
TTCCTACAATTTGATTGGCTGTAATGCACGATACACAAGTCCAGTTTTACCACCTATAGTTTCGATTAGAAGATTTGGTAATATTTTTATGTGATCGAAACATGTAATTTGCTATATGCCTTGAAATTCTATATTTTGAAATCCAAAAATTAGAATTAGAAATATCAGAAAGAAGTTTGTATGTACATTACATAATTAAGAACAATTGGAAATCTTTATACTTTGATAATTTTGTTAATGTGCCAATTATTAATGCAAAATCTAAATGTTGCAATTCTAATGTGTTTATATAGTAAAATTATTTATTGTTATGTCTAAAATGTCTTCTAAAATTTAAATCATGCTTTTAATTTATAACTATGTAGAGGGTTTAAACTTTATTAAATTCAATATACTACTTGAAGATTCAAGTTAAAAAAAAGATTTGAGGAAAAAAGCACAAACCATTCAGCTTTCTTTTGTAGTGAAAATAAAAGCCATATTGTTACACATCTTCCTGAATTTTAACAGTATTCAACTAGAATTTTATAAACGTTGCCCTATATATAATATGGCTTCAAAATTATAGAAGAAATGCTATATTTATTACATCATCTTCTGCACTGGCCTTCCTAGATTTCCATTCCATGCAGTCTTGTTCTTGGCTAAGATTTCTGAATTTGTCTCCTTACTAATTTTTAATTCTTTTTCCTGCTAGTTAATCCAACAAAGTTTTAATTTTCTTTTTTGAGGAGTACCAAAATAGTCTGATCAAAAGTATCTTTTAAATGGCTTGATTGTCATCCAATCTTTTTAAATGTCCGGCCCATTTAATCCTCTATGTTTTGTACATATAAAACTAAAAGTTATTTACTACCATTTCCCATACTCTGAATAATTGAAGTATTTACTTCAAATTTAAAATGAAGTAAATCAGTAATCAATTCTGCAAGTCTCATATAATTTATTGAAAATTATTAGTATTATGGGGGTGGGGTATTTGTAAAACTTTCTACCTTTCTGAATACAATATTTTTAAGAAAATGCTCACATCAAACAAAACCACTGAGGAAAGTTCCAAAATATTATCAGCTTTCTGTGAAAGGTCTGAATCCATATCATTTTCTACTGCATCAATTTCTGATTGTTTCTCCTAAAACCTTTCATGATCAAATCTTTTTTTGTGAAATGTGAATTTAGATATTTACATGGTAGAAATTCATAGGGACTTCGTCCAACTTGTCTGAAGAAAATAAAAATAATGTTTAAATCAGAAAGTGTTTCTATACTTTGAATTATATAATTTTTTAATACAATATAGAGCTATTTTTCCAACATAAAAGTGAAACCAAATCTGTATTTCATTTTTAGTAAAATCATATACCTGGTAGAAAAAGTGAAGAAGCAACTTTAATTAGATAACAATATTATATTATTTACTACAGAAAAAAGTATTTTTATGAATAAAAATATAACAGTCTTTTATAGTTGCATTTAAATATGTCAATTCTTTACCTAGGAGATACTCTCAAGATATTTATGAACTATTTAAAATAAGATATAAGATACTATTTAAAATAAGATTTCTAATATGATACTTTGAAATTAGCAATCATGTTACCAATTAAAAAAAAAAATTAGAATCTATGTTTTTCGTGATTTAAAACGATGTCATTTTTTTTTTCACTAAAATTGTACAAGTTGAGTGGAATTTTTCTTTATTTCAATTGATATTTACACAATTTCTTTAAAAATGTTATATAAAAACAAACACATGAATCATATTTACACAGTTCAGCTAAAGATGAGTTTTCAACAGAAAGCTAGATTGAATTGTCACATCAATCATCTTTTAGTGTACCTGAAATAAAACATTTCTTAAATTCTATCCAAATATATAAAGTGACTTAAATGACAGCTAAAAAGAGATAACATAAATGCTGATAATTAGATATTTGAATAAAGATAGTATCTTTTGAAGTAATTTTTTTATTTCTATATAATAAGTTAAACTAAACTATGAAATTACCATAACTTTATATGCATATTTTAATACTGCTATGAATTACAAATTTAATAGTCTCTAAATGGTTTATTAAAAAAATAAATATAATTGTAGAAGACTCTATTAAAATAAACCTTTCTGTAAATGAAAGTGTAATTTAAATTACAAACAAAAAATAGTATTTTAAAATTTTAAGTTATTTTTATCTTAGATCTTAAAAATTATCACACTGAAATACATAAAAAAAAAATGTCATCTGAGAAAACATTGATTGAATACTGCAGTGCAAAATTTCATCTTTTGTAATTTGGAAGATACATAATGAAATTCTAAAGCATGCTGAAAAACTGCCATTTTCATTCTTTTCAAAGTGATCATATAATTGTAGACATTTAATTGTAGACATTTAATTGTAGACAATTTAACATTTTTAATAACTTAGGGGGAAAAATTATTTAAAATGAAACAAAATAAAATTTGAACTTGGAATATTACATTAAATTTATACTTAAGTATTTATAATGTTTGATGTTTTCTTTTCAAACTCACTATAAAACAAATATAATTATACATATTTATATTATTAAATATTTCATAATGTCATAATTATGAATATATTATATTATTCATAATGTCATAATTATGAATATATAATATATGTATTCATAATTATGACAACATTAATGAATTAACTGATTAGATTACAAAAAGTTTAGAAATATATTTTAAGATATAAAATAATAAATAGTAATTTTTGAAAATTTGATTTAATAAATTATGAATGAAACAAAGGTTACAGTCAGATTTTATTACAAGATTTTGAGTTGAAAATTAATTTGATAATTAATGAAATGAATTCCTGTTTCATCTTTAAGGTTGAAATAAATTTAAAATGTAATCATAAATCATTTTTCTTATTTATGATTCTTTCAGCTAAAAAGCAACTGCAATAGAAGGTTTTATACATGATATTTTTCATTCGATGTAAACTTCATCATGGAAATTATATAATACCAATAAAGAAATTTTACATGACCATCTGGTTATATTTTTTACCAACACTAAAATTCCATTGAAATATTTTTAAAACTTTATATCAACTATTTATATTTTCCAAATTTGATATTTAAAAAAAAATCTAAAGAATGATATACTGAATTATTCATACATGTATTCTTCATAAATTTGGTTTTATATATTAAAATTATATTACCTAACAAAAATTTCAAATTAGCATATTCAAAGCTTATTTATAGGTAAGAAAATGAAAATAAAAAGCTTTTGTTATTATTTTTTTACTTCATTTTTTTTGGTCATAAATGGAGATGAAAATAAGAATATGTAATTTTGGATTTATATTTCAAAAAAAATTTCAAAATTTTTTTTTTTGCGCTAATTTTTTAAAAAAGAGTTAAAAGATACAGGGTAAAAATTAACGAAATGTAAAGGAAGGCAATAAATATAATCTATTTTCTACATTAACATACATTAAGATAGCCACTAGATTTTTACCCCCTTGTATATTTTGCACTGTTTAGCAATACACTGCATAAAATATAACATTCCGAGGGTTCCCTATATGATAAATTATTAAAGACAAACTTAAGCTTGCTATACAAAAATGTAATGGCAAGAAAATAAATATGAAGGCCTGTACTCATGAACATTAAGACTTAATAATAATATAAATAAATATGAAATCCTTATACAAACCTGATTTACATATATTTAAAGAAGACATGTTAAATAAAATAGCACATTTCCCTTGATATTTTAATATTTGTAAATTAACAGTCCTAAGAAAAGTTCTTAAATCCATGAAAAAGCATTTTTAATAAATTGTATACTAAACCAATAATGCAGAATTACAAAATAATCCTAACAGATCTAAATAAAATGTTTATAAAGTTTTTCAAATAATTTGAAAAGATTCATGTATTATTGAATAAATAGCCTATGATTACTTAAATGTAATCAATACTTAAAAATCAGAAGGAAAACGAAATGATTTCTTAAATTCATTCTTTATAATTTTATAAAATGATATGTTACCAATATGCAATAAAGATCTTTCACATCTAAAGTATTAAGTACATAAAATAATTTGTTCTATTAATAAAAGAATACATTAATGTGCATACCTTCCAGAAATGCCAAAGCTTCACATGATGCAATACAGTCATCTAAAATGTCAAAATGTAATTAGAACATACAATTTTATGCTACAGTCACTATCATAAGCATTCAGATATTTTGATTTGCATTATTATTCTCTAAAGTTGAGGCTTAAAAAGTTAATTCAATTACAATGATATATAGTTTTACAGATAAGTATGATAAACTACAGTTTAGGATAAAACTAATGTTAAAGGAATATCTATATACATATATCTATCAACAACAAATAAATATTTATTACATGAAATTTCGACCATTTAATAAAATCTTACAAAGTTATTAAAACATATTTGATATTTTCAAATGAGATTTATAGTAATTATAATTCATGCTGTAGTTTAGGATGTTAATACATATATTTTATTATTTTTTTAAATATACAAATATATGAATAACATTCAAGGAAAGAAAATCTACAACCATACAAGCAATAACTTTACTAATAAAAACCTAATTAGTTTAGGCAAAATATCTATTGCTTAAATAAAAATTTTAATGTTTTATGAATTCTAACTAAAAAGAATATTACAAATATGATTAATTATTTTCAGTTAGATCCATAACAATTAAAATGCATCAAAGATAGCCACTGTAAATGGAAAAAATTGTACTTTCAAGGTGAATAGATGCTGCATTTAGAAATAGTTTAAAAAATTACAATGTTAAGCAAAATGAGTAAATAAAATTTACACAAATCAATAAATTGCAATAAAATATATGCTTGATGATAATTACTGTTAATACAATACAAAATACCATATTTTGTTACTCAATAACAAGATTATGAAAACAATTATTATATCTAAATAACATTGCTATGCAACAGAATTTATAAAACACAAGGTCAAATTTTGAACTGACTTCCTAATTTTAAATCATGATCAAATAATAAATATGATACCTGATACCCCTAATCAAACTTTTAAAATAAGTGAAAATGACAAATATGAAAGAAAGAGGAGAAACTGGAAGCAAATTTTAGGAAAATACTCTGCATCATATCTTAAATGTCTTTTAATTTATATAATATTTCAAAGCAAAAACAGAAATTAAATAACCATATGAATTATTAAAACAAAATAGATCTCATTTCAGATCCATCTATTGAAACAATTACTCTCTTCCCCTCCCTTCTAATCACCAAAATAAAAGTCACACAGAATAGCATAAATGAGGCAAAAGCATAAATTAAAACAATAAAAAATTAACAAGAATTTTCACTTCCATAAAACTAAATTATTCTGTTTAGTAACTTGGGAGTCTCTAATAACATTAACAGGCACAGCATTACATAATCTAATTTTGATATGCTATAAATAGGGAAACAATTACCTGTTTAAAGACAAAAATGACAACAGAATATTTATTTTTAATTCATTAATAGGCAATCTCAACTAATATGGAATACCTAGTAATGAAACTTAATTGCATAATAAATTATTATTTACGCATCAAAATAATGATAGGAAAGTTTCCAAGAAAGACAGTAAGTTAGAGAAATAGATAAAATCATTGATTAAAAAGGTAAAAATTTTGACAAAATTTTTGTATTATTTACAATTATTAAAATTCCTAATCTAATCAAAACACATTCATATTATGCAAATGAAATAAAATTGGTATTATATATTAAAAAGTTGTTCTGGGCTCATCAGGTTTTAAATGGTTGAAAGATAAATTTCTAGATTTCATATTAAAGTAAAATTATAGATTCACCTGATAATCATTTTTTAAAGATTATCCATTATAAATATAATATCAAAATAAAAGATGTTGAAAAGCTTACTTATATCCTTCTTTTGTATTGTTTTCTTTTTGTTCTGTTTAGTAAATTTATAAGCTTCCTTTCCAAGCATATGAATAAAGAGTTCCTATTTTTAAAAATTTTAATAAAAAAGGTGATAATTGCAGTACACAACTCTGTTTACATTTGAAAAAAATGAATATGAAAGCTTGTGAAAAATACAAATCTAGAAATTATAAAATTTATCACAAATCTAGAAAATTTATGTAAAAGATATGAAACTTTAAATTTTCTAAAACCTAACATAAAGCTTTAATGTTATTACTTACAGAAAAGTATAAAGAATATTAAAAATTTTACAAAATAAAAGCTCAAATATACATATTTTTTTAATGATGCAGTTATTATTTTTAAATGATATGAAACAATATTTGAGTCATAATCTATATGCATAAAACATAATTACAAAACTTACAGCAGCTTTTGTAATAGCTATTGCAGCATCTTGACTAGCTATATTTACATCGGGATCTAATTTCATTAGATTCTTTATACGAGTTAGTGGAAGCTGAATAACTTTTTCCATCTTTTTTTCTGGACATTTAGATTCTACAATTGTATCAAAAGAATCGGTATGAGGTACAATGCTTGTCTCAACAGTTTCTGTATCATTCAGGTAAGATTTATCATCTAAATTTAAATCATCCAAAGGCATATCATCAACAACTATTGTTTCAGATGTATCGTTCTCATTTAAATCATCCATAATTCCATTCATTAAAAATAAATTTTAAATAAAATTGAATTGAAACTTAATAAATTAAAGAAACAGCTATATCACAAAGCGAATAATGAATATACACAAAAAAGAGCACGATTACTAAAATTGTAATTTGTACACAATACATTAACCGCCAAAGATTGCCAAATCTGCGTGACTGCGCATGCTTGTAGTTTAGGCGTTGATACAAAACCGGTTTTACTTCCATTTATTAAAAAAAAAAAAAGATGTTGATATTTTTTTAGAAATTAAAAACATTTATTAGTAAATGATTCATATTCATCCAATGATAAATAGAACTCTTGGTATAGATTTTCATTTGTTGTTGAGAATACTGTAATCATCT
>JAPMOR010020779.1:493840-595530 GCA_026543865.1 Argiope aurantia
CATCTTTATCTGTATATCACCTATGAGCAGAATAAAATATTACATATGATCATCTCTTCAAATATTGCCGACTCGGGGGGGGGGGAATCAGTTTTTAAAGAAGTGATATGAATAAATAAACTCATTTATCATCATAAAAATTCTTATAAAGAGCATTTCAAGAAATTGAAGATCCCAAGTCAGATACTGAACCGTATTAAAACGAAGCCTTCGGATGTCAATTAAACCTCCAAGGGGTCGTCTCTCTTTTCCTCTCCTCAAGAATATCTATATAAGTAATTTTAAGAAGCAAATTTAATTAAACAAGTAGCAAAAAGTTTTATTGCGGATTACTTTCTAGAGTTCGGTATATCGCATTACAAAATTAAAATTTGGAAGAATTCGACACAAAATAAGTTTTAATAGTGAAACTTTTTTAAGACAATCTAAATAATATTTAATTATAGGTTTGATATATTTTTTAATTATAAAGTAGGGTTTTTTTAAACTATGAAACAACAAAATATAAAGCTTTCGCTAGAATAATGCTCTAAAAATAAATAATGAACTGCTAATAATAATTATAATTAATTATAATAAAAATTAAATTTGCATGGTTTTGATAAACTAAACAACAGTATAAAATTAAACTATTATGGAAATATCGAAAAAAAAATAATCTTGAGAGACCTAAGCAGTTGTCTATTTAATAAACCGGTCATTGTATTCAGACTATCCGACTCTGTTCAAGATATTTTTCATTAAAATGAACTTTTTATTTTACATGAATAAAAACAATGCAAGGAACGTAAGTTGTTAAGCTATCAGAAAGGAAAAATTATTTAAAAATATAACCACATGATTCACTTTTTAAAAATAGAAGTTGCTTAATATTTCATGATCAAGCTGCTTCATTTATTATTTACATAAAAAGAATTAGATTGTCTTCAATATTAGGAAAATATAAATTTATTAGATAAAAAAAATTCTAAAATTCTTAATTATGTGTTAAAAAATGTAAACACTATAATGAAACCTCATTTCTTAAATAAAAAATGAGAATGACCTTAATGTTATGGAATTTTTCAAATCCAATATATTTAATTCACCAAAAAAAATTTTATATAATAATATAGCTTCCAAATTAAATTTAGTTAGGAAAAATTAGTCCAAAAATAGCATTCATATATTATGAGAATTTTTTTTTTTCAGAATTTTAACACAATTTAATTAATCTTTTTCCAAAAATGGTACTTATTCCTTCTGAAGTTCCCGGGGAAAAAAAATCAAAAAATCTGCTCTTTCCCGGAGTGGGGGAGAGCAAGAACCTATTTTCTCACATTGAAGTTTAAAAGCAGGAAATATGATCATAAAATCTAGTGCTCACATTCTACCTTTCTTTCTTCCATTGAGATTTTCCACTCGCATCCTATAGGCATAATCAATCAATATCAACATTTCGCAGGAAAGGTTTTACCACAGAATGAGCTGATTTCTTAGAGGTCCATTTTTTGCTATATTTTAAAATTGAGATTTATCACAATTTATATCTCTCTCTCTCTCTCTCGCACACTTTTTTTTTTTTTCTGCTTATAAAATGTCTTAATTCACAACTTGAAATTTTATAGCATTTAACAAATAGCTTCATTATATTATGAAAAAAAGATTGCAAAAAGTTAAGTTTCTATTTTTTAAATTATTTTTAACTTCATGGACTTGGCCTTTTATGTTGGATACTGGCAAAAAATAGTCACATTTTCCAAAAAAATATTTTGTCAACTGAGTCCAAGTAACACACTGCAAAAATGTGTTGTGTAGTAAATTATATGAAGCATAAAAACAGAAAATGGTATTTTTTACATTGCTAGATAGTTCAAGTACCACTGTACTATTTATTTTTAAAAAATACAAATCTTTAAAATCATAAATAACTTTGTTAAATATAAAATTTGTTCCTATTTTGACATTTTTATTTTATTCTTTCAAGTTATAAATCTATGATATTCTCTCACTGCTCCATGTGCCACTGAAATAGATGAATTTTATTAAATTTACTGATTTTGTATACTACTCCAAGCACTAATAAACTAAATTTGTTACATTTACAAAATTAAGAAAAGAAAACTACACCTGGGAGACATTTATAAAATTGATTGATAACCAGAAAATTAAGATATTCATTAACTACACAAGGAGAGATCATGAAGTAATAAGCATAAATGGAAAAATTAAATAACAGAGAATCATTAAAAATCTGTAATCTGTGAAAAGTAACAATGCAACATGTTTGTATGATTTTGCTTCTCTTAAAAGTGTGAGAAAACTACACAACTTTATATGAGCTGAAAGAAAAAATCAAGCTCAGCATTAAGTTTAACAGCTTTTTTAACAAGCATGAAAACTGATGAAATATGTAGACAATGAATAGATAATGTAACAACATTATAAATTTCTATAATATATTTCAACCATCTGCATCTAAACAATTTCCCCCTTATAAGAATGTACTCTAAACAAATGAAATACAATTCTTTTCATATTATCCAAGTGATCCATTTTCATTTTTATATACAATGGTGGTCAAAATTGTGGACACTTTTGAAAAATTTTATGTCTTCTAAATTTGTTTACTTATAGAGAATGTAACATTTGACAAAATGCAAACTCTTACATATTATTTTAAAGAGAATTTAATGCTGATTTCAATACAAAAAGCAAATTTCAAATATTTACAAAACAAAAAAAGTTAAGCAGCAATAATTATCGAGATACATTAGGTGCTGATGACTGCAGTGAGTTATCAGTACTTAGTAGGGTAGCCTTTATTTTCTACTACAGCTTCATACTGATGTTTCATTGTGCTGAAGAGAGTTTTAAGTTTTTCCTTCATTATTGCATGATGCCAGGAAACAATTATAGACTCAATCAATCTTCTTTTATTTGATGACCCCTTCATATGTGCAAGAGTTTTCAAACAGTGACATAAGTTCTCAATAATTTTGAGGTCAGGACTGTTTCCTGGCTGTGATAGCAATTCAATGCTCTTTGTACTAAACCACGCTTTCGCTATTTTTACTGTGTGGCAAGAGGCAGAATCCTGCTGAAAAATAAATGATGTTGGGAAAGAGATTATTGATGGAAGGTGTAAGTTTTGGTTCTAGGATAGTGTGAATGTATTTTCTTGCATTAAGCATTTCGCATCGATAACATGAAGGAGACCAATATCATCTGCTGATATGCATGAACAAATCACAACACTAATTGAGTTCTTCTATGCCTTACATATTTTTGCCATGACTACCAATTAACAATATCTTTATCTCATCACTCTGTATAACTAGTGACCACTGATCATCTGTCCAATTAATGCATTTCATGCCCACTATAATCTTTTTATACGTTGCTATAAATTCAGATAAGGATTTTTTCGTTGAATTCTACCTCTTAGTCCAACATCTAATAACCTTCTTCTGATTGTTCTTCAACTGACATAAATGACAGCAACATTCAATTGACTTCTGATGGCCGCTGATGACATTCTTCTATATTGGGGACATAGTCTTTTTATTCTTCTGTCATCAACAGATGTGGTGCATCTTTTTCACCCATTTCCTGCTTTGTTCTTTATTGAATTTGTCTCCTGATATCGTAAACAAAACTTACAGACTCCAGATGTAGTCACTGAACCACACACCTGTCTTTCAATTCAGCACAGAAAAGACCATATTCATGAAACACAATAATATCACTTTCTAGGTGTCCAATCTATTCTTTTATTTGATATCATTGCTTCTTGACTAAATATTGGAAATATTTACAAAAGTTCCAACTATATGTTAAAAAGTTTAACAAAATTTCAAGCTTGCAATTTAATTACATAAAAAGAATCTTCCTTCTATAGAGAAAGCACAATAATGACTTGTTTCAGCTTTAAACATGTCAGCTTCTGCTAGCAGTTATTGATTGGTTCCCAGAAAAAGAACAGATTTGTCAAGGAAGTTAGGAATTATAATCCACTTCATCAGTATGCTTGTTATTCAGATTAAAGTAAGAATAATTTCTTTGGTATTGCAAATATTTGAATTTTGCTTTTTGTATTGAAATCAGCATTAAATTCTCTTTAAAATGATATGTAAGAGTTTGCATTTTATGAATTGTAATATTTTCTATAAGCATACAAAGTTAAAAAACATAATGATTTCAAAAGTGTTTACAATTTTGACTACAACTGTACAACGCAGTTACTGTATGGAAAATGTCCTCTTTCTTAGCTGTTATTTACAGCTTTGTTGTATTGATGATTTTTGAATGAATTTATCCTGATGCTAAATTTTTTTTCATAAAAGAACTTCCTAAAGATTAAAAGCTTAAAAAGAAAACCAGAAATTTCTGGACAACCTTTTTACTAAACCTTTGGGAATTTGTTCCTTTATTTTAAGACAGGAGAAAATAAATAAATTCAAATACATATAATCTAAACTGCTGAGTAAAAGTTTAATCAATTTTTTTTTATTAAAATATGTACAATTTTCGTCCAAATGAATTTTTATTGATATACTAATTCAAATTCATCCACTAAACTACATTGAATAAACCTATTAAAATGAGACAAGAACAATTTAAATTAACACATTCATATATTTATATAAATGTCATCTTTAATATATTGCTTACATCATAAGCTTGTTTCTTCCTGTTTTGAATATGTGATTAGTTTAAGTTTTTGAATTTAAACATTTACCTTTTCACGACACTTTCAAAGCACTCCCTTTCCAAAATTATCTATTTTCAATCAAATTAGCAATCGTAACTTACATTGAATCTTCTGTGAAACTAATCATAAAAGAATGTCCTAAAAGTTAAGTTAAAGAGAAAGATGGAAATCCCTAGACAATCACAAAAAATTAATCATTCGGAATTATTTGTTTATGGTGCTTAAATTTAAAAGGGATAAGGAATAATTCCCATTAAGAAAGATAAACAATAAATCAAATTTATTATTTTTAAATTAATATCAAAATGTTAAATAAAATTTTTGCAATAAAATACGTAAAAATTTAAATTCTTAGTAATCTGTTCAAACATTAGGACTATAAATGAAAGTATGTTGAAATTCTGAGTTGAAGAAAATTTATTCATTTTTGATGTGCATAAAAACTTAAATTAAAATCACCAGTTTGTTTTATATGAGGTGGAAAAACTATTTGCCAAAGGCTTTTTGAATTAAGTCATTTATTTCAAATCCTAAACCACTGCCTAATCAAAATCGCAGCATTATTATTTAGTTTGCCACCAAGTGGATCAAAATATTTAAATGTTTTAAGTTTTATATGAACAATAATCAAAGTATAATGACAATTTAAATTGACAGGGATAATTAATAAATCTAGATTTGGTAACTCTTGAATCCAAGAAAATTTAAGAATATCCTTCTGGTTAAAAATTAAAACTGACTGCAAGGATTTTATTGCTTTACAATTTCTGCATTAACAGGAAAAGAAATGCATCAATAACAGAATCGTACAGCCAACCCTTTTTAAAACTTGACGACACAAACTGTAGATGATTCTCTTCTTTCAGAGTAATAAAAGGATCTAAAAGTTTCAATACATATAAAAAAAAAGATTGATATTATTAATAGTTACTATTTTTGCAGTAGAATTATCTACATTCATTTAATTAAATTTGCTGAATATATTAAGGCTAACACATATGGATTTTTCTCCAGCAGAATAAGTTTTTAAAGGAGTAATTTCCTTTATATGACCATCAAGATCATCACTACTTTTTTCATTATGACTAAAACATTTGGAAATTTCTCCCTAGGATAAAATTGTAAAGGTACAGTCTGTTCTATAATATTATCCAGTTCATTAATATATACATTTTTTTTTCATTTTATCTTTGCCGTATCCCACTTTTGACACCACCACAATGATTGTTTCTTCTTATGTCTTTGAGAAGTTTTTAAAAATTTAATCTGTGGGAGAATTTTTTAATTGGGGGCAGCATACACCTAAGGTATGACAGCAGCAGGAGCATTTTTATGACTGACAACTCCACATATACCAGATACTTAAGTATTTAAACAACTTACTACATCAGTTAGCATAGTTTCTTGGATACGAGGAACTTTGATTAATTCCAACATCTCGGAGCATAGCTTTTTGCATTCAGCTTCTTTTGTATTAAAACATTCAGATGAAACATTATCTTTCAATTCCAAATTTAAGATTTAAAGATCAATTCTTCGTTCATTAATTTTAAATTCATAGAATAGTCTGTTCAATTTCATAAGAATAATTTGTTATGCATGTTTTAATTTCCGAATACAATAAATGAACTTTATGAATATGCTTGCAAAGGTTACTGTTGTCTTCATAAGAACATATACAAATGGCTACACAGTACTGTACATTTAATATGAGCACATTTAAAACAGCAATGATCTCATAAAAGACAAACATCTGTAATTTTTTTTTAAATGTGAATACTATTCCCCTTTTTGTCAGTGAATTTACTAACAATCATCATTTTTAATTATATCATTAATTGGAATTTTTATTCCCATTTCCTGCTTTTCTTTAATAATTTTATTGAAATTTAATGGAACATTATTTGCAACATTAGAAGAATACTTTAAAAACCTATCTTTAAAAGAGTTGAAATTAGCCATCTACGATCCTATTGAGTTTGTGTTCAAAATATGCTGTTTTTTAAGTGATTATGAAACAATTCACAATAATTATTTGTATTGATGTCACTGTATGGAAACTGTTTATAGCAGGTAGCCCATAATACTTTTCTAGTAAAATAATTTTTTTACAAAGTAATCAATAAAATTTTGGCATTAATTTAAATATTTACTAATGAATATTGAGACTTTATTATCAAAATCTTTTAGAGACTTTTCATTCATTATATTTAAAAAATCATAAGGCATTTTTCATATGGAGACATTAATCATGGACTTGAACAGTTAACTGCCTTTTCAAAACCCGGGATACACGCCACTGACACAATAGATATTTGATATCGGGACCATATATATATATATATATATAACCATCATTATCAGTCATGACTATATTCACTTTCAAATTGGGAATTCTACAATGTAAAATAGAAAAATAAAGCCATCAATGTATGAAAATTTAATTTGGAAAGGACTTTAAAATTTTTTACAATCATCTGAAACTGAAGATATTATATTAATATCTCTATTTGCTCGTAAATCTTTTGCAAGTTTTGCTATTGATTCTCTCAGACATCCATTACTTGTTTCCAAAACACTACTATAATTTTTTCCAGATGGGGATAAGAAAATACGAGTTTTAGATTTACTGCATTGTTTTAAATGATTTTAAAAAGAAGATTTAGAGGAATAGGACTTCAAACATATTTCACAAAGTTTAGAATGATAGTCTTTAACAGGTTATGGGCATTTAAGTTTCTTCAGGTGATTTAAAAATGAGAATTGTATAGAATATGTTTCCCCACAGTAAACACAGTTTTTAGAATATGAATATCTTCCTTGAGCAGAGTAGCTGACTCTTGCTTTGGAGGATGAATTGTCCTTACAGACTCTTGCTTTGACCGAGAAACTGTCCTTGAAGACTCTTGCTTTGGCAAGGGAACTGACCTTGCAGATTCTTGCTTCTCTCAAGGAACTGGCCTTGAAGACTCTTGCTTTGGCCAATAAACTGTCCTCACAGACTTTTGCTTTGGCCAAGAAACTGGCCTCGCAGACTCTTTCTTTAGCCAAGCAGAAGTAACAAAGGCTGCAGGGACAGATGACAATGGAGGAAACTCTGAATCATCAAAACAAAGACCAGTACTGGAACACTGACTCTTTCAATCTGTGAAAATAAAACAAAACCAATTAAAATGTATCGACTTGCATGAATTTTTATACTCATTGTGGGGGAAAAAAACACTAATGACACACAGTTCAATGTATTCATACATACCTTTTTAGATACTATATCAGCTGAAATGCATCTTGTTAAATATCCAAGAAAGCAATTCCCGAGGAGCTTATCATCCCATTTATTTAAATATAAGCCATCTCTTGCAAGATAATTCTTCCATGATGACTGGTAAGAACTGCAAAAGAAAAATGTTTGATAATAACACAGTTCTTTGAGTGCACAGTTTATAACTCAAATATTGTTGTTTAGTACCTGAAAATGATACTCTGTTTCCTTCTACTCTTTTCTGTTGTAATCAAAGTCTCTTGGAACAATATTCAAGAAAATTATTCTTGCACCTGTGTTAAGAAAATCTCAAAGCTCTATATTTTTGAAGTATTATCTTAATACTATCCAAAGATGTATTATTTGTGATAACAGGAACTAAAACTCAGTCAAAATTTTTGTGTACAGAAATACTACTAGCTGATGCTTCAATAGTTGCAACAGGATGGAAAGCAATGTCTAAATGCAATTTAATTAATTCAACAGATTTATACTTATTCAAGTATTTGATCACGGAATCACCAATAAAGAAAGCCCTCATTGTAAAATAGTGAGATAAAATGGAATTCTTTCAAAAGCTATTAAAAGTACCAAAGTTTAGTATATGCTAACAAAAGAGCAAAAAGCAAAACAGCAATTATATATATATATATATATATATATAAGATTCAATACACAGAAAATGTTCCAAAATTTTTATTAGATACCATAAATAAATTAAAAACTATCAAGGTCAATATAAAACTAAATAATGAGTAAATTTAGAAAATTAAAATATGCAAACAAAATTCAGAAAAAAAAAATCACAAGATAGCACTAATCTGAAAATCAAAATTAAAAATTTTCAAATTATAGATAGTAATAAGATCTAATTAATCTAAGTAAAAACAAATAGTGATATTAAACATAAACTACAAGTATAAATATACTTTGTTTCTTAGTTAACCGTAACTGGCACATTCAAAACACTAATTCTAAATATCAAGATAAATAATAATAAAAAAACCCTAAATAATGTGAATAAATAATAAACTATAAATAAGATATATAGATTAATAATACAAGAAAGAACAAAAAAATTTCTTATCTCTACAAGCAAATAAAAGGTGCAAGAGAGCTCAATACACAGGCTTCACATACAAGCAGAGCAAAGAGAAAAATGATTAGGAATTAAATAATGCTAGATTAAAGCACACCATAAATGATCAGTATGACGTTAATAATGACTTGCGCCATGCTGTTGAATCTTGGTTCATATCCGGTAGGCTCAGAGGCACACATCTGGTGGCAACATTTTATTCTGATGTGTAAAAACCTTATTGTGATTGCTGTGTTGTCAGGATGGAATCATGACATCCTGGGAAAAAATTGAGCATATTATAATGTTCGAAAAATAGCATCTCTGGTCGGTCCTAAACATCATGAAGATAATCATTTGTAAGTACTGTATTTTCACAAACATATCAAACCAAAACAGGACCCAAATCTAAAATAATACCATAACATTTGACAAAAACATTCAAGTGATGTATTGTTTGGAAATTAATTAATGATTTATAAATCACCTGTTAAGTTTTGGAAACTTAATACGAATCTGCATGGCAAACTATAGTCTTAAGATTTAATCTTTAAGAGTAAACCTGAAATCCATACAATTGTGAATTCCAATTCAAAAACTTTAAGTAACACAAACTTTTACAGATTCTTAATTATGAAAAAAATTTTAATAGCTTTAAATTGATTTTTTTTTCTCAATTTGGGACTGGAAAAAATTTTCAGACAAAAATTACATTACATTAAAAAAAAAGTTTTTTTTAAAAAATGAATAGCCTTACATTTAGTTCAAGAAAATCTTTTCACAGAACTATTACTGCCAATTAAATGTTTAATGGAAATTTAAATGGCCTTTTTCTTTTGTTTTTTTAAATTATTATTAAACAATAGTAGGTTTTACTAAGCATGAACTTTCTTCAGATGTCCTCAAGTTTGCTAGATTTAAAGATTCCGAATCTTCTTCATTTTTATAAAACAACATTCATATTTGTATGTTCAAATAATTTATTTACAATAATGTGTCATTTAAACTGTTGATATAATTGAACAAAATATACTTTTAAATACTAGTAATTGATAAAACTCCATATTTAAAACAAATCATTTCATTTTATGAATATTTTCAGAAATAAATATTTGTCTTTTACAATATATTGCGTAACTAAGTTGTCATCTAATATAGTATTAATTCAAACACACTTCAAAAAACTTTAAATTAGTTTCCTATCACCATATTTTAAACATTAGATTAAATATTTTTAATAAATAACATCCGAATTTAACTTTCATTCAATTTTAAAAAATTGTAAATTGAGCATCTATTAATTATTGAAATGAAGCAAAACTAAATGCTTATATTTTATTAAGGATATTAAGATGTAAGAAAAGATGGAAAAAATCAAATAAGAACAAATACACATTCCCAGACTGAAAATTTGGCTTAAAAACATAATTATGGTTCTATAAAAAAAATTTCAAAACTATCTTTAATATAATTTAAGAGAGCTAAGATAAAGGACCCAACTATTTATAAAATCGTTTGGAAAACAAAATACCATTAAAATTCTGAAAACAGGAATTCGTTTTTGGAATTCCTAAAATTTATTGAATATATAAAAACTTCCTTCCAAAAGCTATTGATTCTATTTAAAGACTGTTGGAAAGCCCATAAAAAATAACATTTCAGTAGCTAGCCTATCTAGTATTTTAAATTGGTTAGACTTAAGAATACACATCTGTATGATCACTTTAGATTTTTAAATGAATCATTTTAGAGCACTTTTTTTTACACTTTTTTGAAAAACTACTAATAAGTTTCTTATCAATTATTTGAAATTTTAAATAGACTGAAAATTCAGTATGGCAGACAAATATGAATCCCCCTCTACCAGGTGATAACTTATCAAATTTGACATCAGATTTAAAAAGGTTATGATTCATCAGTTAGTTGAAGTGTTGTAAAACTTCCAATGCAACTATGGCATGTTCCTTAATTCAGCATTAAAATTCATTTATTTATAAGCATTTCTTTAGCCTGTTTTAAAGTTTTTACTGAACTTTTTATAAATGAAACAGTAACATCAGCCAACATTATAAATTAATTTTAAATCATTAACAAAATACGGGTTAAAGATATTCAGAACAAATCATTATGTTAGTATTAAAGTCAAGAGCTTGTGCCAATTTCCCCTATCCGTTTGAATTTTACAGAAACTAACAGTTATTTATATATAAAGCCTTCTGTTTAAAAAGGAATATTTGATAAATAATAAATAAAAAACAATAACAATATTGTTAAACAATATTTTGATATTATATATATTTCCTCTTATGTGTGGTATGATAAAGATATTAATTTATAATACCACTTGAATTTGTTTTAATGATATTTATTTAAGGTAAATCACTAAAGCTTATTATTATTATTACTATTTTGCATAGAATTATAGGAAAATACAAACTGATCCATTATATATGTTTATTGATAAAAGACCATTAATGATCAAGATTATAAGACAGTAATACATATACAACAGCTGACTGTTCACAATAAGGAATACAATTATTCTAACAAGTAAAAAAAACATATATAAAATTTTATGCAGCAAAAAAGTAAATATAGGCAAAAACAATGTTTAATAAGAAATGAAACAATTAAAAAAATTATTAACATTTACAAAGTAAATGTCATAAATATTAAGTAAAAATACTATTAAATACAAAATTGAATACATTTTATATTAGATAATTAAGCTAAATATAACAAAAATATCACCTAGAAATATATTACTAACTGAATATTCAAATTATACATTCATCAGATCTTAAAAACAAAGGAAATATTAGTTTTTCTTTGTAATTGTTGCTAATTTATCAATATCAGAAGCTATTATATCTTTATATAATTTCTCAACCATATTTTTAGCATACCGCAAACGTGATGCTAAAACTGAAGAGCAACCATATTTTTCTATTAGTTGCAAAGTGTATACTGTGAAGTCGCGATGTTCATCAATTAATGAAACAGCACCCATTAAAGGACATAAAATTATCTTAGCATGATCTTTAAAAAAATTGGCTTGGAATGTACCATTGGTCAAATGGAAAATAATCGCAGACTTGGTTCTAAACCATGCCCGTAAATGAGGTACATGGGCCATTTCATCACATTCTCGAGGTTTAGCACTTTCTCCAGCCTTCACTAAATTGTCAGTCATGTAAGTATTGAAGTAATTCAGAAGTGTTATTTTTTTATTCATCTCTACTGGATAATTATGCATTGTATAATACTGCTCTTCATTATTTCGTTCAATGTATTGGAGGCTTTCGCCATCTGCAAGCAAAACTAAATGTGTACCATCATTAAAGAATACACCAATGCAGTTATCACATAATTGATAACCAATTCCATATTTGTCAGTATAATCGACCCATTTACTTATCCAAACAAACGGAACTGCTGAGGGATCTTGGGCATCTTCAGGCTGACCAGTATAATGTGATTCAGGATCAGAATCAATAACCTTCTCTAACATTCGTAATAAATCTCCCAAATGATAATCTTTAGGCATACAGCTTTGGTTCTTGAAAACTTCATCTATTTTAGCCACAGCTGTTTCCATTTCAGCTGTCTCCAATGGTTTCTCAGGAATTGTTTTAGGTATATTTACAGTATCAACCAGTGGTGGACGACTTGAAATTTTGGAAACCTCGCAGAGGGACATGTTGTGCGAGAATCTAGGTTGCATGGTGAGACAGGATGTTGGCAAGCATGATGGAATGTAGCCAGATGTCAAAAATTCGTCCATAAGTATTGTGTCTGAACTTGGTCTCATATCTGGATCAGGATGAAGTAGCTTTTGTATCAACACTCGAGCACTGCGATCCAAGCTTGGAGGCAGGAAGTATTCGCACTTCTTTATTTTTTTATATGTACTCTGCAAAGTACTAGTTTCAAAAGGAGGAGAACCAACAAGCAAAGTATACATAATGCAACCAAGGGACCATACGTCAACTTCATAGCTATGTCCTATTTTAGTTAGGATTTCAGGTGCAATATAATTTGGGGTTCCACAAAGAGTCTTCTTCCTTTCTCCATCGTGATTAATACGAGTGGCTAATCCAAAATCACCAACTTTGATTTCCATTTCATCATTTATGAACAAGTTTCCAAGCTTCAAATCTCGATGGATTACCTTATTGTCATGCATATACTTGCATGCCAATACTATCTGTCGCATGAAATAGCGAACTTCAGGAACGGTGAGAGTTTTCCTTCGTTTATGCATTTCCATTAACGATCGCTTTCGACAGAGTTCCAAAATTATATACATATTACTTTCATCTTCAAAATAACTGTGAAGAGATACGATGTATTTATGGGACAGGGAGCTATGAATCTGAATTTCTTGAAACATTTTTTCTTTGTGATGTGGCTTTATCAGCATCGTTTTCGAAACAACTTTTCCAGCAAATGTTTCTCCTGTTGCAACATTTCTGAATTCGTAACACCTGGCAAATCCACCTTTTCCTAAAAAGCATCCTCTACGATATGTCACTTTTGATTTTGGATTAGTTATCATTTGTTTAAGTTCTTCATATTTCTTTCGATCGCCCATGATAATACAGTTAAAAATTTCGAAATTAAGCAATTAAAATATCATACGCAAATGTCTATAATTAAAATATGCAAAAAAAATGACAAACTAAAACATTAAGAATTAAAAAAACATCAATTAGAAATAAAACTCACTTCCACTCGAAAAGCAGTTTCAAATTTACCCCTAAACGAGTTTTTTTTTTTTTTTTTGTTTTAAATTGAAGTGACGGTTACGACAATTAGATCGGTTACATACATTTAAAAGGTTAGTATTTCTTTTGAAAATATTTAGGTTTGAATAACAACTGAATTTGTGTTCAGAAACACTCTTAATAAAGAGGCGATAATTTGGTTATTTTTCTATATTTAATATTATAGTGAAATGATAACTTCAACTCTCCGCCATTTCCACCCTCTTTGAGCTAGAGATGAGATTTTTACATTTCTTGCAACATATTCCAAGCCGATGAAAATCCAAACTTACTCGAGAGAGAGAGAGAGAGATACCTACATAAAAGAATGCTAATAATACCTGATATGCACAAAATTGCATACAACGAATGACAGTATTAAAGAAATGTATGCTAAACGACATTGTTAAAACTGTGAAAAAGAACAATACTAGTTCGAGATTCTCAATTAATTTGGATATACGCTTTAATATTCATTCAAATTAAAACATGAATAGAACCAACGGTGGGAAAACAATATAAAATTATAGCTGTGCCAATTTCTGATTTATTGAAAAAAAAAAAACGATTTCTTGGATATCAGATTTTAGAAAATATGTATGTCATCAAAAACATAACTTGTAAAAAAACCACTAAACATCAAAAACCACTAAACAATCTAATTTAATATAATATGTTAATGTAATCTAATTTAATGTAAAGATATATATTGTGTTTACATGCGATGGCCAAGTCAATCTATTTATTTAAACCATAAAAGATTTTTAATATTGATATGGTCATTATAAGATGTTGTTAGGTTAGCTAATTACGTAATAACTTAAGACAGAAAGACTCTTAAGTAGGAACTGAATAAATCGACCGACTTGATATTACATGGATCTCACAACTTTTTACGATAGAACTGAGTTGCGAGACTTGTTTTTTTTACAAGTTATGTTTTTGGTGGCATCTCATTTCTTTTTGTTGATAGTCCTTTTCTTATTTTTGTATGCAGTCTTCCCCTTTTTCTTTTCCGGTACTAATTCTTGAGCTTCAGCTACAGTTTTTCTCAAAACCCACTTCCTATCTCTATGAGTTTTTCTCGTAAGCTTTGATGTTACAATTTTTGACAAGTCTGGACGGTAAATGCTTCTTAGTCTGTTGTATTCACAAATTGAAGATTCCTGCGCTTTAATACTTCCAAAGTCAACATTTATTAGATGTAAGTCGTCCAGACTTGTAACTCTCGAAAGTGCCACGTAAGCTTGACCGGATGTGAATACTACAGAACCGATATCCATCAGTGCATTATTTAGACTTAGGCCCTGACTTTTGTGCATTATTACAGCATAGGCTATACATATGGGAAACTGTTCGTGATGAACATACGCTCTATTAATAATTCAAATTTATTTTGATCGGACTAATCTTGTAAACATGTTCTTTATTAAATGCAATGTATATTCTCTTAATTATTTTTGTATTTTCAGGATCAACCTTTACTCTTTGCACGATACCGATAGAACCATTAACTAAACCAAGACTCACGTCAATATTTCGCCTTAACATGACTTTTGCTCCTATTTTTATAATTATGCTCTCTTCGAGACCTGCAGTCATAGAAGCATCATCTTCATATTTTGTATGCATTCACGAGCTCTTTTTGTTAGGTATCTGGGGCAATCTATGCTATCTACAGCTGAAAGTTTTATTTCGGGATGTGGAAGAGATTTAAGCATTGCAGTATTTAATTGTTGACACTTGTTTTTTGTAGGTAATAAGCAATTGAATTAGATGTGACAGTTATTAATCTAGTCGAGAATAAGTCGCGGTCTTTTTGTGTAGTCACACCTAATCTTATTCTATTTAGCATTTCAACAAAGTCAGAATCATTGAGCTGTCGCACGTTAATTGTCAGTTCATCATATATGAACAGTTCAATCCTAGATTCGGTATACTGAGGGAACCTAACAACTTGTTAGTTTCAGCAGTTGATAGTTTTTCAAAAGGTGACTTTCCTCCTACCGGCGGAAGCTGTACGAGATCTCCGAAAACTACAAGAAGTTTTTTTTCCAAACCACCTATTCTGATCGTCGCTTGTGTCGAATATTTCAGATAAGCGTAAATGAATATATGTTAAAGTAAGATTGGATATCATCGACACTTCGTCTATGATAAACAACACTACTTCTTTCAAATCTGATCTCAGAACTTGGAGCTTTTCATCAGAAAGTGACTTGTACTTCGGTGTTTGCTTGTGTTCTACAGGCAGCTGCAACAGTCTATGTATAGTCAATCCATTCACATTGAATGCAGCTATTCCTGTTGGAGCACTAACTGCCACTTTTTTGTTTAAATACGTTTTAACCCAAAATTTCAGAGTTTTTATTAAACTTCTTCTACCAGATTGATTCTCTGAAAGTCACCCATTGCGTTTGCAGCTTCCACAGCTTCAAATTTGATATTGTTACAAACCTGTAATTTTGTAAACCGTAAATAGTGTCATCATAAGAAAGACAATTTTACAGTAATCTGTATTGGATGCTGTCGAATGCCGAGCCAATGATCACAGCGCTTGGTGACAAAATTGGCGACCATTTGGCGACGAATTTGCCGACAAAATGGATAATGCTCGAAACTTCGAGTAATTTATCGATCCGCCCATTATTTCACGCATAATTTATTTTTTCATTGATTGGTACACTAAACACAAATTGTATTCTAAATTTGAAGCTTCTATGTCTGCTAGAAGTGCCTTAGAGTTTTGATGATCGGTTGGTCAGTCAGTGACAAAATTCACAAACTTTGACTAGTTATAATTCTTAAACTACTGGTTCAAATTTAATGAAATTTGAAATATTCCGTGTTTATATAATGCCTGCTTTGTTACTGAAAATTCAGGCTTCTAGTTTTATCCACAATGAAGTTATATGGGGTCGAAAATGGCCTGAACTGCTTCGAGAAAAGGATAGTACGGCCGTACCGCTTGTTTTTGCTCGACTTGGCGGAGGCACTGCCGTGCCCCCAGATTTATCGGTATCATGATCATGAATCATGGTTCAGAATGAATTGCGATTTTATAAATCGATCACAGAGAAAGAGAATCTCCTCTGTAAAATCGATATTCATAATTAATTAGCGTTTTCGATTTCGTTCTCATTTCCGGTTAGTGTTTATTTTCGTTGGTCTTTATTCTTTTTTCCCTTCATGTTTATTCTTTTTTAATATTTCAATAAATACTGCCATATTCTACTATATAAAATACTTGTTTAAAGCACGTCATTTTGGAATAAATTGTTTTCTGTTCCCTAATTGATGCCATCAACAAATTTCTATTTAAATATTATAAAATAATTACGTATCCTTTATTTTTACTTATATTTACAATTCAGGTAAATTTTTTATGATTTATTCTTTTTAAACACGCTAAATATCTTCCAAAAATAATGGTAAAGCAGCTCTGTAGTAAATTTAATAAATAATCAATTAAATTTAAAACTCAAACAATTGAATTCCAAATTATCTGTTCAGAAACAGATGCGAAAAATTATTTAACTAAAAGAAACTTATAGCATTTGTCCAAATAAGATATTCGTTACGTTATGTCCCCAGACCAGAGGAAGACGCACTATAATACCCCTATGCCAGAACGCAGGCTTCGTTACCTTATTAAAACATCAAGTAAGATATTAATTATTATTTCATTAAAAATACATAAATTTAAATTTGAAATTCAGAGCAAATATGTTTAATTCGTTAAACGTTGCCACCATTTTCCAAGCATTTTTTTGTTAAATTCTTTCTTTACAAGATTTTATCTAACGAATTTTTATTTTTTAAAATTTACTACCACAATTTTTTTTAAAAAATTTCACTGTCAAAATTTTTAATCAAATTTTCGGTACTTTTATTTAATATTTTACGACTGGATTTCAAGCTAATGTTTCGTATATTAGTAGAAATCATGGTTCTTTTTAAAACTTTTCAGTGCCATGTTTTTCAGTAGTGTGTGCTCTTATATTTTCAAAAACGTATAATTTTTCTTGCTTTTTATATCTTTAAAAAATGCTATTTTCTATTTTCTTAAAGTATTTCTTATTACAAAATTTTATTTTTCATTTAATATTATTTTTAATGGATAAATTTTACTACACCGATTTATTTCACTTTATGTGATTGGGATTATATATTGCGCTTTTTTTTCAAATTTTCATTCAAGTTAAAAAAAAAAATTCCTTTTCTTTCTCTTTTTTTTATTCATGTTATTTTTTTTTTCAAATATACAGTATTTTGAACTGATTTAAAAATTCCTGCATTCAAATGACTTAAAAAAAATTTTTGCGAAATTATTATTTTTTTGCTTTTAATGTAAAGATATTTTAGTGAAGAATTTTCAATCTTTAAAATGTTTTTTTATATAATCTTTTTCTTATTTCAAATATGTGCCAAAATTTTGATAGAATAATTAGAAATAATAGATAATTAGATAGAATTTTAATATTCAGAAACCTATTCTTTTACATGAGTGTTGGTTATTTTTTCATTGAGTTTATAATAATGATGATATATAATGGCATATTTTTCTTTTCTTTGATCAAGATATAAACTTTATTATATTACATCATTCGTCTGTAAATAAATTTACCCTCCATAATATTCGTTATTAAAGTTTTTTTTATACTCATTTTGTGTTACTATTTTCCGTCTCGTTTTGAATGAGTAAATTGAATGATTAATTTTAATTATCTAATATACTTATTGTTAAAATTCTAGTGCCTATTTAAATGAAATTTGCCAAAAATACTATTAAAATAAGGATAAAAATTTATGTAATTTATATGCAAAATTAAGACAGCAGATTTTGAATTCGGGTTTTATTAAGATTACTTAATTTTACTTCTTAAAGGGATTACTGTTTCGTTTTTCTTTTTTTAGAATGAAGAATGAAAGAAACTGAAGTTTATTTTTTCAAATCAGCAGTAAAAGAGGTAAAATTTCAAAATTATTCTAGCATTGAAAAAAATTGTAGCATGCAGACATTGCTTTGGAATTGACACAATCAAAGAGGTTTTAATAGTATTATTTTCTAATTATGTTTATTAAGAAGGACACGATTATTTTTATTATATAAAACAAAATTTCCTTTCATCTGGAATCGTTCTGATTAGATAGTAAGTTTAGAGGTGATATTTACAATTTATAATAGCTATAATTAAATAATGATATCACGATGACAAAGTTTGGTCATTACCCAGACAAAATTCTTATTTTAAGTTCTTAAAACTGAACAATAATTTCTAAATATGAAATTAATCTTTTCATTTTCTAAGTTCAATGCAATCGTATCAGTTAACTCCTCATACAACACATCGACAGATCATATTGTTTCCTCACACCACATCCTTTTTGTTAATTATCTCTACAATATTACTCCTCAAAATAACCACACCACACACTTTTATTACAGCACAACACAGAACAGAAAACATACATCAATACATTGCGTCACATCAGGTGGGGTGAAGAAAAGCGCATGAAAAGTATCGTTTATATAGAAAATTCAACAAATTGATTATTTTTTTTATTATTAGAATTATTCATTTATTTCATTTACTATGCTGTTAGGTATAGTAAAAATGTTTGTATTTAGAATTCTTCCCACAGATTATAACACTGAACTATAAATATAAGAATTTTATGCAATGAAGATTCATTTTTTATATGCATGCCCTAAGAGATCTTAAGAACTAATGGGTAATGAAATTCAAGACAATAGTATATACAGTGGTGGCCAAAATTGAGGACACTTTTGAAAATCGTTATGTTTTCTAAATTTGTATGCCTATAGAAAATGTTACATTTCACAAAATGCAAACTCTTACATATCATTTTAAAGAGAATTTAATGCTGATTTCAATACAGAAAGCAAAATTCAAATAGTTTCAATACAAAAAAAGTTATTCTTACTTTAATCTGAATAACAAACAAAGTGATGAAATTGATTCAATTTCTAACTTTCCTGACCAATTACTGTTCTTATTCTGGGAACCAATAAAATGTTAATAAATGCCAGAAGAAGATGACATCATGTTTAAAGTTGGAACAGGTCTTTATTGTGCTTTTTTCAATAGAAGGAGGACTGTTTTTTATGTAATCAAATCACAAGTAAGAAATTTTGTTAAGCCTTTTAATATTTAGTAGGAATTGTAAATATTTCTAATATTTAGTCATGAATAGATTGGACACTTAGAGAAAGAGAACTAAGATTATTGTGTTACATGAATGTGGTCTTTCCAATGCTGAAATTGCAAAACAGTTGGGTGGTTCAGTAACTACATATGGCGTCCGAAAGTTTTGTTTGCAATACCAGGAGACAAATTCAATAAAAAGAAAAGTAGGAAATGGCTGAAAAAGGTACACCACATCTGTTCATGACAGAAGAATTAAAAGACTATATCTCCATGATGGAAGAATGTTATCAGCGGCCACCAAAAGTGAATTGAATGATGCTGGCATTTATGTCAGTTCAAGAACAATCAGGAGAAGATTATTAGATGTTAGACTAACAGGTAGAATTCAATGTAAAAATTTACAGCAGTGTATAAAAAGATTACAGAGGGTAAAAGAACCAGATGATGAGTGGTTACAAGTTATACAGTGTGATGAAACAAAGATATTGTTATTTGGTAGCGATGACGAAAATAGGTAAGATATAGAATAGGCGAAGAGCTACATCCTGACTGTATTCAGGCCACTATGAAGAAGTGTAATGATTTGGTCATGCATGTCAGCAGACGGTATTAGTCTCTTTCATGTTATCGATGGGAAATTAAATGCAAGAAAATACATTCACACTATTCTAGAACCAAAACTTACACCTTCCATCAGTGATCTCTTTCCTAACAATGCATCATTTATTTCTCAGCAGGATTCAGCTCCTTGCCATACAACAAAAATATCGAAAGTGTGATTTAGTACAAAGAGCATTGAATTGTTTTCATGGCCAGGAAACAGTCCTAAACTCAAAATTATCGAGAACTTATTGGATCGTTTGAAAACTCTTATACATATGAAGCGTTCATCAAATAAAAGAAGATTGATTGAGTCTATAATTGTTTCCTGGCATCAAGCAATAATGAAGGAAGAGCTTAAAACTGTCGTCAGCTCAATGAAACATCAGTGTTAAGCTGTAATAAAAAATAAAGGCTACTTTACTAAGCACTGATAACTCACTGCAGTCATCAATCTAATGTATCTCGATAATTATTGCCTCTCAACTTTTTTGTATTGCAAATATTTGAATTTTGCTTTTGGTATTGAATTCAGAAATAAATTCCCTTTAAAATGATATGTAAGTGTTTCCATTTTGTGAAACGTTACATTTTCAATAAGCATACAAAGTTAGAAATCATTAAAATTTTCAAAAGTGCCCACAATTTTGGTCACTACTGTAGTATAGTTGACTGCATACTATTGTGCACTATATGCAAGTAAACAACTATATGCAGTATGGAGTTAGCTAAAAAACATTGCAAAATAAGAAATTTAAACTTCAAAATAATCCACATATTCATTGATTAAAAAAGAAAGTGAATGCTCTAAACCTAAAGATAAAAAGAATAATAAGAGGCATTTATTATAAGTTTTAAGTTTAATGCTTATAATAATCTGAAAAAATAAGCATCAGCACAAGTATTTAAAGTTTATCAAAATCAATTTACTATGTTTAAAAATTTAAATCTGATTTCTAAAGAAATTTTTTTTTCCAAGGGAGAGGGTAACATTTTGAATTTTAATAGTAGAAAAGACTAGAGCAATGCTGGCTATGTATATGTTTATGTATTGTTACGAATCTTTAATGTTGCTTCCCAACACAGTTAGTTCAATCGCTGGAAAGACCGCTTTACGATCAGTTCCATTGGATGCCGAAAGTAATCTTAGGTGTTGGCAACAAAATAAATAATACTGGAATCTCCCAGAATTTCAGCAATTGAGCCAATAGGAACCGAGATACGCTTGATTGGTCCAGAACTTTCTCTGTCCGCCTCTGGGAACTATTAAAAGCCGGCAGTCACAAGCTGCAAGCAGTCGTGCATACAGTCAATCGTGAAACGAGTCGTGGAAAAATACGGCGAATAATTGGATCAGTCCTGCGAAGCGCAAGCGTTGTGTGGAGCTTAAGCCATTGCTGAATTGAGCTATGTGCCGAGTCCTGGTGTTTATTGTGGAAGCAGCATCGAGTTGTGTGTGGAGTAGCCAGTCGTGTAGTAGTGGGTTGGCAGTTGGATACAGCTAAAGCGAGGAGACAATGGTGAATTGCAGACGTTTGGAGAGACCGTAGAGTGAAGTTACGTAGATTCCCTCCTTCTGCTGCATTCTGTCTGGTCGTTTTGTTTGCTGTGATTGTTATTACAACTAGTGGGCTACTGTTTGTAATAGTGTGCTGCTGTGTTCGTCTGACTGTATATTTGTTGTCTTTGTGTTCAATAAACGTCGTCGTTGTTACTAAAGGACTGTTTATTTCATCTACCAGCCAATCGCAAAAGAACCCTCGGAAGTTCCGTAACAGTTTGTATATTTAATTTAAAATCCAATTTAATTTGTTTTTTCCCCCTCCCCTGATTTTGATGAATTGAGAACACATTGGCACAGAATCATACTGAAAGCAAGGTTACACCAAATGTGTAATATGTGCCAGAAAATAAATTTTTAAAAAATCATATTTTTAGCATTTATAATTTAATATGTATCAAATTTCTTTTTCAGCTTTATAGTCTATTAAATGTTGTGAAAAAAGTTATTTATTTAATAGTAATACACAAACTGATTTAACTAAAAAACAGTCAATTACATTTTCTTTCATGAAATAAATCTTTACATTCTTCTAATAATATTTATGATGAAGAAAACAGAACTGAGATTTAAAAAATCCTGATTATGAATAAAAATTATTAAATATAATAAATTTTAGTAAAAATATAATTGTAATGATTAAATGTATCTCAAATAATGTTATTTTAAAAGATAATGACTAATAAGTAGAAATGCATTAGTATATAAATCTGATGCTTTAAAAGAATCTCCCCAAAAAAATCCTTATAATAGGCATCTAATAAGTTTTAATCTGCCCTTATACTCGCTAAAAAAAATAATAATGTAAACATCATTTTAAGAATATGTCAATTTAGCACAAATAATAATTTTTAAAAAAAGGAGTGTGAATTACTTTGCTTTGGATTTTCATCAAACATGGTGAATTTATTTTACTTTCTATCAACAATATCAAAAGCTGGACCTTGAGTGTATTTTTTTTTTAACTAATAGAACAGTAATATGATCAATTCCTGGAGAGAGAGAGGGCCCTCCTAGCAAATACAGGAGGAATGGGAAAAAAAGTAGACTTTAGAACACAGAACTTTCTATATCCCATCTTTCTATATCCTATCTTTCCTCCTTTCCTCCTATCCTATCTTTCTATATCCTATCTTTCTATATCATAAACTTCAATGCAACAGTTAAAATTTATCTAAACTGAAGAAATAAAATTTTCTCAGAATACTTTAAAAATATTTATTTACACAGAACTCTGTACATAAATGTATATACATATTTAGTCATAAAAATATGGTAAGTAATGCATCTTTATTTTTCCATGTAATGTTAACCATCATCAAAAGTTCAATGTTTTATGCTTGCAAAATATCACTCCTGAAAAGAAAAAAATACAAAAGTTGTGTAGAGATAGCTAAGTTAATTATACAAATATTAAATGAACATAGTAACCTTTATTAATTTGAATACAATAGGCATTGTTCCAAGATGATAGATCTCAGACTATTTTAAAAATATTTACACAGAACTCTGCACATAAATGTATATACATATTTAGTAATAAAAATATGGTAAGAAATGCATCTTTACTTTTCCTATTATATTATAATAGATTCAGTTAATAGAGAATGAATTTGAAATTTCTCTTGATAGGGTATTTGAAATTATTAAAGACTTTAAGTAATATCATATATTACTTAATACAACGTCTAAAAAATTCTTTCTTAGAATTACAAAAAAACTCATCACACATCAGTACAATCATGAAAGATCCATCTCTAATAAGCAAGGTCAAAAGGTGAGTTACTTAAATGAGGATAAGTGAATTCTATTGATCCTTTGTTTTCTCTTGAAATTAAACAACTTTCTAACATAATTAGAGCCATTTTCCATGAAAATAAAGGAAGTGCTTGAAATCAGAATGAATACGAACACATCCACCAACCCATCCACACACACACTGTTACATAATGCTTAATAAATACTTGATGATACCATAATCCTATAAACTAAAGCGTTGCTTTGAGTTAGATTAAAATAAATAAAAATAACCACAATATGATCTTGTGATTTCAACCTTTTTACTAATGACACTTATTATTTTTGCATTAAAAAAAGAACACATTTTTTTAGAGTTCAAACAATGGTGCACAGTAAAAAATAATACAATGTTGTTATTCAAATAATAAATTATGAATAATAAAAATAAATAATAATTACATTTAATTATGACAACTTCAACACTTAACAAACAAACAAAGAAACACACACACACACACAAACAAACAAATGATGTCCAAATTATATCCTAACCATGGGCTTTTACATTGTTAAAATCAATTACAATTACATTTTGTTAGAAAAATTCAACATTTTTATTAACAAAAAAAAGGGGGGGGACTTCATTTACTGCATATATAATGAAATAACTAGATATGCACTGAATTTAGACAAAAAACAATTGTGTGTTTTTTAAATTTCCTTAAACTGAAAAAATAAACTATATTAACTGATAATTAATGAACTTATAAAAAGGAAACTTCACAATTCATATATCATAGCTTTAATCATTCCTAATACTGAATATTAAAAATTTAGAAAGAATGAAGTCATTTTAAGTCAAAAATACTTACTCTGGAGCAGGTATTAATAAGGATTGAAGAATTCTGGAACAAATTAACCTAGGGTTCATAAATGTGGGACAAGAAATTTCAATATCACGCTAAAAAAAAAAAAAACCAAATTAAAATTTACTAATCAAATTCAACAAACAAATATCTGAAAAGTAAATTTTATACAATGTACTCAATGAATTTATAATTGAAATTTGACTAGCTAATCAAATTTAACATTTGAATTTTTTTTAATGAAAAAAATTTAAAAGTAATGATTTTAAAAACATTTTAATAATAATATATATATTTACAATATACAAATCATAGAAACTGAAATAAAAATATTTTCTAAAAACAAGTAAATAAAAAATGTTCATTAAATAAATAATTTTTAATAATTTCTTATAATTATTTAAAATTTTATTACAAGATAACCTTGGAAAAATAAATGATTACTGCATATAAAATAAAACTTTTGCTGCAGAAACTATTATTTATTCCTCTCAAATGAAATATTCAGTATATATTATTTTAATTTAACACTTATATAAAAACCATTTATTTACAGTAAAAATGTAAATGGATTTTATTTAAGAATTTCTATAAACAATTCTTGATTTGTACTTCTATTAGTAGAGATGACCCCTCCCTTATAAAAAAGAATAATTTTATACTTTATTACAAATAAAGAAAGTTCTCTACGCAAGTATGGTTTCTTCATAACTTTTGAAAGACAATGTTTTTTATTTTATATCTTAGAACATAGCAATACTATTATAATTTGAAAGCATATTTTATTTCATTGTGAAAAAATTAGCAACAAATAGCAGCAGATTCCATTATTAAAAATAACAACCAATTAAATGAAGGAAAAAAAAAAAAAAAGGAATGCTTAAAAAATAAATAACAAACATTTCTTTTAATTTATTATATGCTTCAGAGGAATAACTATTCATTACAGAATTCAATAAGAAATTTTTAAATTCAGCAATTATGTTTAACACAATAGAAAAAATGCACTATCAAGATTATCATTTATAGTTTAAAGATAGACAGATTTGAAGCTTTAAAATACCAAAAATAAAGACAAATATTATCAGTCCAAAATCCGTAATACAATTTCTTAAATAATACTTACATGCTCAAACATTGATACATCAACTAAAGGCTTCTTTTCAACTGCCTCAACAGTTGATACTTTACTCTCAGCTTGAAGCATTGCAAAAGGAGTAGCTGGCAAATTTTGATGCACTGTCATCTAGATAAAAATATTAAAATATATAATGAATTATGATGTATAAATAAATTTAACCAGGCATAGGCATTTTAACCAAGAAAAATTAATAAAACTAATAAAAATATGAAGAATTTTTATAATGATTGCTGTTTAATAAACAAAATTTCCATGTAATAAAATAAAATGTATTAAATAAGACTTTTTCTTTCCTTTTAAATAAACATTAAAGAGTTCCAATCTTATAATACAGCAGTAATAGATCACAATATGCTAAGAAAGACATTGTAAAATAAGCACATAGCTGGAAAAATCCAATATAACTTCAGGTTATAAAATTAATTTCTGTTTCATTGGATCATTTCACAAAATTATTTAGCTATTCAGAATTTTAAATTTTAAAAAAACAATGAGTAAGTTTTACATGCTTTGGGGAACGGGATTGATCATATTTTGATATGACAATCACTTTCATTACAGATGACATTTTTGTATAGGCATTCACTTTTTATTTAATCTTTTAAATATTTGATTTTATTTTAAAATGTATTTATTAATAGGAGACTTAAAAAATGCAAGGAACATTAATTAGATACTTAATTATTTGATAAATTATCCCAAAATTTGTTACTAACAGGGTCTTGTGAGGACAAATAATACTTTATAATTTGCACAATATTTAGGTTATCATTTTTATAATCAATATAATATTAATAAAGTCTACACGTTTATGCAAACAGAGAGAAATAAGTTATACCTCTTTTGAGTCAGGACTTTCCATTTCATTTTCTTCATCAGTCAAAGTAAGCAAGTTCTAAACACATAATATGAAAAATTCTTATATAAAAATTAAATAAACAATTTTCCTTATGTCCTAAGTACATAATATTTAAATTCTTTTGCAATTTCTTTCATTTTGGTTTACAAAAACTCAACATTTTTCTACAGTTTTTTAAAACATATTCAATATTAAGAATAAAAAATTGCAATTCAAATGCATTCACCGAAATTTTGAATGACTTTTTTCTTTAAACTGAAATTCAGTGACAAAACATAGGAAAGATAAGCTAACGATAAATTAATACAGATGCAATGAATTTCATTTAATTAGATGCACCAAATGTAATCTGTCATTCACACTTTGTTAGATTTAAAAGTATGAAAAGTCTTTAGCTAAGCATTATTTTTTTTTTATTTATAATGATTAAATAAAACATATAGATAATGATGGGAAGAATATGTAAGTATTGATACAAATTCTAATATTACACTTTAAAAAAAAAATGCAGCTTTCTAAATTTTACTACCATTACAATTTTAAATTTCTGACATCAAAAGTTTTATGTCATTTCAAAATCAACAGAATAAAAACAAAATACAATGTTTGTATAACCCAACATTTAACAACTTTTTAGCAATGGAGGAGGGGAGACATTGGACATATTTGAACAGCTACTAAGAATTTTTTTAAATCATAAGCCAAAATGGTATTTAAAGATTAAAAATATAAATATAAACTATGGAATTTTTAATTTTTCTATTTAAAAGTGAGCCAATAAAGGAGCACAAAGAAAATCTAAAAAAGCAAATAAATTAAAAAGATTATTACCACAGTGTATAAAATTCTGCAATCAGAGATAGACGAATAACTTAAATAAAAGTTTGTAATAAAAAATCTTCTATTTTTTTTCATTTGTAAAACTTATAAATATTAGTAATCTTAACATTATATATATATATATATATTAGCCTTTCTTATTTGTTGTTCATTCATATTACTTGCTAAAAATATACGTATGAACATAATTGCCAAATTTTCCTCAGTGTTTCTTCACTGTAATTTTATATGAATAAGATCACACTGTATTACGGTTACATTAATCTATATGCTACAATTTTGCTAATTTTTCATCTTCTCCCTTCAGAAAATTATTATTATTTTACACAGGTTAACAAATTTTATAGTTTTGTTAGTAGGTTTAATAAGGAAAAAGAATTAAAAAACATTCCTGTAATAAAATACATTGATGTACAATTTTGATGATAATTACTGAATGCAAAAAATTAAATGTATCACTACAGTAAGTAAATTATATATTCCCCATATTTTCTAAAATATTTTTTTTGATTCATCTCTAATATTTAATCAGCCACAAAAGACTTATTCTTCAATTCATTTTTATGTACACAACATATATCATCCTGACTTTTAAGCGTCTTTCAATGGTTAATTTTCTGCCCTTTCCCTCTGTTTGTACTTTTGATGGGGATTAATCTTGCCAACTTCACTTGGTATTTCTCTGTTTTTGAACAAATAAATGTTCTATGAACAACTCAAGATATACATTGTAAAATGTTTAAAAGAATTTTTAAAAAAAATTTAAAATGGGTATTTGATATCATAATGAAGATTATAACATACATTCAAACTTTTTTTTCATTTTCACTGTTAATGTTTCATTAGCTTTTGAAGATTATATCTCTAAATTTCACCACAGATTTTACTTACCATTGTCAGTTAGAGTTCTATTATCACAATTAATGCAGCTAAAAAAATTACCTGATCTTCATCAAAAAAGAACAATTGTGAGGTTTTGAGAAAGGAAGAATTTTCTTCTTTAAGAGGAACAAAGATGGCTGCAATTATAGGCTTTTGGCTAACATTTTCAACAGTATAAAGAGGCTCTGGATTATCTGGCTTAAACAAATTCACTGAAAAAAATTTCACAAAAACGCATATCATCATACAAAATCAATAATAAAACATGCATATTAATTAATGATGATTGTTAGCTCTTATTGTAGGCTTAAACAGATGGGTAAAATAAGTAATCATAAAGAAAAATATTAAGCATAAATAAGTCAATTAAGTTAATCAATAAGAAACTCTGGACAAAAACATTCTATTAATGAATAAGGATATTATTGATATATTTTGATTTCAAATATGACACTAAATGAAAAATCAAATGATTCCAAGTTTAGCAAAACTGATTAAAACTAAAGGAAATAATTCAACAAGAAATTGAATTCCTTTTTCAGAATATGCTCCTCTCTGCTGTTTCCAATCCAATCTGATTTATCCTGGGATGGAGGAATATAGAACATTTGTAGTTGTAACAGAAACATCAATAAACTTATTGCTATTCATTTATAATTATGTACGGTTTTATCAGCAGCTTAGTTTACAAAGCTAATATCTGTTATCAAAAGTATTCTGTCAGTAGCTTTTTTCAAAAACCAAATTGGTGATTCCATTGAATAAAAAATCAAATAAATATTTTATTCTAATGATTTTGAACTGAAATTCTGGAAGATTATTTATGCTGACGCTCTCTATCAGTAACTTCTAAATTAATAATATTTATTATTTTTTCTTAAGAAATAAATCTCATTCTAATAATTCCTTCAAAGCAAAACCCATTTTTATAGCTTATAATAATTTCTTTTGTTATGAATTTTTTAATGAAAAGTTTAGCAAGATTAACCTACAAATTCAGCAGAATATTCATGCTACTTTCAATAAATTTTAGATTGGCATTGGAGAACGGAAATTATAATAATTCTTTAGAAATTTCAAGAAAGAAAATATTTTGTTTCAAATGGAATCATTTAAAAACCATACAATTCACTTTCCCACATAAAAAAAATTATAATATTGGGAGTTTATATATATACACACATATAATAAGAGAAAAATATTGAAATGTATTTAAAAACTGAAGACATTTGAAATGTAAATTGCTAAAGAACAACATAGATATGATAAATGATAACAATAAATGTGCAATTGTGAATTAATTTTAAGGAAGGAATATTATATTTTGTAAATGCTAACAGAATTTTCAAAAAGCAACTGCAAAACTTTTGAATTTTAGAAATTCCACTTATAGTATTACATAAAAAAATATATACTTACAAGTATGATCACTACAGAAAGCAGCAATAATATCTGAAGTACTGTCAGCAACAATTCTTTCCACAGATGTATGAACTATCCATTTCACTAGAAAAAAAGGTAAACATATAAAAATAAATCAATATTTGATCATTAAAATACAGCAAAATATTAAAATGATGTTAATTAGAATTAACTTTTAAATATAAGTGATCTTCTATCAATTAAAAAAAATAAAATAACTTACTTGAAAGCGACAGCATATCCCATGCAATGATTGAATCCCCATTATGACAAATGAGAAGGTGACAGCATGACTGCCTGCCAAATACCAGTTGCCTAAAACACATAAAATAAAATGATCTGTTTGATGATAAATGATCCTGAATAATATAACTAAATAAAACAAATTTTTTCTTGTCCTTCTCAAAACAGAATAGATGATAAATCCAATTTATCTTTTAATTACCAATCTGAAATTCATCAATATGAAAAACAAACAAATGAATAGTCAAATTTTCAGAGAGTCATTTCACATTGTCCAATTATCCAATATGCAATTCCTGGATAAAATAATATTTCTTAATTAGAATAAAAAATTAACCAACTTTATTTCCATTCTGATCAAATTTATATCCATTTAAAAGGTAGAGGAGGAGAGGGAGAAGAATCATTAAAAAATAAACTTTAGCAATATAACTTTATACTAAAAAATGTTTTATGAATATCAGATTTGTATTTATTCACAAGAAATTTGAAATATTTATGAAGAAATGTTATGATGCTATGTATATAATTCTTTCAATAATTCTTCTATTTTTGTTCTTGTATTTCGATTTATGTCTTTATATTCAGACCATGATGGCCATCATTTCTACTGTTTTATTTACCCTAAATTTCCAGGGTTTTATAACAAACTTCCTTGGCTTTTTTTAAATGTATCTACAGATTTATGTTGCTCTATTTTTTTCTTTTATTTATTACACAATATGTTCTTAACTGTATGTAAAAAATTGTTCTGATCTTTTAAATAAAATTAATATGAAATAAAATTAAATTCCCAGAAAACAAAACAAAAATATCTTTTTCACTTACTGGATTTTAAATAAGCTCCAATTATATAAATACTTTTTTTTTTCAAATATATTAAGGAATACAAGTAGATGCACGCTCTTCTAGAGCAAATTAGCAATCAGTCATATCTCAGAAATATTTATCATATTTATTCACAAAAGATGCAGTACAAAAACATGCACATTAACAGAGGGTTTAAGAATAAAATTATTTATTTTCTAACCATGGGGTCACCGCTGCCCAAACTGTTTATCAACACACAAATCAGAAATGAAAAATAACTCCGGTAACAGAAAAAAAAAAAAAATTTACAAAATGAATATATTGTATAAAAATAAGAGAAATTGTTCAATGATAGTAAAATTACATAACTTCAACCCACCAATTGCTATAAAAAATAACTTGAACAAGTGTGTATTTATATATATAAAACCATGCACACTGGCAGAATATTTAAATTATACAGAAAGAAGTGTCAAATTGGTTCTTATCTTCATTTTTTTTTCTTTATTGCATGAAAAGAAAAATATTTTAGAGGAACTGTTTTAAAAAATGTTTTATAAACAAATAAAAAATATAACAAATGAATTTTGTAAAATTTTATGGCAATTGGTTTCATATACATCGAAACATATAAGAAAAATGTTGTTCTATCCTTTGAAAAAGTTTCTTTTCTATCGTCTTTTTTTTTTTTGTTGAGGAAATTAAAGGCGATATGTGCACCTATATTATATAAAAAAATTTGCAAAATAAAAATATATTAAAAGAAAATATTAACAATAACATTCATAATGTTTGTCTATTCAAAGAATTCAGTAAAAGATTCGTATACATAATGTTTAAAAATAAGGGGAGGGCGGAGTTTTAAGAAAAAATTAGCAATAACAACTGATATTTCATAATTCAACAAAAGAATCTTTGAAGTGGAAAATAATAATATTAATAATGGTAAAATACTTATTAAGTTACAATAAATTGTTTGGGAATTATAATAATGGATCAACATTTTATACCCAGTTTAAAATAGTTTTGAATATTAATACACAACATTCATACTTTTGCTTTTGTAATAGATTAGTGTGATTAGCTTGACATTCAAAAGAGAAAGGGGAAGGACAAACAACACAGACACGCATATATTTTTAAATACGAAAGCTCAAAATTATAATAATAATGGGAGTTGGGCATTAGTTAGGCTGTTTTCTCCTGTAGAAAAGAAAAGCAAAATCATTTTTGCTACTTATGTCAATAATTTGAGATTCTAAAAAAAAAAAAAAAAAAAAAAAAAAAAAAGAGGGGGCTATCATATATAAGCAATAAACTAGATATGTTGGCCATATTTTTCTTTTCCAATGTAGTTCTAAATCTTAATTTAAACAACTTTATTGCAGCTAAACTGATTTGGCTAATACTAAAGCTAGCCTCAATTATGATTCAATCTGAAAATGACAAATTAACGAATTATAATGCCATCAAGTTAATATTGCATTACTCTAAATAATGAAAGAGAATAGAATGAAGGAATACATTTCTTTAGTAAAGCATATAGAATGTAAAAGGAAGGCAAATTATGAACCAGTTAATTGACACAAAACAACTAGCCCAATTGAATTAGAATTCATTATAAGCTTGTTGTGAATGCCTATCATAAATCATATATATCTATAATAAATCATATCAGATATCTGTAAACTGCAGGCTCCATCCAGGCTGTGTGTGATGTAATTGGGGCGCTGCTCATCATCCGGGTATTGACGTGCAAAGCTTCTAAAAAGCTATCTCATTTTCTGTTCGGAAAGCTCTCGCATACTGCCTCGGTGAAGCTCATAGTAAAAATCAAATGCTTAAATTCTTTAGTTAAAATGTAAATAAAATTATTTTTTTAAAGTGTTCCAATAATTGGAGTCGCAACAAATACAACCCTAATTACGACATATAAACCTGCGGACGTTAAAAATTTTATCATCAGTCATTTGATTAAGCATACCTTCATTTTCAAAGAATTCCAACATGGATGATGTATCTACAGTGAAGATACCCCTTATTTATTTATGCTGATCCGCAACTTTGGTTTTTTTATGGTGAAAGCTACATTCCTAACTTAACTAAAGTGCCTTGCATGGACCAAACTGTTCAACATAATGTAATGCATCATATACAAACATTTGGTGCACCTGTATTTGCCAAAGCTCAACATCTGACAACTGATAAGACTCAAAATTGTCAAAATGGAATTCCAACACATACTTAATTTAGGTCACATACGCCCGTCAAGCAGTAATTATTCATCTCCATTACATATTTTTCAGAAAAAAAAAAAAAAAAAGGATCATTAGATTAGAGTCTGGTTGGCAATTATCGCTACTTCAATGCCCAGATGGTCAGAGATAAATATCCAATCACATGTATAGTTGATTTTACTAGCGAATTACATGGTAATAAAAATTTTTTACATATCGATCTTGTAAAAGTATTTCACCAAATTCCTATAGTTTCTGAGGATATTCATAAAACCCCAATAATTACTCCTTTCAGTTTTTTTTTTCCTTTTTTTGATAGCACAAGAATGCAATTTGGTCTATGCAATGCTTCTGCCACATTTCAAAGATTTATAGATAAAGTAACTAGAGACATGGTGGGTGTATATGCCTTTATCAATGATATTTAATAGCTTCAAAAACTCACCAGGAGCATATACACCATCTGAGAGCTCTTTTTACAAAATTATATAATTATGGATTGACAATTAATACTTTAAAATGTAAATTTGGTGCATCTAGTTTAGAATTTCTAGGATATCAAATTTCAGAAAAAGGCTTAGAATCATCATTTGATTGTGTTGAAGCATTTGAAATATTTAATTTCTTTAGTTAAATATATATAAAATTATTTTTCTAAAACATCCCAATAATTGGCATCAACAATAAATCCATGCAATCATAATTATGACAAGCTAAATACATAACAGATGTTCAGAATTGAAGGAACTTCTCAAATACAGCACTTGTGATGCTATACAGCTGAAATTTTGCAGCCTCAGAAATTTATATATAAATCTTTCACCATTAGGGCATGTATAGAAACATGGATGGTCTGTTTTTTACTATCGATTAATGATTGATTTTCAATAGTTCCAAACGAAGTCCCATTTCCTTTATGATAACATATCTGCAGATCGTCGTTTGATAAGAATTACTGAAAAAAAAAAAAAAAAAAATCAGGTTTAGAAAATTTTTCTCTGACTTTTTCTGATCTCTGAGAATCATCTGATGATTCCCACTTGACTGGATGATTTCCACCCTGCAAATACACGCACACTCACATACAGGCAGCTCAGCCTTCAGAAAGCAACATTATATATTATTCTCAAATTTTAATTCACTAATTAAATAAATTATAAAAATATTTTGGTACATCATTATTTAATTTTAAAACACATACCTTTCTCCAGTTTCAAATTATCTGCTGGTCAGCAAAATTTTCACATACCTGATTTTATTATTCTTATTTTTATGGCATAGCATAGTTTTGAGAGAAGGTTTATCAAGAGTCCACAGAGTAGCCATATTATCAAATGAAACAGCAAGTAAGGATCCATCTTCTGAAAAACAAGCATCCTCAGCAGGTAAGTTCCGAAAGCAGCCCATTGATTCACAGGTCCAACTTTGCTTATCATCTAGATAGATGAGGAGGAAGGTATTTAGAAATTTGCTCCACATTCTAAATCATTTAAAAAATACTATATCTATTGATAATATAACATTACTGTGATGGTAGAATTTAAATGTTTGTGATAAATTAAATTATTTTATCTTTGTTTTATTAAAATTTTATAACACAGATATAGAAATTTTAAGGTTATGAAAATATATTTTTTTTGTGTGTGTGTGGCTTTTTATTATTAAGAATATTTTAAAATTTATGATATTTATTAAAATTATTTACAAAATTTCTATTAAAACACAATTAAAATTAAAGATATATTTTTATTTATCATGATAAGAATCTTAAAGCGAATAATTCACAGATAGAAATTAAACAAAAATCATTCTTTTTAAAGAAATATCATGTATGACATAATACCTGAACATTTTTCAGAGCTTTTGTGAAATTCAAAAAACATGAAACCATGAATTCATGACATAAAATATTTTGTTTTTTAATATTCAGAATAGCAATAGGTAAAAGAAAATAGAGAAATAAATATAATAGTTACCATATCGAATATCATCTTTTAAGCTCCATATTTTAAATCGACAATCAGTGCTAGTAGTTATGGCAAGTGGCATATCCCGAGATGCTATTCGAGGTTGAAACAAGATGCAATTTACTTCTTTGTTGTGTGGTAGAATAACATTCGTGTTTAGAACAAAACTGAAAAAAAAATTAAATATATAAAAATTAAATATAAACACGCATACACACATATATAATTTAAATACAAATACATTAAACATAAATTAAAAACAAAACTTAATGACCCAATCAAAAGAATCAACTATTTTTCTGAAATTTTTGAAATATTAGGATACAAATTTCACATTCTGGGGAAGGGGGATGTCCAATGCTTTGTACATACATCCTAAAGGAGCAAACCTCATGTACATCTGCACAACCTCATATGCATGATGCACAGATGCCCTACACATAATATTACTTTTTGAAATCAATGGAAAACACATTTGAAATATTCTTTTGGTAAGAAATTCTAAAAAAATTATAAGTTTTTATTATTAATTTCTTAGAAGGCAATAGAAAAAGCAAGTTATTCTTCACATAAAATCATAATAGCAATCTTCCTTGCCATTTAGTGAACAAAATTATATCCATATATATAAAATTAAAGGTGATAGCATATCAAATATTAAGATAAATATAATATTTAATGCTAGGATTTATTTGCATTTTCTTCCCTTTTGAAGTGCATGGGACATTTTAATAAATAACACAATAATACAACTAGTATCAGAAAATCAAATATAAAAACTATAAATACATACATAACATTATAAATAATATATTTATCCAGAGATTAGAAATATATTCCACGAATAAAAATAACAAGTAGTAAAATCTGTCCATTGTATTAATTTTTGATAAAAATCCAAGTATTTTAGTTAAGAAAGTAATAGAATAAGAGAATATAAAATATTTGCAGTAACTCATTTATTAACAGGAACTGTTCTTTACTTTCCATGTAAAATATGTCTATGCAAATTAATTTCAAAATAAAAAAGGCCATTAAAATTCTTAACTTGAAACTGGCTTTATTTAATTTTATCACTCATGCTAGAAGAAGTAATTAAATGAACAAAATATATTACATTAGCACATCCTCAATTAATAACATTCTTAATACTTGGTAAATATTTCTTTTTAGATTAATGAAATTTATATTTTATCTTTGTTCTTTTTACATTTCTTTCAGATTTCACTAAGGCATGTGCAAAAACTAGTATGTTTCCAAAGTTAGAATTGATGTAAAACCTACGTTTGTTTAGCAACATCAAATTCCCAGAATTTGAGCCAAATCTGTGGGCTTGTTTCTCCATCATCCCAAAATTCAGCAGTTGCCAGCCATTGTCCTTTGTCATCAATGGCCGCTTTTTGCACATCTGTATTTAGAACCACATTTTCACGCTCTTGACTGATAAAATTTCTTCCTGATATATCCAACTGAAATAATAAGAATTTTATTTAAAGCAATTATATAAAAATCTTAAGAGCCAGGTGATGTTTCTACAATTCCAATTGCTGAATTTTTCTTCATA
Organism: Argiope aurantia; assembly: GCA_026543865.1. Classification (NCBI taxonomy): domain Eukaryota; kingdom Metazoa; phylum Arthropoda; class Arachnida; order Araneae; family Araneidae; genus Argiope; species Argiope aurantia. The sequence goes on from JAPMOR010020779.1 coordinate 530,545, forward strand.
GGTAGTCTATTATTAAAGAATTTATTGATATCAGAAATCAATTTTTATATCAGAAATTTTAGAAATAAGGAGGAACAATGTTTTATCAGCATAACTTTGCATATGTTTTAATTAAATAAATTATTATTTTCATGGATGCCAAAGTAATTTACCATATATTTATTCTAATCTGAAATATATATATAGAATCAAGTAAATGGTGAAATTGCCATGAACATCACTACCAAAGACTAATTTTTATTAAGTTTTAAATATAAGATGCAATATATATATGTATATAATTTGAAAGTTCAGGAAAATACTGAAACATCTCACAAACAAAATGATACTAATTATAAAATGTTTCTTCACATGATTGCATTAATATATTTTCAAAGGAAAGTAGCCATAGGAGCAAAAGGAAAGTAAGAAGAGCAAAGAATAAATGAGGAGAAAAACTTTAAACAAAATTAATTATGAAAATTGAATATAATGAAACAAATAATTATTTAAGCTACTTTTTTCATGTTAAAATATTATATAAAATTAAAACAACATATATATATATATATATATATATATATATATATATCTGCATTACTTTAAATTTTAAATAAAATTATATTCTTTTATTAGTAGACAAGATATATTTGCCAAGAATGATCAAAACAGCTTTACGAATATAAAATTTTTCAATTCAAAAATAGAAATAATGCAGATTTTGAAAGCTGTATTATTACAAGTATTGAAATCAAAAATGCACATTAGCTTTATATAAAAGCTATATAAAGTTCTTATTAAAGGTAAAACTTTCATATAACAAATCAGCACTCCAATCATAAAGTTATCAAAACAATTTTTTTTTGCACCTAATTTAATAAAAGTTACTGAAAAGTGAAAAGGCATTCAAACCAACAATAAAATAAATTTACAAGTGAAAGAGAACATAGAAGAAAGAAAGAAGAAAGCACATAGAAAAGAAAGAGCACATAGCATATACACATTATTAAAAAAGATAATTCTTTCTTACATTGAATAATTGCTTATCCTCATTTATATTATAAAACTGCAAATGACCAGGTTTTCCATTTAACACAAGAGCTTTGTTAAGAGGATCATACAGAAGACCAGTTGGCAGCACATTAGCAGTTTTTGCACCTTGAAAGTGACCTTGAGTTAAACCCTGTATCATCTGAACCACAATCTTCTGAGAATTAATAATTTGTAATGCTAGAAATAAAAACATTAAATAGAGGAATATTTAATTTTTATATAATGAATTTGCACCATTTATATATTTGAAGTTATATTGGTTCCTTCACAATCTAAATGAAATCACCAAATATCACATAATTATTCAAATTAGGTACAGCTTGATATCCAAACAGGTCTTACACATATTTTGAAGGCAATGCTGCATTATTAAAAATTACACTACAAAAACCTTTTTTCTTTTCTTTTACATTTCCTACAGACACACACACATCAAAATAATGTCATAAAAAAGATTTACAGCTAGTAGAAAATAGCTAAAATATGCAATATAATACAAATAAAAGAGGAAACTCCCAAACTAATAACAAAACAAACATTTAATTAATTTAACCCTTTTTGATTATTTGTATTGCAGAACTTTTAATATTTCATTTAAAAACAAGTATGCAGATGTCTGGACAAAATATCCCCCCCCCCCAAAAAAAAATTAATTCAAAATGAAAATTGGCTCTGTGGATAGAAGATTCTTCAAGCCCTTTACTCCCTTCTACTAAAGTTAAAGCATGCTTTACTTTGCAACTACTTTGAATTATGTTGGATGATGCCATTTAGACTTTAAGAATTTCTTAGATTGTGTACCAGCAAGATGTCTGCAATGCATATAATTTTAAAAAGTTTATTTCTGTGATAAATCCAATAACACTACAAATATAACTAAAGGACTGGTCAGGAATTACTTATCATTTTACCAAAATGTTTCCATTCAACTTTAATAACTAATAAAAAGAGTTATTAAAGTTGATAAGGCATCTTTAAGACATTTAAGTTTATAATGAATCAAGAATCTCTTAATGTAATTTCAGTATAATCTATTGTTTTCAGATATCTTTAGATCACACAACCTATATATATTATGTATATTTTTTGAAGACACTAATAATACTAAAAAAGGAAATTTACTAATTGAATAACAAATATTTCCTATATGAACACAGTGAAATACCTACAGTTGTCAGTGTGTGCGGTCACAACAAAACTGCTATCAAAAGAAGTATTTAGCTGATAAAAGGGAGCACCTAAACGTGGTAGGATAGATTTCTCATCTGAAAATAGATTCCACTTGACTAAAGCAGCCTCTCCTCCTCCACTATACAAATATGATCCTGCATTAAGAAATATAAATTGTATTATAACATATTGAATTCTGTGTGATTACAAAAAAACACTAGAGCATTCAATAAAAGAAAGGAATATATATATATATATATATGTGTGTATTTCATATAGTCGTTTAGAAACAAAATGTTTTAATTAATAGCATCTGTATAAGTTGATTTTTATATTCCTTTTAGAATGAGTTGAATCTTGTAATTTTACAGTACAAAAAAAAAAAAGCATACAGCAAATAAAAAAAATAAAATTACAGCTTTTAAGAAACATTTGCAGTCATAGAGGAGAAGACATGTTTATATAAATGGATAAAAATAATCAGTAATTATAAAACAGTTGCAGTTTCAACCATAGCAATAAAAAACTGCAACAAAAGAAGAAGAAATTCTTGTCTAAAGATAAATTATATATTATAAACTAAAGTAAATATTGCAGATAATAAAACTACATTATTTATTTTTAAACAACAACTGACAAGTATTTTATATTAATTAATATACCCTTTATTTATTTACATTTAGAAAGTATGAATATGTGAGAAAATCCAGTCTTCATATAAGGCAATAATTTTGCTTCCTTTGATGAGTGTCATTTGAACAAGAATTCTATCTAAAGTGAACAGGAATATTATAAAGAATACTGTATGAAGATTCCTTTATTAGAAAGTATTTAGTAAACTGCACATAGTCTTTATTTCCTTTTGTGCTATTAAGAAAACAGTGCATATCAAGTTAAAACAGTCCAAATTTTTAAAATGGTTTCTTTAATAAAAAAAAAAAAGTGTAGTCTTTTACAACTAGCAATAAAGGCAAAGAATTTTGAATTCTTCCATTTAATATTAACGTGAGAAACATATCACTACTTGCAAATATTTTGTAAAATGTATTAATAATTGAAGTTAATTTTCAGATATATTTACTAAATCAAATCTCTCTCTCTTTCTTAACACTTACAATCCTGCTTTTACAGTAAAAATATTCAACATCTACACTTACAAATGAAACATTTTAGCAATCCGAACTTTACAGATTATTTAAGGAACATTGTTTATTAATGAGAGATAAAAAAAAAATTCCATCAAAAACATTTATTTGGGAAAAAGTAAATGAAATGATTAAAAATAAGATGGTTTCAACAGTTTTGCACAAGTTGTAATGTGTTACTATGGCAACTCATAAAATTCCTTAAGTGGAGTTATGACTATTTTCTTGGAGTTATGAGTAACTGTTCAAGAACTTCTACTTTAAAATAAAAGTTTGATTTTGATGAGGTGATCTTTATTAATTTATTTAAAGCATCAACTAATTTGAAAATATAAATTCCAAATATGTGTTGAAAAATTCAAATTTTATCAACTTGATTAAAAAATTATTTTAAGATTCCCAAATATATGTAGAAGCATGATAAAAAGATTGCCTGAATATCAGAACAAAAATATATGAATATTATTTAAACAGAAATACATGAAAACAACAATCATAGAAACAAGGTACCTTCTGTTGAAAACACAATATCAGCCACTGGTAAAGTGTGCCAATGATAAATGGAACGAATTGGACTTTTGGTATCCAAAAGGTTAGACCTATAAATAAATCTCAAATAATCAAATATAAAATCCTACGAAAACACCCAATTTTAATACAAATTAACAATGGGGGAAAAAAAACCTAGTAATGATTTAAGTATTTCAAAAATAATTTCAGACAGCAAAAATATTTTAGTAATAAGTAAACAAAAATAAAAGAGAAAAAATTTGATATCTGTTATTGTGAATTTAAAGTTATTAACAGCGAACATTTTTATTTCGCAATATAAATTTTAATTGCTGAAAGTTGGATTTTTAAGCCATAATTGATCACATGAATTACATAGGCCATTTGATATATTTTGACAAAAAATTAGATTGATCTTCTTATCATAATGGTTATGCAGAGGTATTTTCAATAATGTACTTGGAGTTAAAAATAGATAGCTACAATTCAGATTCTAAAACATCTAATTCAAATATTTAGATTTTTTTTAATATTTAATGTTTTATACAGCTCCAATTCCAATGATGGTCAATCTCCAATGGTTCATGATTGTTATATCTGACCATCATCTATATCTATACTTATAATAAAGCTCAATGTGTGTGTGTGTGTATGTTGGCGCTCTACAGGCCAGACCATTCAACCTACAGCTACGAAATTTGGCATGTGTATACCTTGGAGGCAGGGAATGTGCACCTGGGGTTATTTTTTTCGAATTTTTAAATAGAATTTTATTTATTTAAAAATTAAATGAAATTTTGATGTGTTTCTGCTATAACATCCAAAAATATTACTGCACAAAAAATATTTTTACATGAAGTTAAAGATAAAAAATTTATCTTTTAAATGATACTAATGTTTTAATCTTAAAATTAAATTTCTATTTTTAATGAATTTTTGAATAAATATTTTAACCATGTTTTTCAATAATTTTTTTCGTAAAAAATAAAAATTAAAATTAAGCACGTTTTGCATTCATTGGAAAAAAAATAGCTTATTTCAAAGTGTTGCCATCACATTGATTAAAGCTCCAATTAAAAATAAATTAAATCCTTTTGGAAATGAAATCTGCAAAAATATAATTTTCGGCATGTGTTTGCAGGAAATGAAACAAATAAGAAATATTATTTTTTCTAAAAAATAAATTCAAGAAAAATTATTTTATGATCTTTTACACTCTCTATAAAGGGTGTTTATTTAGTCCCGGACCCATTTTGATGTTTAATGACTCTTAAAATAATGAAGATATAAACAAATTTATTGCATTTATTGATGGAATAACTCATATATTTTCCTTTTCAGGTTTGAATATTTTTACTTTTGTAAATATCGTCTGCACGTGTGGTTAATTTCAGATAGTTTCATTTTCCAGTCTAAATATCTGTACTTTTCTAAATATCGTCTGCTTATTAATTGCATTTTTCTCTCTTTTGTTTTTGGCAACTATTGAAATGTTATGTTTACTTTTGATGTGTTTGTTCTATGTAGTACTTTTGTATGTGATGTTTTATTTGAGCGGATATTAAGGAGAATGCATACACCACAAGAGAAAGCACAGATTTTATGGTGGTCATAGAGTTCATTTCCAATCAACTAAATCACTGACTTTTAAGAGTTAATTTCCAATCACTTAAACTGACTGATTTATGAAAATTTGAATATCATTATTCAATAAAAAAAAAAGGATAATTTTAGATTTTCCATCGATCGCTTCAAAGAAAATACGTCAATCAGTGTGCAGGTTTCTCAAGATTAAATGGCCTAAGATTATGAAAATGTTGAGTTTTTCTAAATTTTTAACATTTAAAACTTCATAAATAAGTCTTAGTTGATTGTGGAAAATAGAAACATTCATTCATTTATTTAAAATTTGGTTTGTCCAGAATATTTCTCAGAATATGATACCTTACTGTATTAAATTTAGACTTCATAATTTTTGAAATATATTTATAGGCAGGAACAAAATATTATTATTTTCATTTCAATCCTTTTGAAAGCAAAACTAAAAACTGAATTTTATGCTAAATCTGAGAAATTTTTGTTGAATTATTGTTTTAGATATTACATAAATTAGGAAAAATATTTTGTAGTTCACATAAGACTTAAATACCGAGCGATTCTGTTTGCAATACTCACTTTCAATAATAGTTAATAAATAACAATAAAGATGATAAATAAAATAAAACGCTTGGTTTTATTAAAAAATATCTTAATATTAATTGCAATTTCATCATTTACATTTTAAATTAAAGTTGAAGTTTTGCCGGAAATGACAACAAATTAGCAAAATATATATAGTAAATTGAATGAAATGATCTAAACAACAGTATAAGTTTGGTATGACTATCAAAATTTGAAGATTAAAATTGTTTTGTTTGAGAATCTATTAAGAGACCAATTACTTAAAATATTTAATTGAAAATTGTACCTAGCGGTAATACTTGCGAACCGGCTGGTAGCCAAAGGCGGCTAGTTATTATTATTACTGACATCACAAAATTTGAATCCTAAAATAACATCATATTCTTACATGACAAAATAACAGTCTAAAATGAAGTACATTTACATTACATTTTAAAATTTAATAATTAAAATTCACTACACATGGTTACATTTATATTCGATAATTTAAGATACAAAGCTATTTCTTGCCTATATGCTGAAGAAAATATTGAACAAAATAAATTAAAATTATTTATAAAAGTTATGTTAACATTTTTACATAATATAATTAAAATTTGGCTTTTGAACTAGAGAATATATTTAAAAAACAACACATTGAAATAATTTTTTTCTCAATGCATATATATTGTTCATCATAAATTGCATTCTCATATAACTTATATTCTATTTTAAACTTTCTTCTAATATCTTTAACAGAGAAAGTTTTTTCTATTAACTTTATTCAGTTGAAAAACATAAACATAGTCACATTGATATTCCATATTTTTATAATAACAAATTCACTAATCATTTAATTCTTCCTTACATAAACAAATAACTAGTAATTAATTTTGGGTTAGATACTGGAAATGTGAATATATTTATAATGTAAAAATATCTGAATATCAAAATGTATTTTATGAATCTATCTAGAAACATATCTTTAACAAAAAAGGCAAAAATGTAATTTAAAAAAAATTCCAAGAAAATTATTAAAAAAGTATTACTAAATATCAATGCTTACCAAACCAGAATTCTACCCTGATCATCTCCAGTTGCAAGTATAAAATCAGATGGATGGCAGGTAACACACTTAAGGGTTCGTTCTCCAGTTAAGTGCCTAAGAGATTCATAATTATTATAGAAAATTCTGATATTTTCAAAACAGAAAAAATGATACATATTTCAATAAATCTAACAAAGAAAAAAATGTTAATGTGCATATTTTTTCATAAAGAAAAAACAACGTGACTTTTAATATTAAATTAAGCATTGGAACATCTCTTGGTTTTTAGGATTCTGATATCTGACATCACAAAATAGTTCCTGAGCTTTACAAAAAAAAAAAAAATCTACACTCTTTTGCCAATTAATTTTGTATCTTAAAATTGACAGATAGCTTGGTTCCTCTATAAATTATGAACCACAAACTGAAGAATTTTTTGAAATTGTTTAGTTATTTTGAATATTGTATTTCAATTCTTTTATGTAAAATATTTCTTTACTTATATTTATGATATTGTTAGTCATAGATGATTTCATTTCCTTTTTTATAAATGGAAGAAGTTTACACTAGTACACTAGAACTCTAATTATCTAAATTACTTTAGGAGAAAGAGAGAGAGAGATAAAAAGTCAAAATTGGGAAAATAATAATAAGGGGCAATCAGTGATTGTACCAAATCCTTTTTGAAGGTGATTATTATTAGCAATGAAAATAAGGTACATGCATATTATATTGCTCAACTATAATTTTAAAACACACACACATTGTGAATTTTTCATACATAATTAATTTATAATTTTTTTCATGTAAAATTTTACAATAATTATAGTTTTCTGTAACTGTTATATTTTATTTCATATCTTTTTTTTTATTTATCTTCCATCTTGGTTTATTTGAATTTATCCAATCATGCAAATCTCCACATAGGCCTGATCTTCATTTAATTTGAATAAATGAAGTTCTACTCTGTAATATTTTAAGCATAATAAATAATATATATTACAATATATATACAGTGGGAAATTTTATACATAAAATTTGCAATAGGGCACAAAAATCAAATTTGATTATATTTTACTAAAGTTCCAAAACCTAAAATCACACATTTTTCTAAATTATTGCAAAATCAACAATACTTACTTAGCAACTGCTTTTACATCCAATTTAACAACTGTCAATGAATTTCCATGAATAGATGCAACAAACTTGCCCTTTTAAAAGTACAAAATTTTATTAAATGATAATATAAAGTCTTTGTATTAAGTATTAAATTAATTTCTATAAATTATTTCAGCAACTTATGTGTAATTGCAGTAAATATTAATTGAATCCAAAATTTCAAAGCAATAAATTCTAAATGAATACTATATGATGAATACTACATTTTAGAAACATATAAAAAAAATATTTGTTCATATATAAGGAAACAAATTGGGTAAAATAAATAAAGCAACTAATAACTAGGATAAAGAATATCATAAGAATAAATTTCAAATATATTTATACCTCAGAGCCAAAAGATATTGCATTTTCATAAGGAAGAACTGGACTAATAATCATTTGGATGTTTTCACTCCGTGTAGGTTTCGAAATAAGAGAATATAATCTATGCTGATCTACAAAAATGTAAACAATTTTTTAAAATCTCTTAATTAATCTCTAGTTAAAATTTTTTGCAACAGAAGATTTTTTAAAACTTAAGTAAAGAGAAAGAGAAAAATCCACAGATTTTTTTTAAAACTATTATTACATACAACTACAACAATGACATGAAATATGATACATATTTGACTAAAATAAGTGCTATAATGAAATGCAATCACTAAACATGAAACAACTTATTTATAGATTATGATATTTTAAATGGTATTAAGCATATCTATTTTCTCATCATACTGATAAAGTTTTCTAATAATGAAGTAATAATGAAGAACATTTATTTTTCATATTTTGAATTTTACAATATTCAACTTGCAAAATTATAATAAAATATAACAAGTTTCAAAACAAAAATGTTATTCTATATGATATTACAACTTATGAGACTTGAAAATTCCTTTAATAAATTAACTGCACCTCTTTTTTACATGTTTTTATTATGATTAGGAAAGAAAAAAAAAGTTGTAAATAGATGAAATAATATCAGAAAGTGATATAATAATTATATTTTAAAATGCTTGGATATATGTACATTTAAAACTAATTTTTAAATATACAGCAATTAAAATTTTAAAAATGATTTTAATAAAATCTGTAGAAAGTAAAGAGTAAAAAATCAATAAAAGATTACTGAACAGGAAATGAAATTGAATAAATTTTACCACTTCTGTTAGAACATAATTTACACTTTATAGTTATAAATAAATTTGATTTTGCTTGTAATTTTTACCTTGGAAGAATTATTATAAAAAAGGATAATTTGAAATGAATAGAAATATATTTTTACTTCTTTAATACAATATACAATAAACTAAATCAATGTTTACTAATCATTAAAAGCCCACAAATTTACTATTATTGTTAGTTCCTACATTATCAACAATAAAAATATATATTAAATAATTTTTTTTCTAAAATTACAAACCTTGATTTTCCACTTTTTTGGAAACAAACCAAGTGTTTGCACTACTTGGAATATAAAAAGATGAAGCAGGCATGTGCAGATTATAAACCTATTTTAAAGTATAAATGAAAGTGAATAAACTATAAATGATAATGAAGCAATATTATCTTTTAGCTAATTTCTCAATATATACATAATTATTTCATATTCTGAATATCATGAAAAAATTTGAATAGAAAAATTGAAATTATACCGACAAATTAATCAAAGTACATGATAAGAATATAATTGTCCATTAAACTTAAAATGCTCATGAATATATAATTTTTGGAATATCAGCTTAATTACCTGCAAACATTTTCCTTCAGAGTGATCCCAACGTACAACAATTCCATCATCTGAACAACTAAAAACCTAATGGTAGGCAATATAATATTTTAATTTGGTAAGCTGAATTAGCACCTTTAAAATACACAAGATATTAATAACATTTTTTAAAATTTAATCATATTAATTTCAAATATTATTTCATTCACAATTAAAAAAATCTTAAAATCCATGAATTAGCCACAGAAGTTTTTTAACAACTTTACAGAGAAAAGAGCAAGATTAAAAAAAAAATAACAATAACTGATATGATGTACAAGCATATTTAATAAAAATAAAAAAGCACAAGTGTTACTAGCAAATTAGTCAAACAATTACAATTTAGTATTAGCATTTAATAATATTCAACTTTTATTATGATTAGGCATAAGAATTACAGCAAAACATATTTTCAAATCATCAGCATTTTTGCTGAAAAATCATAAAAATATTTTCTCTATAAAAAGCACAGTTAAATGTTCATATATGTATAAACTGAATATAGTGAAATAAAATCTACCAAACTATGACAATACAAAAATATTTAGAAAGACTTGATAGGGGGAAAATATATTATTGTTCCCTATTTTTTTCTAAGTAGAAGAAAATCAGTACTTAATATTGGCAGCAACACTAATAAATACTGTTAAATTGCAAAATCCATCACTTCATTATAATTACTTTATAAAAAAACAATAAAAACACCTGTATAATACCCTAAAACTATCTTACTACAATTATTTTTAAACATAGCAAATAAAGTACAAGCTAAAATTCAGCAAAAAAACAAAAACAAAAACAAAAAAAAACCTGTAAATGATTTGTTTTATTTTCTTGTAGACTTATAACTCTTGTTTTATGATATCTTAAAATGTGAACACATTCTCCACTTTGAATGCTATGTACTTTGACATGAGATCCACAAGCAATAATAAGGTATCTAAAAAAGGAAAAATCCACATTATTTAATTAATGAAAAGCAAAACAGTTTAACACAAGATCTCCCTATTTAAACCTTACAATAACTGGAAGCACAAAATATACAGAGATAATAATACATTTATCTTTCCACTTTTGAATAAAAAAATGCATAATTTACACTTTTGGGCATTTAATTCAAATATTAAAATTCTGATAGTTTTTTTTGTTTTAAAGCACATAATTACCAATTTTGCAATTTATCTTATTGACACATGACTTCTTTGATTTATTACAATCTTTCCTCTATACATATTTTATTCTACAATATGGAGTAAAATGATGATACCAAGCCTAAAAAAGTAATGAGTAAACAGTTCTATTGTTTAATAAAAAAACAAGCAAATATATGTATCTATTTTGGGATAATTATGTAAAATATCTGTTTAAAAATTTTAGGCATGTAATTTAGCAAAGTTGAAAATAACTATCTTATATTGGAAATAAATTTACAATCAATTACAGATTTCCTAAAGCAAAAAGCTCCAAGTATACTAAAACAAAAGAATAATTATTCAAAGTATTTCATGATATACTGAATAAGGAGAATATTGTAAAGCTCTGCAGTACTGCATCATAGGTATGATACTTTTAATTCAGTTTCACATATAATGCCAAAAAAAAAAAGTTGTTGAATATTACTGAAATGCACATATAAAATCATTTACGTACAATTGATATATAATCAACGAATCATCTACAATATTTTAAATTTTATCAATAATTATGCAATTCTCAGAGTAAAGCCAAAATGATAAGAATAAACAAAAGTTATACATAATCTTTACTATAAATTATGAGAATTTGTTATTAGTTAATCTCACAATTTGGTTATTAAGTATATATATGTCAAATTATTTACATTTATGAGAAAAAAAGAGAATACTTCGTCACAATATCTCATTAAAAGATGGACTATATTTGTGTTAAATGTAAAGGAAATCAAGTTTTGCTATAATGTAAGAGACCAACACTTTCAGTCCACTAATTTCTAATGCTATTCCAAAATATGATGATCTCAAAGTATGGATCTACTATTTTTTTTTTTCCAAATTGATTTGAGTACATAAAAAAAGAACTTATTGAATTTCAAATTTCAAGTGAAGATTAAAATATTTATTTCTAAGTTCTCTCATCTATAAATGGCAATGCATTTTTGAAATTACCAATTAGAATGATATTGCAGAGCATTGAATGTAATAGAATGCTTTTCATCAATTTAGTATAGGATCACTTTTCTAAATATTTAAGAAAATAATCTACAAATTTCAGTATCCTAGTCTTTTATTTTGAATTTATTACTTACGAATTCACATAATTATAAAGAAGTATTAATAATCAAATGACAGATATGCATATTACTCGACTGAATATCAAACACTTCCAAAAAAATTCTAGATACTCGCAGAAAAGAAATGCTTTTCTTATTCTAAATTACATTAAAAAAATCTCATAAAAAATGATTATAATTTAATTTAAAATAGATTAGATTTTAAAAAAATGAAAGACAACTGATTGATTATTTAAGAAATACTAAACCCCTTTATGATAAAATGTAAATATACCTTTTGACAATTTTTTTGAAATGAATTATAAGCAATTTATATACCATCAGATGAGACTGGCAATGAAAACAAACAGATCCCAACATTCAGAATGGAAAATAAGTTAAAATTTTATAATGAATAATTTAATGAAATATTTCCAATAAAGTACATCTTTAATGGGAAAGAAATAATTTAAAAAAGGATTTCAATAAGCACTAACTTGGAGTCTCGAGTAAATAAAGGTCTAACTCTCACAACACTAGCACCAGAACGTAGTTTTACTTTTAGATCAACAGTTTCATTAGCTTTACTGACAGTCATATTTCGAATTTTAAAAATATTACAAAAAGGATACAAAGTCAAATTTATTTAAAACTATGAAATACACGTGTTCCAAAGATAAAAATGTTTGTTTACGGTCGTCAAAATAAGAAAAGAAAATTCTCGTCAAAAACAGTTAACAGTTATAGTAAATGTGGAAAAAATTATAAATTAATTTTTTTTATTCATATTTAGGTAGCATAAATAACTGTAATAATTTTAGTAAATAGATATAAAAATCATAATTATTTCATTTCCTTTAAAATGATGTGAATTTTGTCCAATATAATTTGAGACAACTAATAATAGAATAAAAACATTTCTAAAAAATAAAATAGTGACTTGAAAAAATATTACTGATTAAAAAAAGAATTTTTAGATGAAAAAATGTTTTTTAGTATTAAAAAAAATAATCAATTGATTCACTGCACTTGAAGAAGATGAATCAAAAACGCTTTCTGATTGGCTTATCGCAGATGGCGCATCTATTGGAACGCGCGCGGAATATTTGTGATTAGCGCTGCGGAAGCTGCTAGATTATTTGCCGCGCAATTGTGTGTGTTTATTGAGCATCGTAGTTTGTGTTCAGATTATTGCTGTTTGGTTGTTGGAAATAAGTTATTTTGTGTTATAAAAGTGTGGAAACATGTCTGTACAATCTCATCTTCGTTTTCCTGTGAAAAAAGGAAATATTTTAGGAAGTAAGTCTGAAAATTCGCCTGTCAAATCTGTCGGTGTAAAGCGAGCCCTTTTTGGTGAAGCTCAATCACCAGCTTCTCCTAAGAAGGCTCGAATTGTTGATGAAAATGTTCCAGCCAGCCCAACAAAAGAAAAATTTTCACCAAAACAAGTATCTTCGTTGCTGAGAGCCAAACAAGCCTTTCATACCAGTCTTCCTACAAGGCTTATCGGGCGATCTACAGAGATATCCGAAATTCATTCCTACATCAGCGAACGACTCAATAACAAAATATCTGGTAGCTTATACATATCTGGAGCTCCTGGAACTGGAAAAACGTGCAGCATTATGCATGTTCTTGAAAGTTTTGACAAGAAATTCTCTTTTGCCTTTGTTAACTGCATGTCAGTGTCTTCTCCAGTTACTATTTACAAAACCATTGCCCAGGAACTTAAGTTGACATCGAAAGTCAAAAACTCCAAAAATATTGCTGATGCTCTTAAAAAGTATGTATCCACTTCAAAGATACCAATTGTTCTTGTTCTGGACGAAATTGAACAACTTGATTGCAAGGGTCAGCAAGTCCTTTACAACTTGTTTGAATGGCCTCACATTCCTCAATCTATGTTTACTCTGATTACAATTTCCAATGCTATGGATCTGACTGATCGCATTCTTCCGAGACTGCATACATTTAAATGCCAGCCAAAGCTGATGAACTTTCCACCTTATACCAAAGACCAGATAGTATCAATACTTGAGGATCGCCTATCTGAAGTACAAGTAGATGGAAAGTCGGTCATTAAGCCTATTGCTATCCAGTTGTGTGCTCGCAAAATTGCGGCAGATTCCGGAGATATTCGAAAAGCTCTTAATGTTTGTATGAGAGCCATCCAAATAGTGGAAAAAAAACTTAGTCAAGATGCAGCTTTGAAAACAACTTCTGATGACCGATGCAATCCTGGTAGTCCCATGAAAAGAGTTACTGCTACGCAGTGTGTGGATGTCCAAGAGATCAGTGCTGTTTTACACAAAATCCATGGTTCACGTCTACAAGCAACAAATTTTGCTGCTAATTCTGAGACTGTTACTTTGCCACTTCATTCTATGATTTTGCTATGTACTCTTGTTCTTATGAAGAAACATTGTAAACCTCAGGACATGACAGTAGGTAAGGCATACCATACCTACAAGAGAATTTGTCAGAAACGAGACATCACTAGTGTTAATGAAAGCGAATTTCATAGATTATGCTGTGATGTTGAGTGTCGAGGATTTCTTCTTTTAAAACCTGCTAAGGCAGCAAGATTGGCCAAAATTGTTTTGAAAGTTGATGAAGTTGAAGCAGAACGTGTTATGCAAGACAAAGCTATGTTGCCTGCTATATTAGCTGACCACTCAGTTTTAAATAAGTAAATAAATGTTTTGAATGTAATCCATTAATTTCTAGCTAAGAACTATTAATGTGTGAACTTTCATACATTTATTTATTAAAGGAATGTTTTTAAAAATATTTAACTTTGACATTTGTGTTCACTTTTGCAGGATTTGCTATAATACTATATATTTTTACATTTATTCCTTTATATCTATTTAAATACAATTTTATTGATTACAATTTTAAACTGCACTCATGAAGCTGAGCATGGATAGTAATTTTAATAGAAATTGAAGATTTTATCAACAGATTAAAATTTTAGAATTTTTAATTTATGTTATTCTAAATATCTGTTTACATGTATGTGTTGTCTATGTTTGTGGCAGTTTTAAAGTTAATGCTTGTAGTGAAGCATTGATTGTACTGTTAACAGAATTTTGATGTTTCTGTAAGAGACTGAATATGTAAATTTTTAATTTATCAGATTCTATATATCTAATTGTATCTGTTTTTATGTTTGTGACAGATCTGTAAAGTCAGTGCTTGTAGTTTTATTTATTAAAATGATCTGTGATATAGATTGAAATAAATACTTTTATTCATAGAAAATTAGTCTTTTATTGTGTTGCAAATTTGAACAATTAAGATTTATTTTATAATATATTTTTCAAATAAATTTAAAGATATTTTAACAACTCATTTTTTAAAATAAGTTTTAATTTAAAGTTAACAATATTAAAATTTCTTAACAGATAAACTGTTCTATTCTTAAAAATGTAACTGTACAATCATTTTTAGGAGACCAAGTAATCCAAAAAGTTTTACTAGTCATGGATTAATCAGAAGTTTATTTTGAAATTAAATGTTCTGTTCAGGAATTTATTGAAATAATTTATTAGCATTTAATCATTTATTTTACATAATTTTTGTATAAATATTTTATGAACTATTGGAAAAGTTGAAACTCGTATCTACTAATATCTATAAAAAATAAACAGATTTTCTTTTATTATTTAGTTACAAATTGGCAATATTTGTTCAAGTATTTATTCCCATTTTATTAATTGGTCTTGTTTCATTTTATTCCTTTAATGTGCCAAAAAAAATCAAACACAATTTTGTATGTAAAAATGTCAGATACCAATTCTTAATAAATGAAATACTGTTTAATATTTTTTTTAAAAATCAAATGATTAATAAGCAAGATTATTCATTATATAATTTGTAATTTTATTGCAAGTCTCAGTTTTGTTTAAAAGTTCAAATAACTCAAAATATTTTTTACTTATCTAATGTTTTTAGATAATATTTTAAATATGGCTATCTTTATTTAAGGTGAAACAATTGTCATATTACATTTGACCTTTAAAAAGATATTCTTGCTTCTTAATTGAAAAATTGTCAATCTGAATTATTCTCAAATATTATACAGCCAAATAATAGATAATGCTGGCGATAATATTTAGTGATCGAATTTCATTCTAATTATGAAATGTCTTTTGTTCTAAATCAATTAATGTTATTAAAAGCTACCACCAGTATTTAGGAGTTATTTTGGAAGTTGTCGAGATTGTACACTAATATTTCAATTCCTTAGTGAGTCAATCCTTTTAAAAGAATGAAAATTAAAATCAAGTTGACCAGATTATTTTTCAATAATTAGTTTCATGTTACTGAATACTTTGAAAAAACATTTTATAGGAATTTTCTATGAGTTCCAATAGAGTATTTTTAAAGGTGTATATGTATTTGAAGATAAAGCATTACATGATGCATTCAAGTTTCTAGCATTAAATGATGACAAAAAAAATTACTAATATGTGTATTCAACATTTTTTTAATGAATTGCTTTCAATAAGGAACGTTTTATATATTATACTTCTTAATAAAATTGTGGAATATGATGCAAACAAACCTTATTAATGTCTTCATAATCTTAAAATCCATTTACTTTACTATTATTATTTATTATTTTACAATAATTATTATCCATTATTTATCAGCATTTATTTTTATAAGGTCTAAATTGTTTTTTGGGGGGGAGGGGGGAGGTTCTTGACAGAAATTAACTTTTAGCATTCTTTTGCCCTTTTTGAGCAAGTAATATTTAATCTTTTAAAAAAAAAAAAAAGAATATTTTGTTTATAAGTTTGAATTTTACTAGCATCTTTTGTGAGCTAAAAATGCTGGGAAAAATTTGAATGATAGCATTTCTAAAAAATGTATGAGAATTTTCAAGAGAAAATTTCATTATACTCATGAAATTTTACTTAATATTGATATACTAATAAATAAAATTTTGAAATGCTCTAAATGCATATCTGAGGTAGTGAAAAATATAACAAAGCAGGATAAGAAAAAAAAAATATTATAAAAATATGAATTATGTATGTTGTATATTATATACAACTAACTCTTATAAAATGAAAAATCATCTTGATGCTCAAAACAAGAAACCTAATTGTTTTAAATATTTTTTTAAAAAAAGAAAAAACTGAAAATGTTGTTCATTAATTTTTTTCTATTTTTTCATATTTATTTACAGGATAAATACAGCCTAATAACCAGATATCACTATCCAAATATAGCTTTTCTGAAGGATAACTGGTTCACAATTACATCCTACTTCATAATACTTACTACATTTATCTTGTTTATTTCCAAGGTTTTCCAGTTTCTTAAAGTCTTTTAATAATGCTACACACTTTAGATTATGATATTTATTATTTTTTATATTGACATAGGTAATAAAATTTATGCTAATTTTGTAATGTATTTTTTATTTCAAAAAATGAAAAAATATAAACGGTCTTTATTTAAAATTATTGAATTAATTTAATAAATAATAGTTGTTTCCAGAATTTTTTTATGTACATTTTTTTTAAATATTATAAATTTCTACACTATTTTAGCAATCTCCAAATTTTTCTAATATATTAAAACACAAACAACTATTATTTATTAAATTAATTCAATAATTTTAAATAAAGACCGTTTATATTTTTTCATTTTTTGAAATAAAAAATACATTACAAAATTAGCATAAATTTTATTACCTATGTCAATATAAAAAATAATAAATATCATAATCTAAAGTGTGTAGCATTATTAAAAGACTTTAAGAAACTGCTGATGTTTAATGGTAGAAAAGCCTTAAAAATGCTTACTTTTTTCTTGAAGTGATTATTTTATTTTCCGAAGAAAAATTTTCACCATTTTATAAAGCTATGTTATTTCTACTTGGTTATAATACTGTATTTTCTTTGCAATGTTTGACTTTTCATCTGTGAAAGGGTCTCAGTGAGTCTGGAAGTTTCCGCAAAGATTTTATCATAGTTTATGGAAATACTGGTAATATGGAGAAAATATATTTCTTTCATTCACTTGATGCTTCGGTAAATTTGCAGTACAGTTTTCGTATCTTTACCATAGATCAACGTACATTTTTGATCCAAACATACCCTGCAACAACTATAAAAATTAGGCGAAAACTGAGAAAATTCCAGCTGTAAAGTGAAAAATTACGAAATACTGGAAAAAAAACAAACATGTATAGTAAAATTTCAAAATACCCTTTTCCTTCGATCACAGCAATGCGGATAGTGAAAATATTTTTAATGTGGATAGGAAAAAACAAAAACGGAAGTTTATTCCAACAAGAATACAATACGCACCTCATAACAAAAACGAATATGGAAGTTTATTACGATGTTAAACTGAACATTAATGACTTAATAAAAGCAAAAATGTTTTCTAATCGATGAAGCAAAATTGTAAATTTCTAATAAATAGTGTTCATTTATTTTATCAACAAAATCGTGTTGTGTGACTTTTTAAAAAATTATTTCAGTTATGTATTTAGACAATAATAGTTTTAAATAATTTTGAATAATGTTTGAAAATATTTATTTTAATTAGTTTAAAATCTGTGGAAATATCTATTCTTCAATAATTTTTTGATATTACGTTATATGTAATGTATCAATGAGAAATGCTACTGATGACATGGTAACTAATGTTGGAGTGTATGGCAGAATCCGTCAACGAGTTGATAATTTATTCGGTCTGTACATTCACATGCACAGTGGTGACCAAAATTGTGGACACTTTTGAAAATTGTTGTTTTTTAACTTTATATGCTTATAGAAAATGTGCACAAAATACAAACTCTTACATATCATTTTAAAGAGAATTTAATACTGATTTCAATACAAAAAGCAAAATGCAAATATTTGCAATACAAAAATTCTTACTTTAATCTGAATGACAAACACAGTGATGAAATGGATTGTAATTTCTAACTTTCCTGACAAATTACTGTTCTAGCTCTGGGAACCAATCAACTGTTAATAATTGCTAACAGAGGGAGACATCATGTTTAAAGTTGGAACAAGTCATTATTGTACTTTTTTCTGTAAAAGGAAGACTGTTTTTTTTATGTTATCAAATTGGAAGTTAGAAATTTTGTTAAACTTTTTAATATCCAGTTGCAATTTTTGTAAGTATTTCTAATATTTAGTCAAGAAGCAATGACATCAAATAAAAAGAATAGATTGGACACCTTGAAAGAGAACTAAGATTATTGTATTGCATGAATGTGGTCTTTCTTATGCTGAAATTGCAAGACAGGTGAGTGGTTCAGTGACTACATCTGGAGCCCGAAAGTTTTGTTTACGATTTCAGGAGACAAATTCAATAAAAAACAAAGTAGGAAATGAATAGAAAAGGTGCACCACATCTGCTGATGACAGAAGAATAAAAAGACTATGTCTCCAAGATAGAAGAATGTCATCAGAAGTCAATTGAATGATGCTGGCGTTTTTGTCAGTTCATGAACAATAAGGAGAAGATTATTATATATTGGGCTAGCAGGTAGAATTCTCCAAAAAAATCCTTATCTCAATTTACAGCAGCGTACAAAAATATTACAGTGGACAAAGGAATGTATTAATTGGGCAGATGATTAGTGGTCGCAAGTTATACGGAATTATGAAACAAAGATGTTATTATTCGGTTGTGACGAAAATATGTAAGGCATAGAATAGGCTAAGAGCTACATCCTGACTGCATTCAGGCAACTATGAAGAAATCAGTTAGTGTTATGATTTGGCCATGCATGTCAGCAGACGGTATTAGTCTCTTTCATGTTATCGATGGGAAATTAAATGCAAGAAAATACATTGACACTATTCTAGAGTCAAAACTAACATCTTCCATCAGTGATCTCTTTCCCAACAATGCATCATTTATTTCTCAGCAGGATTCAGCTCCTTGCCATACAGCAAAAATATCGAAAGTGTGATTTAGTACAAAGAGCATTGAATTGTTATTATGGCCAGGAAACAGTCCTAAACTCAAAATTATCGAAAACTTATGGGATCGTTTGAAAACTCTTATACATATGAAGCGTTCATCAAATAAAAGAGAATTAATTGAGACTATAATTGTTTCCTGGCATCATGCAATAACGAAGGAAGAGCTTAATCCTCTCGTCAGCTAAAACATAAATGTGAAGCTGTAATATAAAATAAACGCTACCCTACTAAGCACTGATAACTCCCTGCAATCATCAGCATCTAATGTATCTCGCTAATTATTGCTGATTAACGTTTTTTGTATTGTAAATATTTGAATTTTGCTTTTTGTATTGAAATCAGCATTGAATTCTCTTTAAAATGATATATAAGAGTTGGATTTTGTGAAACATTACATTTCATATAAGCTTACAAAGTTAGAAAACATAAAGATTTTCAAAAGTGTCCACAATTTTGGACACTACTGTATATATTGGCGCTACTGTATTTTGGGCACTACTATATATGCGATTACTCAAAGATGCAACAATTGAGATAAATGAAATTTGGTAAATAATCTTGTTTCTAAAATTGTAGCTGTGCTATTTGGTCAGCCAAAAAATTTCCCAAATACACATTTGGTGTTCTTAGTAAAGCGAAGTCCAAAATGCTCTTGTGTAGGAATGAAAATAAAAATTGGAATGTTTGTATCTTTCACGGCTTTCAGCGCTCCTAATTTTCATGTGGGAAGAAGGAGATGATAGCATTTTTATATGCGAGAAAGTTTCGGAGAAATTATTTCTGCTGCTGTCACATGCATTGCATAGCGTAGTAAGCAATTTTTCTCACATGTGACAGAATAATATCTCACTTTTGACTTTTTATATATTTGGTTTTCATTGGTTAGCAAAAAAAAAAAAAAAAAAAAAAAAAAAAAAAAAAAAAAAAATTAGTTTTGAAAATTTTGAATTTGAATTTTCATGGATGAAATTATTTCTTCGCAAAATAGCTAACGCCAGTTTAAGTTTTCTAATAATTCGATTGATAAGGTGAGTGCAGAGGTAAGAAAGGACAAATTACTGAAAACTTTACATTTTCCATACAAGAAATATCAGATAAAGTTTTATCTTTTAAAGTATTGTTGTCAGTAGCTTGTTTTAAAAATGTTGGAATGCAGAATGAGTAGTTCTCCAATAAATCATGTACAAGAATTTTTTTTTTTCTGTTAGAGAAAACTATTAAGTTTGAAAAAAAAATGAAAAATGTTCTGTGTTGCTTTTACTTCAGAAAAAATAGAAAAGATAAGTATGATATTATTCACATGGAATATATAGGTTTATTTCATGTAGCATAAACTTTTCAATCGATTTCAATAATTTTAATATAAAAAAATCGGTAGGCTAAATGTTTACAAATTGTTTGATAAAAATATTGATGTGGGAAATTTGAATTAAATATTATATTTCACACCATATAGTCTGTGGACATGTAAAGTAGTCTGGCAGAATTGAAGATATCTACATCAGAACATTATTATATTACTAAAAAATTGAGAATATCATCAAAATGAGCCCATTCAAAATATCAAATATGTTTTTTAAGAAAAGATGGTAAAACGAAGCAGCTGCTAATGTCTAAATAAAGCTAGAATCTGATTTCTTGAAGTCTTTAGGAAAAGCCAAATTTCTTTTAGAAAAAGAAGCTGTTGAAATTAAATATAAAACTAATGCAAGTTCAACAAGTCAGAAACTTTTTATTATTATCAAAATCTAACAGGATGGGAAAAGCTATTAATAAGAAATCGAACAAGTTGAAAAAAAAATTTCTAAAAAGAAACAAATTTTTATTTATGCATTTAATAAAATTAGCATGGTTTTATATCCAAACTTTCTTTATATATGTTCTATTCTTTCTTTTTTTCCCAAAGAATTGAAATGTTAATGAACTAGTGTTATAATATTTTTTTAAATATTATTAATAGTAGCATAAAAATTAATTTTCAATATGCAATAAAAGTTTATTATACTTTATTTATTTTAAAAGTTCATATTAATATTTTTACTGTACTTTAATAAATTTTTCATTAACAAATACTGGTGATATTTTATGCTTATATCTTATAAAACTGGATCTTATATCCAACTCAGTTCATTTCATCTTATATCTAGATATGTAATGAAAAAATTTACCATAATGTTGGCTCATTTTTCTTTAAAGGACATTTATCATTCTCTTACATAGCAATATGTTTTTACATATCTTAGTTTAATTTTTATGGTTGTTAAGTGCAAGTAATATAAATAACTTACTTTCAGTGAAAAAAAAATGTAAGAATGGGCTTTGTACTACTAGCAATACTTTGTAGAGATACAAGCAATACCTTAAAATCTTCTGTAACAACTAATTATATTATAGGCCTAACCGAATGACACATTTCCGCAGACTTACCCGTATTTCGCTGGCGTTTTGGATAATTATAATATTTACGTCAAGATACACGATATAATTTTTAATACTTTAATAAGATTTTATGGCCACCTCAAAAAATAGTTAACAACAGTATCGGTAGATGGCAGCACGATAGTAGTAATATGAAAAACATTTATTTTTCATATGAATTTTATTTGACAATGGAAAATGAGAAATAAATAAAAAATATTGCTAGCTGCTAACACTTAGCTCTAAATAGTTGTATAAACTATAGTTCTTTAATAAATAAGAATAAAATAACGTATTTTAATGTTCAACTTTTAAAGATTAAATTTAATGTACTGTTTTTAAACGATCTATTTCGCTTGTGACTTCCAAATAATGCATTAAATATAACGGTAAAAAATATCTAAAGAATTTCTTATGGCAGTAAAATTTCATTTTATTCTATAATCTATCTAAATCCAATTTAACGAAACATTTTATCGCTACTCTAAATGATAAACTCACCTTTTGTTAAGTTCAACTTGTGGCCACATTTTCTTTTTTTTCTGCCCAAATACGTTGATTGAGTAACAGCTCATGAGAAAAATCCACTATGACTACTCAACAGTTTTTCTTTGTTTGAAATATTGGTATTACTTTGCTTTTTTCATTTTTTTTTTATAATTCGTTATATAATCTTCATTATTAATATATTTTAAAGCAATCGTCAACTGTATGTTTGTTGAAAGTATTCTTTATCAGATTGTAGCAGCCATCAAATATATTCTTTATTTCCGGCATTATGAGATTGTATAAAAGGAACATTGTTCATAGAAATAGTTTCTTCTGCCACAACTTAGGCTCAAAAAATAAAGCGACAATAACAATATACTAAAATAAAACAATGCAACCCTGACACTTGCTTTGTCTTCAAAAGTGAATTAATTGCGCTTAATGTAGGACTTGATGCTTTCATATCTTATAATTGCGATTTTGGGGAACTATGGATTTTATCGAACAATCGCAGTGCACTACAACATCTTAATGGCTGATACTCTGGAAACGATAAAACCAGTGTATCTATTTCTCTGAAACTGAAAAAGATCTCTCAGAACCATGACGTCCACCTCCAATGGATCCCATTGGACGTAAACATTAGTGGTAATGAGGTCACTAAGAGATTGACCAAAGAGGGTATTGAGAATGAAACAACCACTGGCTCTTTGCTTACTTATCAAGAACTAAACTCAAATGAAAGATCCAAGCTCAATTTTATATGGCATATTCTACCTGCGCACCAATGGCACATGAGAACATCCTCTGGCACTCTGCTAGAAATCAAATGTGACCGTGGCTCTCAGAATGATCTGGCTTGACTAAAAAGTGGCCGCTTTAAGTGTCTTCCTTTTGAAAGAGGTAGAAAATTCCATAAAATGCTGTGACCATCCAGCATCCCAGGATTACATTCTGGGTTGCATCGGACTTTCTAAGGGAGACTTAACATCCGATCCTCTTCTTATTATAGATTTCTTGGCGGTCAAAAACTTACTAGAGCTGACCTGACATATGTCAGATCTTTTAAGGATAAGCAACAATATCTTATGCTAGTAATTCTTAAATGCATAAGAATATATTTTAAATATTGTCTGTAAACAGTCAGTTCGAATGGTGAATTAGATTCACCGTCCATCAAATAAAATACTTGTCGAGAATTGTTCAACAAATGCATCCAAAAGTTAAATAAAAAAACCTAGCACAAAAGCTGGATGGAATAATAAGAAACCAACGACAAAATACTAAGTTTTCGATATATTTGTTTAAACAAACCTTTACTGCGAAAGTTTTCTATTATCGCATTAAAAAATCTTTTTTATGCCCTTTCATTCAACAGGAATAATGGTTGTGTTTAGTTTGAATTAAATCTCTTAAGCATAATTTGATATTTCTCAATAAAGTGTGATTTAATTTTTGATTTGTGTTAAACATTCATAGTTTCTCATCGTTCTGTTTATTGTATGCACGAATTCCCCTCCCCTTAATAGAATCAAGAATTATGACAGTACCATTGAAAATGTAACTATTTGAATAATCTACTTTCGTTTGCGGTGCTGAAATTTCATTTTTTATCCTCATATAAAACAGCACAGGTGATAAATTGATTCTGTCTTCTTTAATTTTGAGCAGTGGTAGAAAATCAGGGATTCGTACTTTTCGTTTCAGTATCCTGAGACGACCACTTTTCGTCGATTCTATCTCACTAAGGTGTAAGACCCAAAAGGATGTGCGCATTTCCGGAATTAACTTTATTACTAAATGTAAAAAATCTCCTCCTTTCATCGTTCCTCTCACCCCTATTTTGTCGAATTAAACTCAACTTTGTAGAAACTATGAAAACGGTTTGGTGTAACACACATTTTTAGTTGACATAGAAATTATTTTTGTACAATATTACTTTCGGAGGATATCATGGAAAAACATCAAAATCTCACTAATTTCTTTATTTACTAAAATTTCTAATTAAAAGTTAAAAAATTACTCCACGGTGTTTTCTCTATCTTTATCCATTTCACCCAACAAAGTATCTTTGAGTGATATTTCATAATTCTTGAGTAAATGATCTGAATTATAGAGCACCAACTGATGTGCCCCCGCCATACACATAATATTTTATTATTCGCAGAGATACAGATTATAAGCAAACTATTGTACAATGGCTAACAAGTGCTTTCATTTTGAACGAAAACATAGTTTTCGATATCCATTAAATTGTAGTAGGTGCCCGATTGTAAAACTGGACATGTAAAAGTGTGGTCAGGTGGTAATGAGGCAGATGTTCAATTTTTATAAATGCTTTGGCATTAAAATAATTAATATTGGAGGATTCAAATTTTTCTATAAAAATATTAAATTAATACATATTTGTGGTAGATAATAAACGCTTTTGTTAGAATTAATGCAACCAATTTTTTTTTTTAAATTTAGTATATTCAGAAAATAAAAATATTTCGAATGTGAAATTTATTGGTTTCATACTTTAAGACCTACGTGACTGAAAAGCAAATTAATGTTCTTAGAGGAACTGCGATTTTTTAAAATTTAATTACACTCAATTCCTTGCAAGATGTAAATGGGGCACATAATTAAAAAGTGTATTCAAATCTTTGGAAAATCTTTTACGAAATATAAAACATTTTTTTAAAAATCATTCAGAAATTTTTACAAAAAAGCGTATTTTAGTAAATTTAATAATAAAATGGTAAAATATCCAAGTAAAATTGTTCTAATTTTTTAATTTCAAATAAAAATACGAGAATGAATTTTTTAAAAGAATATTAAAGCACTAACATGAATAATATGTTTTTTTCTTTATCACTTCCAGATAATGCTCTATAAGCATTTTGCCAAAATCAAATAAATAAATATATATAAAACTAGCAGGATAGTTCGTCAACAGATTCTGAGACAACCGCATTTCGACGATTCCATCTCATTAAGGGGTGAAACGTGGAACGATGAGTGCATTTCCGGTATTCCTTTGACCTTGGATTTCCCCTATTAGATATTAGCAAATGTAAACATTTTCTCCTTTCATCTTTTCTTTCACCCCTATTTTGACGAATTAAACCCATCCTAACGCATGCGCAAAAGCGCGGAGGGTTTTACAATCCGTTGCTGAACCATACCCGCACAGCGTTTCCCGAAGCATAACATCCAAGAGGAAAATTTTGCTTTAAACTTGTCTAGACTCCACCCGATATGACATGACCATGTCATACAACATCAAACAGACATAAAAAGATATATAGAAATCCTCAAAAATAGCTACAAAAGTTCCCTTCTTCTAATTTCATTTTCCCTTGTAAACAACACATGCCATTTGATTCATCTTTCCGTTTTAAAGATGAACAATATGGACAGACTTTCTTTCTTTCGCCACAGAATATCCCCGAACTTGGAATCTCTAGGATTCCCTGTCGGTTGAAAGGATATACATGGGAGTATTTATTAAGATAAACAAATACACATAAAAAGACAAAATATCAATATACATATAAAAAGACATAAAATATCATCAATACACATAAAAAGTAACTATATACAATATTATAATGATGAAGGAGGTGTTCGGTGAGTATGAGTAGATGAAATCTATTGAAGTTAATATATTCTGGAGAAGAGCTTGGTTAGGAAATGAAACGAAAATTTATACTGGGATTGGGTCTGGAGAAATCATTTCCTCGTTCTCTTGTAGGAACCGCACAAGATTTCTAATTTTAACCTTGGACATCTTTTTCTCATAACGTTGGTCCACCAGATATTTTCTATGTCGTGGGTGGGTTTTTTGAGATGAAAAATGTGGTGAGAGGGCAGCTATTGGCATAATGAAGGGGATCGTCTACTTCGCCGCAGCCACATTGATCCGATCCTTTAATATTGAATCTCTTGAAATATGAAAGGAAAGGGCCATGGCCAGTTGCAAAGATTATATCAAGCCTATTCCAAGATGATGGGTTAAAGGACACTTTCGAGATGATTTGATGGATGTTTCTGCCAGTTGAGCCATTGTCCCATTCTTCTTGCCATCGCTGTAGGCTCAATTCATTTAGAATACTTTTCAGATGGCTTTTATTAGCTGGATATTGAACGGGCGTAACTGCAGAAATGGCCTGTTTGGCTAGGGAATTTGCAACCTCGTTTCCGTTGCAGCCCACATGTGCTTTAACCCATCCTAACTTATTAGAAGGTTGGGGGAACAGAATTGCTTGAATTTCTTGAACAATTGGGCTTGAGGTGGAAAATGATCTGATCGCTTTTAAGTTGGACTCGCTATCAGTCCATATTTTAGCGTTATGATCGAATTTGCTAGCCCATTTACATGCTTCCTTAATGGCCAGTAGCTCTGCCTGAAAGACAGAATTCTTTTCGTTCAGTTTGCCGAGCCACTGATGAGTAATTTGTTCGTTTTGGAATATGCAGTAGGCAAAGCCGGTTTTCCCTCGATTTTGGATCCATCTGTAAAAATATCCGTCTTGTTTGCAGGTTGGAATTCTTGTTTGAAGGAAATTCTGTCCTCAAGAAGAAAGTCTGAAGGGTAGATTTTTGTGTCAGAGCATTTCATCTCGAAGTTCTCAGGATGGAATGTTATATTCTGAAAATGGCTAGGTGATTGAAGACGACTTACTCTTACATAGGTTGCTTCTCCTTGCGCTTTGATGTGAAGTGGAAGAATACTTTCCATAATTTGTAGTGCTCCGGTGGATGTTGTTCGGAATGCTTCAGAAATACTCAGGAGAAATTTTCT
This sequence comes from Argiope aurantia, assembly GCA_026543865.1. NCBI lineage: Eukaryota > Metazoa > Arthropoda > Arachnida > Araneae > Araneidae > Argiope > Argiope aurantia. The sequence continues at coordinate 558,453 of JAPMOR010020779.1, forward strand.
CTTTATTGAGATTAGGATTCTTTGTTGTCGGGATGAGAGAAGAGAGGCCCAAGCTGATGCTCCATGTAGGATCCTTCTCTCGGCAACGGTGAAGTAGAGATGACGCCTGAATTCTTTTTTCAGACTTCCTGTGGAGCCAGCAATTCTGCTGAGATTTTGGTATAAGAGAGTCGCCTTCGTTTTGGTGTTACGGAGGTGAGGAATTCAGTTAAGCTTATTGTCGATGGTAACACCGAAATATTTTAAAGATTGTTGCCTTTTTATTGTTACGTTATTCCATTTAATTGTTGGCCCGTTGACTAATTTACTTATCAAGATATTACATGATTTTTCTACGGAGATTTGAAAGTGATGCTTGTCGGTCCAGCACTTGAAGATTGAGAGAGCATCCTGGGCGGCTGATTTCAATTTTGCTCTTGTTGATTCGGCTACTACAAAAACAAAGTTGTCTGCAAATGCCTGGAGGTGAATGTTATAGACATTGTTCCCATTAAAACCGAAGCATCATTTCTGTAATCCACATATGAATCGTAATTCTCCTTTTCGAACCAAATATCAGGAATGTTTGTTTTTTAGCTTCTCCTCTGTCTCAAATTTAAATGTCTTTCTTTGTCAGCAGACAGGCGAGATTCATTCTGTCTCTGTAATTCAATTGCAGTGCGATTTAAAGAGAGATGGTTACTTCGCTCAGCAGAAGATTCTCCTTTGAAGAAAGTGTGGATATTCTTTCTCTGATATTCGCTAACCTAACGTTTCATTTCTTCTACATTTTCATTATCGCGCAACAAACGAAGCGTTCTGGCATTTAATATGCTCCGGCCAAGGTTGGATTTCCTTTTTTAGGGCACAATGAATGTTAAATCGCTGTTTAAAATCAGGCGTAAACAAAGAAATGTATCACATATGCATACCACAATTCGTGTTATTTGCGCACGCGCAGTTTGAGGTTTGCACTTGCGCGGATAAGTGAAAGCACAGATATTGCTTTTTACGTATGCTCGAATCGTAGGGAAAATAATTAAAATCATAATTATAACACTCCATTTTTTATTTTGATATTACTTTAATATATTAAAACCTTTCCCAATAAATGCTGTACAAAATGGTACAAATATCTGCAACATCAGTTACACATTTCTCGAGTTTTTCTGATTCAAACATCCAGACGCTTTCAGGAGACTTCATTTTATGCTATGTATGGATAAAGAAATAATAATAATTTTAGAAGTTTCATATCACAATTAATTTTGCACACAGAAATTGATTTATAACGGTGCTTTCAGAAAAAAAAATTTATGGCTGGAAATATATTGTGTAGATGAAAGCCTGTAAAAACTTTTTTGACACATTTTGCAGGTATTTATTAATTTTATTTGTTCCATGTATGTAAAGATGGAATTTTTGATCGATTTTCTTCTAACTGTTTAATGTTCCAGAATTCTGAAATTTTGTACAACGGAATTTTCAGCATGAGAATAGAAAGATTTATTATAAACTTATAAATTAGACATTATAAATTAAATGATTAAATATAATTGCATTTTTAATCTCGTATAACGACAAGGTATTAAAAAAATGAATAGAAGGTTTTCTATCATCTGTAATTATGATGAAATACGAAGGTTAAAAGTAGATAGGAACAGCTGTCGAAGCAATTATGAATATTATGAAAAATAAAAATGTATTAATAAAACAAAATGATGGTAATATATAGGACCATAATAAAACTATAACATACAGTGGTGGTGGCCTGATGGCGAAGTCTAGGCTTTGGAAGAGGAGGGCTTCAAGTTTGAGACCCGATTCCACCAAACAACCGTCGTGTAAGTGGGGGTGGTGCACGCCAAATCACTCGGGGCTAAATGTTCCCCCACTGATGTGGTATGGAAACTTGGAGTGGGAGGTGCCTGCTCAGGTGTCATCCTGGTCTTCTGATTGCGGTTAAAAATTACGAGATCCGTCCCGAAATAGCCCTAGTGTTGCATTAAAACGGGACATTAATATAACTAAACTAATTAAAATAAAAAATCCAATTAACAACGAATATGAGTAGCATGTGATACTCATTTATGTTTTTAATTAAAAAAATTCGTACATAAAATCATCTACGGCTAATTCTGAGCGGAGTTTAAAATATCTCCATTATTTTGGGTTGAGAAATCTCAACTTCTATTTTGACGCCTAGAAACTGAGATAGATTCTTTTTGAGCATAAGACTGCAATTTTTATTATCCTCTGTTTTTGATGATTCATTATAATTTTTCTTTTCGGATCAAATGAAGATTTTGCAAACATTTTCCTTTCGAATGTTTTTTTTTAAATTTTTTTATTAGGCAATTGTTTTTTCTGTTAGTGGATCCCTATTTGTTTTAATTAGATTCAAGTGAATAGAATTAAGTGATTCGAGTATAGAAAAGATTATAGACAGGAAAAAAAACTTTTAATTTTATTATATATTTATGTTATCGACAAAGTGTGGAATCCAGCATTCTACAGAATGCCTAGCAATTGTATAGAATGCCTAAAACTAACCGGCAATGTATGAAACGATTCATATTTCACACATTTCTGAGGCATTCTACAGAATTAGAAATGAGAAATCGGCGAAGTATGAAATACATCTCAGATTCCTTTCGAATATCACGTGGTTCCGTACTGGGATGCAGGAAAACAAATCTGACCACTGAAGTGAAGGACTGCGATTCGTTCAATTCATGAAAAAATAGAGCTTATTTTTCTGAGATCAAAAGAACACCATACGGAGCTCTTTTTGGCTTTAAACCTAAATTAGGGCTTATACCGTGTTTTCTATCGGATGAAGTTTTAAAAGACATAAATGCAGAAAAGCAACGAGAAAAAGTAATAGAAAGCGTCCAAACAATAGAAAAAGTTCACAACTAATCAGATTTCCTACTGAAGATAAAATAAATTCTAAAATCAATCTGAAAATATAAACAAAAAAAAATGAACATGAATTCGGGGGAAAAAAAAACCCTGCTATTCCTACTGCTTCTTTGGGAATTATTGTGCGAGTTCTTATTCTTGCTACCAATGTTGTAACAAGTACGTTAATTTTAATTTCTTATTTTTTTTATGAAAATTTTGTTTTTCTTTATAAAAAGGGCACAAATTTTGCTTTGTGCAGCTTTCATTTTCTTTGAATAATTGAATAACTTTTATTTATTTAATTTTGAATAATTGTTTTAAAATGGTGCTCTCGTTACTTTCTCAGAATAACATTTGTATTTTTGGGGTGTTCACGTCGTTTATATAATAGACATCTCAGGACTTTTTTTTAATAATTTGCTTAAATAGCATTTGTCCTTTCTATAGAGCGCCTAGGTATTATATGCAATGCCTAGGGAAAGTATGTAATAATTCTTATATTTCATACTTTGCCTTAAGACGTCCGGTATTATATACAATGCCCAGGCATTCTATAGAATGCCGGCAATTCATACTTTGCCGAAAACATTTACATCTAGAATACTTCAAATAATAATAATTTTTTAAATAATTATTTTAAAAAATTAATATTTCCATACTCTACAAATTTGCACGAGACTTTCTACGGCAACTTTTGTTAGTTAAACTGTTACATTCAAACCAGAGATAGTTAAAAGAATAATAGCCAGTTTGGATGGCTGCATTTTTAGTTAATCTAAATATTTTTTCGCCGTAACTGCGGAGCATACTTATACACAAAAACAATTTTATACCATGTAAAAAAAATTAACTAAGCTTTTCAATTATATCAACTTTATTCTTGTTCTTTCTTTTCTTTAATTTCAATAAATCTCTTTCAAAATATTTGAAGTATATTTATAACAAAACATTTAATTGCTTCAGTAATTACACTAATACACAAGCTCGTTTCAAAGATATTAAATACTTTTTTTTGTATATATTATTGTTCGAGTAATTAAGAGTAAATTTTAAATGTAATGAGAAATATAATGAGATATGAATATAATGAGATAATATAATAAATATAATTAAATATAATGAGAAATGAATCAATCCAAAAACATTATCATTTTATGATATTCTGAACTAGAGCTTTGAATATCCATTAGTTTTTCAAAACATTTAAAAAAATTAAGGTTTTTTTTTTTTTCAATTCCTTTAAAAAAAAGGCACTGAACGAAAAAAAAATCATTAATTTTAATAGCAATGTATACAGTTTTTAGATTAATATAATTTTTTTAAATTGTTCAAAGAATTTTAGTAAATTTTTTTATTGGTAATTCATAATTGTTAATAAAATTGTCGATAACTCATGATTTAAGCTTTAAACAGGTTGTATTCTTTTTAAAACAAAACATGGATGAAAATCAATTCACGAAAAAACAAACAAACTAAAAAGAGCTCATTAAGATAAATGTAAACCTGGTAAACCTAACATGATATTTTGCGAATTAGGAAAGGCATTATGAGCTTTCGTTACATTATAACGAAACGGTTTTATTTCACTGCGACAAGAAAAAAGAAATAAAAAAGAAACGAAGTGGGCTTGGATGGAAACGTTATACAGAATTAATTCGCAAAATTTTCAAGTTTGGCTTGAGACTAATTTGAAATTTCGAGTCAATTTTTAAAATTTTCAAACAGAGCTCCATTAGCCGTCTTTACGAACAAGTGAATGAATTTTTTTTCTCACTTTCTACCCTCATCGTAATTCATATCGTTTGACAGTTTTTTTTTTTCTTTCTTTAGGAAAACCCTTTTTTGATTTTCCTTAGGTGTGGACCCGATGGGAAATCCCATTATTCTTCTGCAGTCATACTTCCTCGTCGAGGAGGTTGGACCATCGGAAATAAATGGCCTCTCACTTCCTCATTCGAAGCCCTTTTTGCGAAAGAGGAAGTATTCCAAGTCTTATTATTATTCCACGAGAGGAACCATTATCCCGATAATGAAATCACTGGACTTGGGAAGTACCTTCCGCGGAAGTCCGGAAGATTGATATTAATGGATTTAGATAGAAAACGAACGTGACCTCCCTTTGCTTGAGCGTTATGGCTATGCATATGTGCAGTCGCTCACGCGTACACCATAGATAACAACATGGATAGGTATACCTCCAGATGGGGCTTGACATTCAAGGATTTATGTTTATCTTAAAATTTTTAAAACAAAATATATGATAAAATTCTTGAAAGATCAATTACGAAACAATATAAATTACATGCACATAAAAGTTTGTAAAAGTTATTAGCTATTATGATTATTCTTTATGATAAGAGACCGGAATGACAAAGTTGACGAAGATAATCCAGCTCAAGCAATAAACGTTTATGTGCTTTTAGCTCTCTTTCTTCATGCTTGTAAACACGGAATTTTCTAGTATATAATTCAGAACTTAACTTTCCATTGGGGCGGTAGTGAGTCCAAAGATGCGTGGGAGGTTTAATAGTCAAAAGGGGTCATTGTAGCGTGCCTATCCATTTGGGAAATGCTAAATTAGTAGATTAACGTATTTGCAGCTATATATACGTAAAAGTAAAATTTAGATATGGATATCAAGAGTTCTGAATTCAAAAATCTATACCACTTCTATACTTTGATTTTGGAAGAGAGTACATAAGTTTTTAATTGCTTTCCCTGCATTTAGTTGAATTTGGATTCGATTCAAAAATGCTATTTCTATTTAAGATAAAGGACAGATTGCACATTATTAAACGTAGCAGTTTGGGACTGATGTTAAAGAAATTGATACTCAACATTAACCAATTGTTAATTCCTCTAGCTTCAACAATCTGTTTAATTTTTCTTTATTTTTTTATTCATTTTGTGTTTATTTTTAGATTTTTAATAGACAATCTTTTACAGCATTTGCTGGTCATTTTTATTTCTACTTTGTGATTCTTAATGGATAAGTATATAAATAAAATATACTTATCTATCAGTAATATCAAATCCATGATAATCCTAATAATATCAAATTCCATGACATCATAGTGCGATTAAAAATGAATCTGCTCGGTTTATTTGTCTACTAACTTTCAGGATACTGAAAAGTTACTTTCTATAAACTTTCATTTCTTTTCTTTCATTTTCACTTTCTTTTTCATTGAAACTACACAAATATTAAAAAGAATTCAAGGATGGAGAAAGATTTTACGATTAAATATTTGATGAAACAACTTCAAAGATTTAAATTTCATAGCAACAATGAAATATATGGCTGAAAATTAAACAGAATTTTTTTTAAAAAAAAATCTCGAAATTCTGGAAAAATTTACATAACAACTAATTTGGTATAGTTAAAAATTTTTTTTTTGAACTTTAAAATGATGTGAAAGTAAGTTTCGCGCTATAATATTTGCACGAATTACCGCGGAAAAATGTTAAAATTTCGCTTTACTTTTAATTTAAAAAATTCTAATTAAAATTTAAAAAAATGCTCCTAATGTACATTCCTAGTCAAACTATATCTGACTCAAATTTTATATCCCCAGGTCAAATGGTTTGTTCTTTTAAGCAATTTAGAAAATCTTTTAGATTTCCAGCTTTTCTGCTTCTCTAGTTCACATCATTTCGAATTCTTGAAAGTGATCAATATTTACAGATGAATAAAAGAAAAACAAGATATGCGTGTTTGATGTTCCATTAAGTGTCATTAAATTACTATCTTGAATGATTCAACATTGCTTTCATATTCCCCCTCCCTTCTCTAAATGATCTGAAAGAATGTCAAACATTCTATTCATACTATTTCTATTTAATGGAAGCTTTGAAGAATAATTCATTGGACATTATAAAGGTCATTGGAAAATTTTGAAGTTCGGAACGTGATGCATTTCTTCTGAGAATTCCGCGCCTATCGTTTAGGAGAAAAGTCAGTCACGAATACTTTCCTAACTATCCCCGAAACTTTCTCACACACTCTGGAATAATTTCTTATTCCCCGCGCCTCGCATAAAATTGTGAGCTTTATGTAAGGTCGCAAATACCTCGCCTGATATTGGTAAACGATAGTTATGAAATATAGGTCTTTGGCATGAAACTAGAATTTTTATTGAATCTATCATGAGAATATGTATCTTAAACAACTTTTTGCCGACCAATTGACACCAGAATTTAACACAAAACTACAATTATAGACATATGATCATATACCGCATTTCATTAATTTTAGTCATTGCATTTTTGGATTACTGCTTTTGCATGCATATGGAAATACAGATCGACTATCGTCAATCCTTTGACAGATTTAGTTCCAAATGTTATAAGAATATTCATTTTAGATGCTAAACCTGAGTACCAAATTTTATCTATACAGATCTTTACATTTTGTAATTACCGAGTTTGCTTATGCTCCAACAGAAAGATTCCTCTGAATGGATTTCTTTCAATGTTTGATAGAAAGCTATAAATTTGGTGTTAAGACTGTATACCCATTTCATAATTCTGGCAGAAAACTTCTTTGAGTAACCCTGTTCACAGATAGATAGACATGATGTAAAAAATGCATTTTTCTCATAATGGGATCTGAAACGTGGGGATTTGTTAACATCTCGAATTCGAATTTTTTGACAATTAAAATACTTTTTCTGTATATAGAGAGTAAAAAGAAGTTCTAGAAATCTCATTTAATAGTTGGAAATACATCAAAATATTTCTTGAACTCGTCAGAATTTCAATATGATACATTCTAAAATTTCCAATCTTTTCAATATTTTATTTTGTTTTGTTATACTGTCCATAACAGGTACAGATTCATTTATTGATAAAAAATTATTTCATAACTGCTTCACTTTTACTGATTCTTCTGTTGGTATATTTCCTAGAATGCTCGCTTTGATAGCTAGACCTCTCATTTGCTTCATTTTCAACGAGGCGGATCGCAGTCTGGAAACAGGTATTTTAAAAACAATCAAAAATAAGAATTATTAACTGTAGTAAACATCCTCCTTTTCCAATTAACCAATTATTTTCCCAATCTTTTAAAACTTCGAATCCATTCTGGAACTTATAGAGTCTTCTGGAATATTTTCTGTGTCTGATGACATCACTACAGTGCAACAGATCGAGGATTTCCCTTAGATTCGACCCATTTCGGTCTCACGCGACGCCGAAACGTGAAACACCTTTTCGACCTGAACCCAAGGGGCAAGGAAAATAGTTCGTACATTTCATCCTTTCACTTTCAATGATGCAATTGTTTAGTTGAAGGTGTCTTCAGGTAATTAATGACAAATAGAGTGAAAAAACTCTAAATCTGTCTGAGGTATTTGGTTTCTCTATCCAACGGTGATATTTGAAGACATAGAATTTGTTTTGCAGATTTGTTTGCACAAAATGAAAAATGACGCATCACTCTTAATATTGCAACCTATATCAACGACACCGGTAAGCTGAGAAAGATTGAAGTTAATTCATATTCACATGACACTCGCCAACTGCGCGAACGTCAGTATAATTTCGGAAGATTTTACGCATCCAGCAGTTAGAAAGTGTTTTACCTTAGACCGCATCACATCACAGAGTAACACAACATAAGGGAGCAAGGTCTAATTGTAACACGCACATTAAGTAGTAGTTTTTAAAATTAGTGGCAAGTGGTTTTTGGTGGTTAGTAAAATTAATAGTTTTTAAAATTAGTGATAAGACAAGAGAAGAAGAAAAGTTAAAAAAATCTAAAAGAAAAAAAATTTGAGTACAAGGACTTTGAACTAACATAGAGATTTTGAATAAATAAATAAATAAATTAGCAGGCGGAAGAAAGCAAAGATGCGTACAGCAAATTTGATGATATATTATGCTAAACGCATCACATTAACATCCCGTTACGAATTCATGGCAAAGCTATTTTGAGATAGACCATGTAAGTTCGAACAACAATTAATGATGAGGATAGTATCTAACCTGGCACCTCCTTTCCTCCTTCCATGCCACTGCATTTTAGCCTCTACTGATTTAGCATACACCAGGCCGCTTATAAGGCGGTTCTTTAAGATAGAAACACTCCTGTTCAAACTAAGACATTATTTCAAGTTTTGTATATTTGTAATGAATCTTATATTTAATCTCTAATTAATTTGTAACGAATTTTGACAAAACAAAGCAATTTTATGCATTACTTTTAAAATCAGTTGACTTTCATTTTTGATATTTCATTATATTTTATTGGATTTGTTAGATTAATTTCTTGTTTTGAAATCAGGTGCGAACAATTGCCAATTGATTTTGAAGCCAAAATGAATTATTTGTAAAATGAAAATCATTAAGTCAATATTCAACTTTCAATATTAAAAGTTTCTTGTCATAGTTTGGATGTTTTGATCCGAACTGTATTTGATGTTCACCATACGGATTTAAGCATTTTCAGTTCTAAACGTTGCACATATGAGCTTCACTTTTAATTGCTGATAAACTTAGTCTCACAATGCAGCATATTTTTAATTTAATCGACATATTGATGATTTATTTTAGTTTATCTTTTTATTGTAGTAATTATGTTAAAATATGTTATTAATATTTTTTAATATTATATAATGGGAACAAATACTAAAGTATACATCTTCAAAAATTAATCATATTTTTAGATAGTGATTTTCTTTCTTGGAGACAAAAGCATTCAACTATTATGATAGATTATAAAGAATTAGTAAACTTTGAACAAATCTGTATTTGTGTATGAGTATGTGGGCGCACTCTTCAGGCTAGATTGTTTGACCTACAACTCCCAAACGATTCACATATTGCCCTAGAATGCAAATCCTTTTCATTGTTTTATCAAATACTTAATCGTTTGATTTTTTTCCATTATTAAATGTTATTGAAGGTTTTTGTTTAATATCTGTGTAGTTTAAAAGACATATAAGAAAAAGTGCCCCACGTTGGGCGCCAATGTTATGGAATGTAGATTATTATGATCTGTGCAGGAAGCAACAGGACGAATGTTGTTGGAAATATTTCTTTAATAATCACATTCACACACTTAAAACAAACACAAAGACAAGACATTCACGCGCGCGGCTTTTCAGTTCAGCGTCACATCTCTTTCTAATTACAATCGCAATGCATTATGGGATGACATATGGGATGGCCTAATCAGGCATCGCCATCTAGTATCCAAAAGAGAAGATAAGTGTAATGCAACTGCTACATCCTCCCCCTCTGGCTCCGACGACGTCCCGGCAAGGAGACAGAATTTGAATTGTCTGGAAGTCTATTGGTTAAGAGTAATGCAACTGCTACAGAGTTACATTATTGCGAAATTAAGAGAGATGAACTGAATATTTAAATTTTTGATAACGTTATGATGTCTTCATTAGAAAGATTTATGTATACCGTAAACAGAATTTAAATAAGACAAAATAACACAGATATAATGCCAATCAGCTTGGTGAAATTATGGACATGAAATTATATCTGAACTATTCATCTGAAATTAAATATAACCGAATCAGCTAGCCAGACGAGGCGACAAGTTATTGAAAAACACGAAAGTGTTTGCTCTACAGGTCAGATCGTTTGAATTCGAAATATGGCGTACATATAACTTTGAGAATGGAAATGTGCTCCTCGGATCGAAATTTTAATTAATTAAATTGAAATTTTTAATGAAAACTTCTGAAATCATAATTATATAAAAATAAATTATCACCATTTTCAAAATTTAAAGAAATTGTCTTTTGAATGATGCCAATTCACTAATCTTGCATTTATTTACTAAATTTTGACAATTTTTAAACGCATTTTTTGTGCCTAACTAGTCGTCTGTGGTGATCAATTGCTAGCGGTTATATTTAATTTCCGTCTTACTTTTTAGATAAAACTTTATGCCTATGACTCTATAAAATTATTTGACAATAAAATCCGCATTATATATATTGCCTCACATATATTTTATTCATTGTATACATGATCTTTTCTAATGGAACCAAGTCCCATTAGAAAGGTTCGTTAATGATTCTATAAAATCATGGACATGAATTTATGTCTAAATAATTTAGCTGAAATAAAGTATAACCAATATTCCTGACGAGCCAACTAGTCGGCAAATGTGATTAGTATAACATTGAAGATTATTTTGTAAAACCTTCAGTGTGTTATATAAAACATTAATGAATAATTAATATTCCAGTGCATTGTAATTAATCAATTAATTATGTTTTTTTAAGATTCTAATAATTTAATATTCTAGGCATCTGGTTATTCCAGCATCATCATTGCATCTCATTCTAGCTCTGTTCTTTTTAGAATCTTCGGCTTTATTCTGCAGAGGCGATACGCAGTGAGTAAAAAGAGCACTTTCCTGGAGGTCTCTATTAGGTGTTTTTTTCTTTTTTCTTTAAGTGACATTAAAAAATTAATGGCACTTTTTTTTCTTTAAGGGCCATTTGCATTTTAAATTGAAATGTGTTTGTTGGTTTTTAGATATTACTTGGTAAAAAATAAACACCTGATACATGCTTAAATGCATGGAGTGCTGTCATATCTGAAAATAGAAAGTTCCTCGAATTTTCAGCGTAATTGGGACGTTGTTTCAAAGTAAGCAAAATTTTACCAGCAAGCCATCTTAACTTTTTTCTATTTTTAATACAATATTTCTAAAAAAATTTATCCTTTCACTAGGAAAAACTTTGAACTGAACAGCTGAAAATTGTCTTTTTGATGTTTGATATATTTGATCATCTTCGCTAACTATCGTTTTGATAAGTCGCAAAGAAAAGGGATTTAATGTATGAAGCAAACTCAAACTCTAATTCTTCAAAACTTGAGGTGCTATAAGAATTTCTATAAGGGTATTAAATCACAATAAATAAATAAAAAATTAAATTTTTAAACTTTTATAAAAAGTGGGAAATTTTCATTAAAATAACAGTTGAGGGGCCATGGAAAGGAAAGATAAATGTCAATTCCTCACATTTCATTTTTTTCCTGCGGCCATATCTCTGTCTTTTTAAGTACAGTTTATTTATTTTATTATAGACTAGCCGCCTTTGGCGACCAGCCGGTTCGCCAATATTACCGCTCGCTACAATTTTCAATTAAGTATTTCAAATAACTTGTCTCTTAATATCTTCTTCTCAAACAAAACATTTTTAATCTTCAAATTTTCATAGTCATACCAAACTTATACTGCTGTTTAGATCGTTTCGTTCAATTTACTAAATATATTTTCCTAATTTGTTGTCATTTCCGGTAAAACTTCAACTTTAATTTAAAATGGAAGTGCTGAAATTGCAATTAATGTAAAGATATTTTTTAATGAAACCAAGCGTTTATTTTATTTACCATTTTTATTGTTATTTATTTATTTATTATTATTATTATTGAATATGAGTACTGCAAACAGAATCGCTCGGTATTTAAGTCTTATGTGAACTACAAAATATTTTTCATAATTTCATTTAATAATATCTCAAAGAATAATTCAACAAAAATTTCTCAGATTCAGCATAAAATTCAGTTTTTAGTTTTGCTTTCAAAAGGATTGAAATGAAATCAATAATAATAATTTGTTCCGGCCTATAAATATATTTCAAAAATTATGAAGTCTAAATTTAATGCAGTAAGGTATCATATTCTGAGAAATATTCTGGACACACCAAATTTTAAATAAATGAATGAATGTTTTTGTTTTCCACGATCAACTAAGACGTATTTATAAATTTTTGAATGTTAAAAATTTAGGAAAACTCAACATTTTCATAATCTTAGGCCAATTAATCTTGAGAAACCTGCGCACTGATTGGCGTATTTTCTTTGAAGCGATTGATGGAAAATCTAAAATTATCCTTTTTTTTTATTGACTAGTGATATTCAAATTTTCATAAATCAGTCAGTTTAAGTGATTGATTTAGTTGATTGGTAATTAACTCTTTTTATTTAAAATATTAGTGTTTCAAGAACATTTTGTTATTCGTGATTTCCACAGCAGAAGCTTTATGTAAAATCAAAAATTCATTATTTATTAGAGCATTTATTGAATCAATTTACATAAAATATAATCATTTTCCATTTAGACCATTTTAGCAGATCTGTGTCTATTACTAAAGGTTTACAAATTAGCTGTGTGGCCATGATTTGAATGGATATCCTGTTCATATTAAACAAAACTTGCCTTAAAATATAACTGATTTATTGGATTAATAATATAGATAGTGTAAAAGATCATAAAATAATTTTTCTTAAATTTATTTTTTAGAAAAAATAATATTTCTTATTTGTTTTCTTTCCTACAGACACGTGCTGAAAATTATATTTTTGCAGATTTCATTTCCAAAAAGATTTAATTTATTTTTAATTGGAGCTTTAATCAATGTGATGGCAACACTTTGAAAAAAGCTAATTTTTTCCCATGAATGTGAAACGTGCTCTTGCAGCTTAAATTTTATTTTTATTTTGTACGAAAAAAATTGTTGAAAAATATAGTTAAAATATTTATTTAAAAATTAATTAAAAATAGAAATTAAATTTTAAGATTAAAATATTTGTATCATTTAAAAGATAAATTTTTGATTTTTAACTTGATGTAAAAATCTTTTTTATGCGTTAATATTTTCGGAAGTTATAGCAGAAACACGCCAAAATTTCGCTTAATTTTTAAATAAATAAAATTCTAATTAAAAATTCGAAAAAAATAACCCCAAAGTGCACATTCCCGGCCTCCAAGGTATACAAGTGCCAAATTTGGTAGCTGTAGGTTGAATGGTCTGGCCTGTAGAGCGCCAACACACACACACACACACACACACACACACACACACACACACACACACACACATATTGAGCTTTATTATAAGTATAGATATAGATTATCTTTCACTTCCAAATCGAATCACAATTCATTTCATTTGAGAACAAGACAGAAGATGAAAAAAGTTTTCTGATTTTCACAATAAAAAATAACATTAATCGCTCTTTTCCGTGAACTTCAGCTATTTTAGCCCCACCGCTCCTCATTTTTTATGTTGATCGTTTTGTCCTCCAAAAAATATTTTTACATTTCAGTGTACTAATAGAAGAGTAATTTTTAAAACTTAAATTTTTTATTTATTTATTTTTCATTTATTTTGTATTTAATATCATCAAATTTTTGTTATTTCCAGATATTATTTGTACAAAAAGGAAGTGTGGATTAAAAATATATGTGGCAAATAATTCAATCAGGGTACATGGATAAAAAATATGTGAAACTGATATTAAAAATACATTGATCATAGACTGAAAACGATAACATATCCACCAATGCAACTTTTTTCACAAGTTGGCTATTGAATACTATTTAATCAGGTTAAAAATTATTTAAATAATCTTTCGAACCTAATAAAGATTGCGATCTTGAAGGCGTGAAATCGCCTGCCGTAGCAGGGATTTGTGATTGTTATGTGTTCGTACAGAATTTTCATGTGTCTTTGTTCTACGTTTGTTTGTAATGCGTTTTAATGATTTTAAATTTTTGACTTAATTTGAAAATAAATGGGTGTATTTGTGAAACGTAATGTACTTTATAATCGTATCTGGTAAAATTTTGAAAATTTTTGAGAATACGAATATTTATTTTTTTAAAGAATTTATTAGCATTAATTCTATTAATTGTAATTAAAATCTTTCAGCATCCAAGTGCAACCTGCGTATGTTTTTAAGATGTAACTTTTTCGAATATAGGTGATGACATTATTTACAGGTCAAAAGGGTTTTCCTAGAAGGGTAGGCGGATAAACGTCGCAAACGGGAAAATAATCATTAACAGGCGTTACTTTCAATAATAGTTGAAAAAGAAATCTTAAAAACTGCTTCACATTATCTACCGTACACAATCGTACAACCGCAATGTAGGTTTGAAAACTTTCTACCTAATTTTCACAGTCCATGCTCTTAATAACTTAAAACTCTGAAATGGAAATTAAAAATCGTTTCCACGCGATACTTGTTTCCCCTCCCCAAGTCAAAAGCAAAATAATGCGTTTTATGTCAGAAAAATTGCGAAAAATGTAAACAAATCTAAAATCTTAATAACAGAAAAATCTTCTCTAAATTATATAGATGCATGGTTATTAGGCATGCACAATTATGTTTGCCATGAAATAGTGGCATGAGATGAATAGACTCCATTAATCAAATGAACATTTGAAGAATTAATTACTATTCGTCCTTGCATTCAAGTTGATAAGACTTCTGGAATTGAAATCGATGAACTGCAGGAAATTGAAATGGAATTAAAAGAAATATCAGTAGAAGGATTGGTAGATATCAAAGTTAAAAAAAAGAATAACATGCACAATTTTGTACGACACTAGATAACTAAGTCATTGCCAGAGAGATTTTGAAAATCCTTTTTTTATTCTATTAGCACAAAATTATTCAACAAGTTTTTTATGATATGCTCATGATATTATACGGCATTCAGAATATCGAATAAAATCACGAATATGTAGTACGCAATATCTTGTGCTAATAAGGTAGTATTCACAGTTCAACAGATTTTTGAATATGTTACAAACTTACTGACATTGTTTGCAACTGATAGCTTTTGCATTATTTGAGTAACTGCATTCAAGTTTTATGCATATTTCTTTTTCCTTTTAGGAATATTTAATTTAATATTAAAAATATGAAAAATTCTTAGACGTTTTAATAAACAGTTTGTCCAATATATCTATCTATGCACGAGAATGCTCGAAAAGTTTTAAAAATAATCGGTAGATCGTCTGAAAAAACACCCCCGAGATCATCTGACCTAGACTATCTTGTATATTTCCACAAAAGTATATCACTCACAAATTATGATAAAAAATGTATATGTAATATATGCGTCACGCAACCACAATTTTCAATACATTTCAACAAAGTAATTCAAAAAGTATTAAAGATTGTCTTTTTTGCAGAAGATCTGACAAAGTATTCAAATTTTTTATTTATCAATTTTGATGTTTACCAGAAACATTTTTTTAGAAATTTTTGTGCTAAAAAATTGATTACTGGTGGCATCTTAAAATTCAAAAATTATCTGTTTAATGGCATAAATTTAATTGCTTTGGCTCTTTTCTTCCATCTGCCTTTTTTTTCCTGCTTTAACTATTGTTTTGGTAATTTGCATAAAAACATTCATGCCTTTATAATGTGATATACTTTTAAAATGCGAAAGAAACATTTTGACAAACAAAATAATTAAAAATGTATATAATATTTTGTTCAAGAAAAATAACAAAAGATAAGCATCTTTGTAAATGTGAAGTTATTTTGCTTAAGTACATAGAATGCGAAGAAAATCAAAAATATATTGTAGAAAGCACATCTCTCCTTTCATTTATTTGATCCAAAATCTGTGAAATCCAGGCATTCTATGTAAAGACTACATGCTTAATTTTGTCCATTTAACTCGTTATGGGTGTATTCGAGCAATTATGTTCACAAATAAATAGACATTCGAATTGATTATTTTACCTTTGATGGTTATGGTCCAAAATTTGAAACAAATGAACATATTTTCATAAAATTACTTCAAACAAAATTTTAGTTGTCTAGTTTATATTTTTATGTTTATGTTCACTTACAGATAAACAAATTTCGATATCAAATCATTTGATGAAAACAATGTGTTTTGTATTCTTATTAATCATTAAACTTCCCATTCTTCTTATCAGTATTGTAAGCATTGTATATTATACATAGATAAGATTAATAGCACATTAATATAATAAAAAAAAGTTGTATATTAGCGTAAAAATATAAGCTCCAGTAAACTTTTTTAAAAATTTAACACTTGTTTATGAAATAAAATATAAAAAATAGTTATAATAAAAAAAATATATATATAATAAAAAAAATTTGTATACTGGTGAAAAAATATAAGATATGATAAACTTTTTTAAAATTTAATATTTTCTTAATTATTTATAAATTTTGAATACTTGCAAAAGTATATTTACAATGTACACAACTAAAGCATATTTACAATGATTTTAATATTTTATTCCGTATGCTAGTCGCCTTCGACGATCAGCCGACTAGTGAGAATATTAATTGTGTATAACATCTTTTAAATCTCTTGTAGATAATTTCATGTTCATGATTTCTATAAATAACTCTTTTTTAAGCATCCAATTGTGATAGATCTTAAAACTCACGTTTTCAATAGTTTTCTATTTTGTTTACTGTATTCATAAAGCATATTAAGTGCTAGTCAAGTGCTATAAAAATATTCACATATATTTTAATTACACAAACTCTTCGCGATACTGCAGCTTCTTTTTCTTATTCTTCATACAAGCTACGAAGAATTTTATTTTAAACAAAATCTTTCTTCCTTTGATTTTAACAGTCTTTATATCTATCTCTACTATTTTTAAAGATGAATGAGTGTATACGCCTATCTGTGCATGTCTTAGCGCCCTACAGGCCAAACCGCTTGACATACAGCTACCAAATTCGGCACATACATATACTTTGCAAGGCGGGAATATGGCGGGATTTTTTTGAAGTTTTAATTAGAATTTTAGTTAATCTATACTTATATAGAGCTCAATGTGTGTGTGTGTGTTGGCGCTCTACAGGCCAAACCGTTTAACCTACAGTTACCAAATTTGGTACATGTATACCTTGGAGGTCGGAAATGTGCACCTGGGGTCTCTTTTTTTGAATTTTTAATTATTAATTAAGAACTAACTTTCCCGCCAAAATATCTTTTTATGTTCCCCTCCGCCAACTGAGTAAGGTTTCAGTTTTTTTTTTTTTTCCACTCTAACCAGGCTAGGCTTAAAATTTTTCGGCCGATTATTTCAAACGATTCTGTTTATTTTCTTAATGTTTGATGCATTTAAAATTAAACATTGTGAATTATTCGACCTTTCAGATTCATTCTGAAGTACTTTTGAATTAAAATAAAACAGAATAAAGGAAATTAAAAATTTCTAATCTGCGTAGCGTTACCCCAACTTGTGTATAAAAATTCACGCATGCGCATTGTGTTGTGATTGTTGACAAGTTTTATCAACGGATGCGACCTTGATTTAAATTATTTTTAGGTTAGTTGTAGGCTTTTGTAATTAAATTGTATTTATGTTAGTTATATATATTTGTATATGCTTATAGTTTTAAGTACATCATTTTTAAGTAGTTTTTTTTAAACCTATTTTCGACCGATTATTTTAAACGATTCTGTTTATTTCCTTAGTGTTTGATACATTTAAAATAAACGTTAATTAATCGATCTGTTCATGATGAATCTGAGAAAATTTTGTTGACAAATTCTTGAGATATTACATAAATTAAGAAAGACATTCTTTACTGCACATAAGGTTTAAACGCTCATCGACTTTGTTTTCAGCAATCATATTATAAAAAAAAGGCTTTGTTTCAGTAAAAAATATTATTGCATTAATTGCAGATTAATCCTTTCCACTTTAATTTAAAGCATGAATTCTACGGGAGCTAATAGAAAATTAGAGAGATGCATATTACGTTATGACTGAAGGCCTTTATAATAATATGAGTGAATTATATGACTATCAAAATTTGAAGTTTTAAAATATTTTGATGAAGACGCTATTAAAATAGGAAATGCATAAAATATTTAATTATTAACATTTTAACGAACATTAAGATTGGCGAACCGGCTGGTCGCCACAGGCGGCTAGTGAAACATAAAGCCAAATTTTGGCATTTCCTCTCGATAAATTCCGAAAATATTATAGTTAAAAAATCAGCAAGACACTGTCTTTTTAATGATATCAATTAAATATTCATGAGAAATTTTTGGGAATTTAAGCAATTTTTTAAAATATTTTGTTATTTGTTTTGCAATATATTATTGCCCTTAAATTCCCACCATATGAATCATACGATTCATTATTTCATCAAATATTGAATCGTATGATTGTCTTCCATTGTTGAAAACTATAGAAGAAGGTTTCCATTTTAATATCTGCATAATTTTTAGAACAAATTTAAAAAAGATATTATAGTATCTCGAAATTTAGAAGATAGATGAACCAGATATTTGCGTATTAAAACACTATGGTATTATGGGACTGTCTCTTTTTCAAAGGTTCATGTACACAATAAATTAAACTTAAATAGGATAAAAAAAATAACATGGCGTTAATGTTAGATCATTTGACAGAATCATGGATATGAAGTTGTATCTAAACGAATTATCTGAAATCTAATATAACCAATATTTTCGGCGAATCAACTGGTCGATTGAGGAGGCTAACAGAAAAAAAAAATACGCGATTATCTATTTCATGAAATAATGAAGATGGTTTGAATCTCATTTCAATAAAATATATCATTGAAAATGGCATCTCATCGCCCAAAGCCTTCAGCTGCTAGACAAATGGGTGTCAACCGATAAAATTCTTTTTTTTTTTTGAAGACGAGGGATATTTAGGCGTCCCAGAAAACCGGTTTTCTTAAATTAAAAACCGGTTTTCAAATGTGACAAATTTACTTTAAAAAACCGGTTTTGAAAATCGACAAACCCTATTCAAAACTCAGGAAAGAATTTTACGACAATTATACTGGCCATCATTAAAAAGGCAAATTTTAAGTTGGACAAAACAGAGTTCTGTGTAATAACAGTTTCGGGTATTATTAAAAAAAAATGCCAACATTTCTTAATTTTTAATCAATCAAAATTCTAATTAAAATATCAAAAAAGCGTCGAGATACATATTCCCACCCTTCAAAGTATATTCTTGCCAAATTTGAAATGGATAAAAAAAAATTAGCAATGCAAGTGATACTAACATTAACAACATCGTGCGATTAGCAGGCATCGAAGAAAATCTTGGTATTATGTTTAAGTTTTCTGTAATTAATAAAAATTAGAACTAAATTTATAAAGCGAAATTAGTTATTGCAACGAAAAAGAAATGCTAAATCGATTCTAAATAAATTATAAGCAATAGTATTTTTATTCGCATTTCAGTACTATAAAAATGAACACAGTTTCGCTACCGATGTATATTTAACATGGAAGAGTCTTTATTCTGGCATATTTCCTCCTGTAAAGTGCGTTACTTGACGCGTAATGTAAGAATGGTTCAATGTTCTCTGCAAGGCAAATAACTGGAAATAAATCAACCAAAGTTGTTCAAAGTTATTTCTTAAATAATACAAGGATTCACAAAAATTTTAGAGCTTCCCCACATTAACTCTAGAATATAGAATAACAAAAAAAAAAAATGAAAATTGAAAATAATTTATTTTTTTAGTGATATTAGTTATACCTCCTTACAAACTTTTCAAAACGAAAAAGAAAAAAAAAAAAAAAGCGAAGAAATTTAGAATTTTTTCAAAATTTTAAAGAGGCGTTAAGAAGCAATATGAAATCTTTTAAAAAATTTTAAAAATTATTTCAAAACAATTGTGGTATTCTTTATTATTGTTAAGATGAAATCAAAATAATTTTTGTTTCATTATATCATTTACTCACGTGCTTTGTCTCAATTTAATGTGGCAATTAAAAATTCTCATTTTTGGATATTAATCCCAAGCCTGAGCTTTTACATTTGCCTTTTTTAATAAGATATTATTTCTAAGCTGACATTCTTTATGCAAACTGTGTGATGTAAAAAAGCATAGAATGTAATCAAGTCAGACAAAAACAAAGCTGACGAATAAACTGAAAACATTATAATGGTATGATATTTCGGACTAAAGGTACGAATATCTTTTACTTTTTTTCAATTAAAAGCTGGTTTTGAAATGTTATTTATAAAACAAGCTGAAACTTTAATACTTAAGAAATATTCTTGAAAATTTTCTTTAATAAGAAATTGTGAATACTTTCATAGAAACGATATTTTTAACGAGCTGATTCATTTCACTTCGAAGACTTTTATTAAGAATTTAGCATTTCTTTAATTAGATTGGAAGAAAATTAAAATCTTATAATATTAGTATTATTGAATATTTAGAAATGCTTAAAAGTGAATGAGTAGGAAATTAGCTTAATTTATTATGTTAACGCCCAGTTGTGAAGCATATTAAAGCTATTATGCGATGGATCTCGTAACTTTGAACTACTGTCAGATGATGAGGACATCTGAGCTCCAAATTTCTACTCAAAATGCTGATAAACATTTGACCGGATGGATTTCACAAGCACTTGACCTATTAATATGGCTTTTCTTCTGCGGAATCTGCTTTGAAGCCAAGACATTATGATCGCAGGCTTCTGAGTGAGCCAAAAGGAGGAAGAAAAATGTGAAACATATAATTTTTTCATAGATTTCTTTTTCAAAAACGCATTTGAAAATGAACGATTTATTAAAGAAAAATATTCAAAATGCTTCTTTAACATTCATTATGAGACAAAAATATCTTTTTCACTGTATTGTCTATTAGCAGAAATTTATTAATAATAGTTAGTTAATTTCATTTGTATTGGATTAGTTAGTAAGATAGTAGATAGTTTCACTTAGCTTCACGGAATTTCACACCCTGCTCATGAAATTTAGCTACATCATTAAAAAAATCATACTTAATAAAAATAATCACTTAATTAAAAAACATTTGAAGTAAGCAATAATAGCTTTCCAGAGAAGCTTTCAATTCAAAACCAACCACGTGTTTGAACTTTATTTTATATCGTTGTTTATCATTTATCCTTTTTGAAATCTGAAACAGCACCAAATAATTGTCCACTGTAATTACTTCTATCCAAAATCCAAAAACAGCGTTTAATATCTAGAATGAAGCTAGTTAAAAGTCTCATAAGGAAATAGAAAATGATGCCACTTCCTACGGAAGTGTACAATAACCGGCGGATGACAAAACACAACTGGAGGCAAAAGCAAAGCCCTAAGACAGACACCTTTCCTTAAAGAAAAGAAAAGAAAAATAAATAACAAATTATGAAAGAAAAAAGGATTGGGAGGGAGAGAAAGTTGATCTTCTGTGTTCTCGTAGGATTGTAATCCTTTACTAGGTCAATAGGAAAGTGGTATATAAAAGACCACTTTTTCCGCTCCGAAATACGTTATAAACGATAGAAGCTTTGTCGTCTGACACCTAGAGCAGGTATGAAATTTTTATTTATCATTATATATGCATTTCAACGGTTATAAAAATAATATTTTAGCAATTTGTTCACCAACATGTCGCAGAACTTTTTTTTTATAGGGGATATTTGTTTAATAATAGAATTTATTTCCTTGTCGTGAGAATTTTTCGCCCGTTTTGAAAGTTTAGAACAGGATGGAAAAAGTTTTAAACAGAATGCCAGATGTCAATATCTTTTTTATTGATAAAAAGGTTTTGAACCCGGATGTTTGCTTCAAACATTTTGGAAGAGCATTCGGATACTTGAAAATAAAATAAAATCTTTTAAAAAAGAATATAAAAATGTATATTATGATTAATATTTTATGGCGATAGGCGATATAATAAAATTGTTTCAATTTTAAAAAAGTTAAAATTTAAGTGGTTGAATTTCTAGAACCTTTATAGTAAATTACTCTAGGGATTTTTTTTTAAATTTTACACTTTCCTTTTTTTTCTTCCAACTTTTTCTTTTTTCTTTGAAGAAATTTATTTTATCCTAACATAATTGAAAATGGGAATATGTTTGAAAACATTTCATTTGTCACAACATTTGAGTTAAAACGCAATAATTTTTTTTAAATGCTAATAAAAATAATTTTAATATTAAATTTGTAAATAGTAAGATTATAAAAATTCTAACAAGGCGAAAATATTCATTTGAAGTTTATTTATTGTATCAATATATATAATATTTGTTACGTACATGTAAAAAGATAAAAATAATCGTTTCCAAAATAGCTGTGTGAAAACTTTTAAAATTACATTAAAACTGTTTGTATATAAACGTATAAATAGTAATATGGTAAAAAATTTTGAAAATGTGAAGAAATTCTTCTTAAAATTATGCATTGCATAACGTAAGAAGTATGAAACTTTAAACTTTTCATTCACAATATATTAAATCATTCCTTTCGGAGATTTTTAAAAATTTGAAGAAAATCTTTACTTAATAATTAAAATTAAACAAATGAGAAATCGAAAATAATCATCTACTAATAAATAATTATTATTAAAAAGCGTTATTCTAGAAGAACCATTCCTCAGAATCCTATTGATAAAATTCGCGAATACAGAAGCAAGGATTTATTTTTTGCAAGAAAAGTTTTTGAACAAAATTGTCTCTTCAATTAATGTTTAAAAACTTTTGTATAACTAGAAAACAGTGAAAAACGTCATCGATTTATTTCTATAATTCACTTTTTCCATCGAAAATAAAAATAATAAATAAAAATTTCTGTAAAGGATTCATAAGAAACAGTTAATGAAGATTTATTCATTTTGCTGACATTATTACCTTTTAATGAATTTCTACGTATTTTTCTCCTCAAAAAGGAATTCCATTTTAAGAAAAGTTTCTTTTCCCAACATTCCCATCGCTGCTGGATTTGTAAATCATAATGCTTTGTTTCTTTGTGCATTCATGACAAAATTATTTTAAAAATCCACAGCCAACTGTTTTTTCGATGGAATTAGATCAAAACTAGTAATAGCATTTAAGACAATGGAATTTTGCTGGATAGTAAATGTTAAAAGATAAATAAATATACTTTGCAACACATCTTTTGAAAAAATTTTAAAAATAATTTTTGAAAAATTTATTATTTGAGAAAATCATAACACCACAGTCCTAAGCTCATGCTTAATGAACTGAAGCGACTGCATCCATGTAAAATGTATATAAATAGATGTTCAGCGACAATTTGTCATTAGAAACTTTTGTTTTTACTTTATGGTAATGAATACTAATGATTATTTCTTTAAGAGCACGAATTACTTATATCGTAGTTTATCAGATTTGCAAAAATACTGTTATTAATTGGTGAGCCTTAAAAGGAAGATTTTTTAAGGCACATTATATTGAAGATATTTATTTACTAAAAATGAGATTTTTTTATTTCAAATATTAACATGAAGATAATATAATACTTATAACACCCGATGTAGGATACTTATCTTAAAGTGAATTCTTTTCAGAATAACTTAATAAAATAAACATCTCTTCATCTACTGTTTAAATTCCTTCGAATTAATTAATTTTTTTATTCATTCAACAATTTAACGTTGAAAGGAAAAATTTTAAGATTAACTCTTGAGATGATTCTTGCTGTAAAATAAGTACTTGCTATGCAAAATTGAACTAACTCCAATTACACAGCAGGATACTTATTAAATAAAATTGGGTAATACAGACAAACAACAACTGGGCAATACAAAATTTTGGACTTTGGCAGACAATAACCGGAAAAAGAGCTGCATTATATTTTTATTTATTTATTTTTGCAATAATTTTAAATAACAGTATATATCAGCGTATTTTTGATATTTTTTTTTCTAAACTGGATATATTTTCCCCAACTCTTTTTGAAATGATTAGGTACATGTTTCGAATGTGGTAATTACCAACTTTTTGCAGAACATATTTATTAAAAATGTTTCAGTTATGAAACTGATTTCGGTATAGAAAAATAATTAATTTTTTTAAAGATACTTCCATAATATATAAATATAATAATTTTATGCCATATTTCATATTTGTATTAAATTTTTATTCACTGATAAAAACTTTTGAGTTTTAGTATAATAATGTTTATAAGCTAAAATATTATCTGCGAATTGTGACTTTTATGATGCGATACGCATGATAAAAAAATCCTTCAAATAATAATCTGGAAAACAGACTGATGGATATTTTGGGAGATTTTTTTTTTGAATTTTCGCACAATGATTACATCTAGAGTAATAGGAGTGCTTTAATAAAGGATTATATAAAACAATGGTCACATTTTTAATTAAAAGCTAATCAAAATACTTATATTTTCAAGAACTTAGAAGCATATTACAATAACTTCGAAGCATACAATAATAATTCTTTCAGTTATTTAAAATTAAAAAAAATAGTTTTTCAGTGATAACAGTTTTACTTCCACATTTTTTTTTATTTCCATAAACTAAAAATTATTTTAAATAATATTTTACAACAATATTTTTCATTTTTTTTATTTTCTACATTTCTAATTACGCTCATTGCTACTATATTAAATTCATTTTTTAAAGTGCGCTTTATTGTATCTATATCAATAAGAATAAATTTAAAGATAATCGAATCAATACTAAAAAAATTTCATGTTACAATATTTAGGATTGGAGATTCAAATCTGGAAATCAAAAAATTAAAGGTTCAAATCCTTTAATTTTTTTAATTTTTATTTTACTGAAGTATTCTCTCATATATTAGTTAGAAATAACATTCAATGCGTGTTTTTCATGTAAAATATGAATATAAAATGAAATTTTTTAAAATGTTATAAAAATAAAAAGTCATCAAATAGAAAGAAATGTTTCAAGGTGATTAATAGCAAATTAGTCTAAAGTGGAACGGCTTTCTTATGATCTCATGTATTAAAAAAGTTTTGAAGATCGGTTATAATTAAATAAAACTATTTCTAGCATTAGTTTTATTAATTAAAATTATGTCTAGCATTCTATGAACTAATCAATCAGTTTTTCCAAAATAGCAAGCTTTTAAATACAATGGGTACAATAGCTGGTAAATCAAAAGTTATTTTTAAAAAATACATTATTTATGCATTAAATTCAAAAGATTTTTATGACGTTAAAAGAGTGTTAAATAGTCACAAAACTAAATTTAAACTATCTATTAAATGGTTTATATATAGCTATCGTAATCTATATATAATGTTTAAGTCATTATGAACATTGTTATTTTTGTCGTGTCACTGAAAAATAACACAAGATATTAAAATCGGAAATAATCAATCGCAACACTAGCAATCTTTTTTTAGTTGTTTTAATTTTTGATAATTGAATATTTGTATTTGACGAATTATTTGCTATTATTCACTTCGATTAATTTCTACCATGAGAAAAATCATTAATAATTAATAAATTAAATAAGGCAGAGCTTCTTTTTCTCGGAAATATGCAGAGAGAGAGAGCTAAAAACAGTGTTTCTGGTTGAACCATTTGATTTTAGTTTAAAATTAAGGTCCCTCATTAACAGAGTATCTTCAGCCTTAGTGTTAAATAACCAAATCAACACATATTTATTAAAAAAATTTTTAAACTCATGTCATTTTAACGGAAGGTTTACAAGGGACGTATCATCCCTTCATCTGCAAACTGCCTATAACATGAGCATAGTTACTATGAAGTTGAAAATTTTCAATAAATGTTACTAATAGCATATGTTAAATTTTATATATGTGGAAAAAGAAGCTTTTCAATTTGAATAAGGAAATCATATATAATAATAAGGGCTCAGAGTTAGTATAAAATAATTAAATATTGCAGTTTTTATTTTCTTATACAAAAGTACGTAATCAGGGGGAAAAAAAAAGTCGGCAGCGAGATTTTGACGAATTACCGCTTTCCGAGTCCATAAAATACCTTTTTCAGAATTATGTCTATCCGTCTGTGAATAAGATAATTCACGGTAACATTGAACTAGACGAATGTAATGTGGTATGTAGTCTTGATACCAAATTTGTAGATTTCTAACAAATGGTGAAGGAAATTCTCGTATGGTTTGTCTTGTCTGTCCAAATTCAAGTAAACACGATGATTACATAATGTAAAGAATTAGGTGAGTAAAATTTGTTAAGAGTTGTAGCATATAAAATGTAGATTCATATCAAATTTTGTAGCAAATCCGTCAAAGATTTGTCCGTCTGCCATTCAAATGCATATAAACTCAAAAACGCAAATAAATGAAATTAGATATCTGATTTTCTTTCAAAAATTGTAGTTTTGTGTTAAATTTCGGTTTCAATTGTTATGGAAAAAAGCTACCAAAGGGCATATTCTGTTTTCTACCGTATACTACGAAACGCAAGGAATTCAAGTGTGGGATTCTACAATAAAAAATCTTAATAATCGTGGCGCTAAAAGCCTTACTCAAATTTTGCAATTTTTATACCGGATAGAGAAGAGATAATGCCTTTATTTGGGAGTACGTGAGAAAGTTTTGGAGAGACTATTGCCATTGACTTTCAGTTAGTTTATTATATGTCAACGGATGATTTTTTTTTCAAAACAATATCATATTTGATTATTTTTGAAGTACTAATTAAATATTCAGTATATACTTAAATATTAAAACTTAGTCTGAATAACTTATCACTGAATAGCTTAATGTTTTTTTCATTCAATTAATTATGGGGCATTTGTTTGACATGAGCTATTAAACATTTTAAAACGGTAGTTTAAAAAGGCAAATGAACAATTTCTATACCATTTCTTTTTATTTATAATGATTCAAATTTAATCTTTCACAGGGTATTCTTAGATAGACATTTTTTCTTTAGAAAAATTCAACCACTGCTTTGATTATCCAGATTTATTAATCAGTAATGCAGCTATGATTAGACAAAAGTTTCATATTATAAATATAGAGAAGCTTAATTCATGGTTAATCTCCTGTTTCCAAAAAAATAAATCCTGATAGCTATTTTTAAGGATATAATAAAATACGTTATTGCTAACTGAAGTACATGCTTGGATAACATGTAAAAATAATTCCTAACCGTATTGAGACACTTATCATTTTGAAACACCATGGTTTTGTTTGTTTGTTTGTTGTTGTTTTTTTAATCTTTGTAACGAAAAATGATGCTGCCTATAATGATAACCGGCCCTAACAGCTTACTTCCTTGCAGCGTCATTCTGGGACATTTTAGCAGAAAGATAAAAGATTCAGATTTGCAAATAAAAAAATAATCGAGGTGATGTCTTCACTGTAGGAGAGACGATTCAATATTTTCCTGTTCAAGGCTGTATTACCATTTAGTTGTAGGCGCAGCATGGGGATGGGGCGGGCGTTTTGATTTTCTTAACTAATATCTCAACACTCCACGAAACATCTCTGTTCCTAGTTTCAATATTTGTTAACATCGTTGTCTTTCTTAACATTTATGTTTTTGTTTTACACATTATTCAAATTAAATGGCGGGCATGTGCATTCTTGCTATTACAATGCAGCTATGGTTTAAATTGCCACCAACATTTATTTTCTGGATAACTTATGTAATTCTACAAAGCCTCAAGTGACGTTGTGCATAAATTTATCTTTGTGAATTTACATACTATCTACTTACTAAAAGAAATTAATTTACTTTGTTGTTTCAGATCGGTTTAATTTCATATAATTGTTCAACCATGAGGCTGCTGTTCGTTGCCATCCTCACTTTCCTAGTACTCATGTCCACAGTTGAGTGGGCTTCTACCCAAACAACAAGACGGCCACCTGCGTTTATACAGAGAGGCATCTGCCGACTATGCTTGGGAAACAGACAGGCTAGGAAGGATTGCTGCAGCGACGTGCAGATGTGTTGCGATGGCGATGTCATAAATCCTGGAAATTTCATCTTTTCAACCACCTCACCCGGAAAATAGTCTGACAGATTCTTCTGTTATTTAATCGTGCCATGCTGTGTATGCGTTTTGAAAAATGTATATAATTATTTGTAAATGTGTTCGTAATAAATGTGGAAAAATTAATTATAGTGTTGGCTCTCTTTTTTGGAAGTTAGATATCTATTAAGATGATTTTTATTTCGGTTACTACTTTAAATTTCATATTATTCTAGAATCAACCTCAGCTTCTTACCTAAAAAAATACGGTTTTTTATTTCAAATCATAACAAAATATCTTGCTTTGTTAATAAATTATAATTATTCAAATTAATTCGTAAAAATTACAATAAGCTTGTTGATGTTCTTTTCATGAATTTCTCAATCTCAATCTCCGAAAATACTTTGATATATTATTACTATTATTAGAAAAAGCAAATGCTACATTTAAAGATTAGGAGTTTTAGACTTTTATTGAAATAGTTCTTATTTCAAAAGAAATTTCAAAGTTTCAAATTATTCGATCAACTATCAAATGTAAATTACCTTATTAATTGCACTATATTAAAATCTTTTTAATGTATATTAAAAAATATTTTAATACACTATTTATACACTATTTTAGTGGTTACACACAATTTTAGTGTATAATATATGTCAATATTTTTAGTGTATATTGACATTTTAAATTAAATTATTCAATATTTATTGAACATTTAAAATTAATATTCATGATTTTTATAAATAATTTCATTCTTGAAATTAGGTTGTCATAGATTAATTACATTTAAAACATGTTAAATAAAGTTTTTAAAAATATTTCATGTAAATTTAAGCAGATTGATTAAAAAGCAAACAATTCAAATGAAATTAATAAAAATGGGCATCATTATTGTTAAAATGAAAAATGTTATCGGTTTTTTTTGCCCCTCTTACTCTGAATTGCATTATGAAATAACAACTACAAAAAATTATTAAAATTGTTGCAAATCAAATTTATAAAAATATCATTCTTAAATACTAAATTCATAATTAGAATTCATAAGACAAATTTGAGGTCCAAATTTAAATACAGATTTAATAATGTCGTAATCCTCATTAAACGAATAATCAATAATCGAAAAACAAAAAAGAATAATAACTTCTAGTAAAAGGCTTGATTGAGATAAAAATGTTCTTAATCATAAATTTGAAAATAACTTTTTTGAATCGAAAATACGGATATTCCTCACACCGCCAAAATTCATAAATGTGTGAAGCGTTGATAGAAACATCCTGAGCACATTGGAGTTTTAATCATACTTACTATATTTTAAATTTTAATGAATTTTCAGATGTTCTGTTTCTTTTAGATAGTCACTGTGGTTTAACTTCTTTATAATATCCTTTTGTTGCGCCTCATTCTTTTACGATTTTGTTTTCAAGTCCATATATTTGATAAAAGGATATCTTTAAAACTTTTTTTATTTTATTTTCTGCATTTTTAATGCTAAATATATTTCGTAACTCTTTAATATAAGTATTATAAAATCTTAAAATTCCTTTTTTATCTTAAATTCTCTACCAGATTATGCCACTCACATATAATAAATGTATTTAGTACAAAATTTAGTTTATCAATAAAAATTATTTATAAACTGATTATTGAATTCTAAAAATATAAAAATTTTATATTTTGATAGACGACAGGAACTTTAGATAATTTCAGAACCTAGTATATCAATGAATGGATAAAAAAGCGATTTCAAAAGCCAAGCATTATAAAGTTTAAATTTAATAAAAATTTCTATTAATATACAAATTTGAAAAAAATGTCTTTAAATGCATTTTTCCATTTAATTTTAATAATTTTCAAAGGAGGTTTGTTCTCTTGATAACGGCTTACGAAAGAAATATTCGACCTGGGATTTTACTGAGTGATTCTTCCATATGTTTTTCTAAGGCAATATACATCAAGGCAAAACATGTCAATTGACAGTGAAGAATATTTTGAATTAATTATGAAATAAAATCATTTTTAGATTCGCAAGACAACAAATTGAAATACTGTTAAATGCTCAAATATTCTCTACTTTGAAATAATAATGAATGACAGACACTATATAAAATAAATACTGATAAATTAATTTATATAAATAAAAATTTTTAAAAATTTATCTTATTAACGAAACTTAAATAACTTCTGAACAATTTATGCTTGTTGAGCTTATTTAAGTTTTTATTGAATAATAGGCATAAATCTAATTAAAATAACGTGGAGTTTAATAAAAGAAGAATCAATTTTTATCAAAATAATAAATTAATAACACGAACTCTCTGTTAAAATATAAAACAATTAAAATATATGTATCGTTTACAAATCATTTATTCTTTTTAAGTTGCATTACTATTCTAATGTAAGTGGGGCTTTTTTCTGCTTTCTAATGCTGTTATATGAAAGTGAAAAGTATGTTCCTTCTTTTTGTTATTTTAAATGCTATTTTATCATGTTTTTCTCTTTCTTTTTAACCACAGCCGTGTCTGCATGAACATCCTTTCAATCAGTAGCAAAAATAGCAAAATATTGCGTGTTGAAGCGAACATAATTATTTTATGATATCGCAGAGTTCAGAATTTATTCCAAAGTAAATATGCAACTTTATCTGCTTTGCCATGTTTAAATGAATAAATAAATATAAGCAAATACATCAAAAGAATTAAAAAGTGAGCAGCTTCTGAAATTCTCTAAAGTTGACTATTCTTAATTAATTTTGACAATAACTATTTCTGTTCTTTTATTTTTATTTAATTAGTTTTTAAAGCTATTAAATTTAAGCACACGTTCCTTTAAACGATTTCAAATTAAGGAAAAAAAGTAACATCGAAGTTATTATTATTATTATTTATTTAAAGGTACCTATACAAATCATGTAAAAATAAATAGAAGTTGAGGATTGAAAATAATTTTTCAGATGGTTTCTCTGCATATTCAACCTAGATTTTTACTCTTTTTATAAGTGGTTGCTAGAGGATTAAAATCCAGGCAACATTACTCTAGTTATCACTCTAACAAGATAACATGGCCAAAGCGCGCGAATGCACGCATACACACATTTAAATTTTGAGCGGGGTGGTAGTTTTAGGTCATAGCGGTCATAATCAGTGAAGATTCGCAGAAAATTTCCCAGAATATTGTCTTGAGTAGTCTTGCAATAGGTAATCAACCAAAAAATTATTTTCTGCGCTTTGTAATTAATAATGATGAATACTTAAGTAATTTTTTTAAATTTTTTATCTTTTAATTGCTTTTTTCTTTTTTTAAATTTTAAATCTTTTAATATCTCTAAATTTAATTTGTTATTGTAAAATAATTAAAAAATCATGAAATCAATTTTTTTATACATTCACTACTAGATGGCGCTTCTCGCACTGAATCAAAATATTACGTATTTTATTAATAAGCAAGTTCTGAAAACACTAAAACTAAAATATTTTTCTATCATTTGGAGCACACATTTATACAAATCTTCAGATCTGTAGTTCGTCAGGAACGGAGCGAAAAAGCGAACCCAAAGGTATTCAATTGTATTCTGATATCCATCTCAAACAGAATAGACCGGCTAAAGAAAAAAAGATAATTTTTGACTGTATTTTATACTTGTTAATTGGTAATAACATACAGAAAATGCATTCAATTTAGTGGCCACTAAACAATGGGATCATGGATTCCATTTCATAATATCTTCTTAAGAACTTTAGACAAATTTTGCATATCATTGTAAGCAATTTCATACACAAATTAATTATTCCCTAAAATTCGCTTGACTCGCAATAACCAGGTACACCTCTATCAGTGTACCTCCAATAACACCTCTTTAATACATCGTTTTCGCTAACACGCTTTTTCTGAATGGTTCCTATTCATTTCAATATTAAGAATATCATTAAAACAACGCAGATATTCGATATTCGTTTAATAAAATAATAGAATAAATTAAAAAATATATATAAATTCAACTCATATTGCTTAGAATTGAAATCCAAATCCTAAAAACATTCAAACTGACAGATAAAAGAAACAAAATTAGCATTTGAAATTAACAGTTGAGGGTATGGGAAACTCCCGTAAAAAGAACAAAAAGTAGGACTATTACATTGTAGATAAAGATACGTTAACATGAATGACGGGAAAAATACGTTAACACGAACGAAGTACTAATGAGGTGTTGATGTATTTGGTTATTATTATTATTTTCTATTAATTGTTATAAAAGCTTTTAAAATATAAAATATATCCTGCACCTATGTTTAAGAAATGTTATTGCAATAAAGGTATTGTAAATTTTATAAGTTTTTAAAATTTTAAAATAGTTTAAATTTTATAATTACTATTTTAAATTAAAATTATAATAATATTTTTAAATTATCGTGACACCATATTAATAAATAGACTTATACCATTATATTAAATGACTGAGGTAAGTATTTTATTTGATCTTGTTTTGAACCAATTTTTGCATGGTTCGTTCTCCTTAACACATGGTTTTGGAATGGTTCCTTGAATAGTGTGCTAAAGAGATCTTGCTCAAAGTTATTTCATTTATTATGATACAAATTGAGCTGGAGTATTATCAGTTCTACTCTTTTCTCATAATTATTCAATGGAATAACTTCGAAGTGTAAAAAAGAAAAGTGAGCATTGTTGTGGATCTTTACTCTAATTATTTAAATTCTCAATTTGAAAGAAATATGCAGTCTTTTGTTTGAAAGCGACATATTAAATTACATTTATACAGCTTGCAGCAATTTCATGTTATAGAGTTTGAGTTTTGATTTACATATACACGAACAGATGGAATCATAAAGCCTCAACTCTTCGATGCATTTGGTTTAAAATGGAAAACACAACTAAAATTCCAGTAAGAAATATAATTACAATTTGGGGAGGATTTCATTCATCTAGTCTGTTCCGTTTTAGTGTTCACATAAATAAGTTTCCAGAGTTTAACTGAATTTCGTTCAAATTTATTAAAGTTTACCATTTTGATGAAAAGATTATGTACTACATTTCATCCGTTAAACATATTCCTTTTTTGAAATGTTTTCAAAAAAAAAAATCAAATATGAGATTTACGAACAGTGTTTTAGGACTCAGGAAGGGGTGTAAAATACTGTTGGGAACAGAGATGGATGAATAGAGGTTAGACTCATCAACCATTGTTGATTGGAATAGTAGGCAAGCGGAATCAGACGATAGACAAAACTTCTTACCAATGTTTGCGAATAGAGATGCCAAGTGAAATGACTGGAACAAAGCATTGGCATAAGGGAGGGAAAATATGAATTTAGAAATGAATGCACGATATTTCATAACTTAAATTCAGAAATTCTTGACAGATAATCAGCATTGTGAGAATGAATTTCTTGATGAATATATTATTAACTAGTTGCTTTTAGTAACCTCATGAAATTATAGGCAGCTAAAAATCTGAATTAAATATTTTTTTCTTAATGACTTCTTTATCAAAATATTTTTAAATTTCAAATTTCGATAGATATGCAACTCCTATAATTTTAAATGTTTCATATCATTGTACCATGCATTTCCTTGAATTTTCTCACTATATCTTAATACACCCATTTATATCACAAGAGACAGCAATAATGCTAATAATAAATGGGAACTCTGCAAATTGTCCACCAATGTTTGATTCTGAAGTCAAATCTCAATAGTAAATACAACAAAATTTCAAACATTTTATTAAAGGCATATCATACAATAAAATCAATTCAACATGGAAAAGATAAGCCTAGTTATTAAATATTGATAAATAATAATAGAAAAGAAACGAGGATGTAATAGTAGAATCATGAATAAAAAAGATTTGCGTTTCATTTCAACAATGAAATACACCATAGTAAAATATACAAATATATATATTTAAAAAATTAATTAAAAATAGAAAAACGTATAGCAAAAAAAATGGTATCCTTGAAAAAGATTTTAATTTTTTAATTTTAGGATAGTTAATAGGATAGAATAAATAGTTAGGATAGATAGGATAGAGTAAAAAGTTATTTTTAAGTTGTAATATTTCCGGAAGGATTTTTGTTATAATATCCTTAAAAAACGCCAAAATTTCGCCTAGTCTTTTTATTAATTAAAATTTTAAAGATTCGCTCCACTGTGATTATTTGCCATCCTCTAAAGTACATATTCATCAGCTCTAAATCAAATAGTCTGGTTTATAGAGCACCAAGGACATACACATACAGAAACATAAAAACACACGCATTCATCTGAATTATTAGTAGTGAAGTAGAGATAAAGGCCATTCTAACCGTGACATGCGTAATGTGATATGCATGATGAAAAAAAAAATCATAATGCTTTACAGGGCAAACCTTTGAACTTTGAGCTACTAAATAGGGAGCATATTTACTTCTTAGGTAATAGGTCTAATTAAGAATGTATAGAAAGTGTCTTCTAAAATTTTAACTAGATTTTTAAACATAAATTAGTTAAAATTTTAGATTTTTTCTCAATAACTTTGAGCAAAATTTCATTGCATGGAAATTACGCCTTTAAAATTAAAAAATTCAGTAATACCAATTTTATTTTTTTACAATTTTTTCTCTAATTTTAATAATTTTTCTAAGTATATTTTACAACAACACTTTTCAGTGTTTTAATAACTGTATTTATAATTATGTGAGTAGCAATGTTTTAAATATATGTTTATGTGTGCATATGTTGCTACTGGTATGAAATTCAAATTCAAATTTAAAAATAAATTAAAGACAGACAAATCGAGCTTAACTAAAACAAATATCACGCTATGATGCTTCAGATGTATACGAATCTGCTTTAAAATTTTTGTTCTAAAGTCTGCGTTGTTGTTTAGTTCTGTCTGCGATTTGTAATATGCTTAGAGTAAATCATACATTAAATATATTATTATTGCTTTTATCTCTGCGAATGTTATCTGATGATCAAAATATATTCTTTCAGAAGAGAAAAAACAAATCAAGTTCGACGAAAGGTCATCGGATGCTACTCTTCGCGGAAGTCGAATGTGACACCGCCAGTAGCAATTTCTAGAACAATTTCTCCATCAAACGAAAGCGAAATCTCTATCTCACCTTTTTGTTTTCTTCCATAAACCTTTAAGGCATCTATCGCGTGAGATGTGTTACCACAGTTGCAGCTCTCCTGGCCATAATGAGGGCGCAATGACTCTTTCACAGCATTCTGACAGCTTGATTGCTGTGATTGAGTGACTGTCCTTTTCAGACAAGTCGTCACGAATTCGAGATAAACAATTAGGGGTAATATCTGATACCATGGATGGAGGTTTTCACACTCTTCTGTGAGAATCCAAGTACTCATTAAGGGTAATTTAGATTATAGTATTTAGATATGTGTGAGAATTTTTTCGATCTCGACCCGAGCCCGAGGTACTTGATTCATGAAATACCTCGGGTACTATTGATGAAATTGATCGATATTTGAAGAAATCGGAAACGTGTGTAATTTTACTATTGGCTTACAGAGTATAGAAAGAGGAAGCAAAGCCCCCCCCAAAAAAAATCTGATTGTTACATTTTGATGAATTTCTATTTTTAAGCTACCCTGTGTTTTCAATAACCATTTTTGGAACTATGTTGATATATGTTTGGTTTGCCTGTGAGTACGAAAACAGAAAAACATAAAAATCTGAAAAGATGGAATTTATGCACCTAGATATTTATTAGATTTAAAGACCTAGATTTTGCGTCTAGATTAAAGGACTTTCAGCAACTCAGTAGATATTGAATTAAATTAACTAAAACTAGATTAACAAAAGCGCTGGATTAGTATAAATTCATTTAAAAATGCATTATAGTAGTAAAACCCATACTAAATTTATAAACATTGCAAAACATTAAATAAAATTATATTATTAATGCCACGCCAAGTTTATTAAAAATTACAAGCAATGACTCAGCACTTATGCTTTTCAAAATACCGGACTACAGGAAGGACAAGATTAGAGAATCTACTGTACTTATATCTAAAAACTATATAATGTACAAAACTCCGCATGACGCCATTGAAAATAAGAACAAAACTCTAAATCGCAATGAACTAGATGGATGACATTTTGAACAGAATTTTAACATCACAAATACATATGAGTATCAAACTATGATTTGGCTTTCAGTTGATCTGTATTGTATTAAATATATGAATGAAATAAAGTTTCAAGAAACTAGATGGATTTAATATTAGAGAGTGATCTTTGTTCCTAATTTGCAAATCAGTTTCGAATATTAGACGAAATTCATTATCGGCTGCTCTGTCGAACTGTTTGTTTGTTCATTCTTGTGTGAATGCAATAACTAAATGTCGTAACTATAAATATAATAGATGATATTTTATATGTACAGTCTTAATTTCAAAATTTCATTTTATTAAATTTTAATTTTTAATTTTGCATATTAAATTTTGAACTCAGTCGAACATCTGGAAAAAGTATTATTCTAGTTTGCATACTCAATACAAAATAGGAAGAATAAAACGTCTTTTACGGAAGTATATAAAAAAATTATTTTTTTCAGCTCAATTTGCAAAAACGCCAAAATCTTGATTTGTTAATCAAATTATATATATATATATATATATATATATATATATATGTGTGTGTGTGTGTGTGTGTGTGTGTGTGTGTGTGTGTGT